>VZRH01001937.1:34235-65663 GCA_013397555.1 Urocynchramus pylzowi | reverse complement strand
TTGATTTTTTTTTTTTTTTTTTTAACAAAAGGAAGACAACTTGCAAATGTATATCTGTGGAAAGAGGAGGTGGCAGTGAACAAGGACAGTGCATTTCCCAGTAGGAGATGAGTAAGCTGAGGGATAGCTGCAGGATGTCAAGATGTACTCTGCTGTCACAAAGATTTTACACATAGACTGGACAACCCGTTAAATAAATCAACATTTATCTATCGCTCTCTTTTTTTTTTTTTTTTTTTCCCCCTAGATATCTATGTGGAAACTCACAGCTGCATTTTAATGTGTGCAGAGTGTTTGTTAACTTGGCATAGCCTTTTCATCATTTCCAACCCAATGCTACCTCTGGGGGGTGAATCATCATTATGTAACACAGCACACTTGGTACCATGTGATGATCCTTGTCCTTGTTGAGGAACGAACAAAAAGAAACTGAAAAACCACAGAGCAATATTAATACAGAGGTACACACACGTCCTAGTTATCATAAACAGGATAGACTGGCTGCTGGGTATGTTTTTCTCACCTCTCAAAAACACTTATTGATTTGAGTGGGAAATGTTCTTTCCTAGCAAGTACAGACTCTGGTCTCTGGAGTAATTAAAGGTGGAATTTATTTTTTTTTAATCAGCTTTTGCATTGAAAGGAGGAATTTCAGCTAACTCCAGTAGTCAGAGCAGACTTACAATAACCTCTAGCTCATCCTTGTCTTAACCTCTTATGAACTGCACTGATTCATCTCAGAACACAAAATAAAGTGTATTTTTGCCATCAGAAGTCTGTTGTAAAGCTGAAGAAGATCCACTTGGTGATCACAGTATAAAACAAAAGAGTGAAATTGTTGCACAGAACGTTATAAACAAAACAGAACAAGACGGAACCGAAAAAGTTATAAACAAGAACTAAACATGAAACTGGCTTAAACAGAGACAAAGCAATTTTGGCTGTTCCTCTGCACTGGTAATGCAAAACATCAAGGGAATGCCTAGTAATGAGCAGAAGTTTCCACTGTAACTTAAAAAATCCAAGAGTGGGCACCTCTGCTGTCCCTGTGAAATGTCGCCAACAGCGAAAGTGTGTTGGAAACCGTCTGGCTGGGAGAGAAGGATCAGGGAGTATGCCCATCCATAACTGAGTGGTTTGCTCTCTTGTGAAGACAGACTCAGGCACCATGAACTGGGCATTGAATTCTTGTGGGAATTAGTAAAGGTGAGAAGATTTTTAGAAAATTGGGAAAGTAGGCTTTAGAAACAGAAAGAACAGAAAACTTAGCATTAGCTGCAGCTGTAAAGTCTGAAAGTAGAAAAAGTTACAATAGTGTTTTAAGCAAGGACATTAAACAACAGTTTGAGTCTGGCTGCTGCTGGCTGTACATGAGCTTTGCCATCTTCCTGTTGTCTCAACCATGTAATAAGGGTGATGTTGCTAATAAAGCTCAAGGAATGTGCCTCAGCAGTCCTGTCCCATTCGTGAAAAAGAAAAACACCAACACAAATTCATACTTCAAAAAATAGTGTTATTTACAGTGCAAACCACCAGGACCACTGCTGCCACAGACAGTGTGGCAGCATAAAAATCCTGCCTCAGAAAGGAGCAGTAGATTTTAAGATGCAATCAGTGGAAGATAACAGATTTTGCACTATAGGTGTGAAATAGCTTCATATGTCATAAAACTGTCTCTCCCAGGTTTGGGAGGAAAAAGAAGAAAAACATCATATCAAGTCCTGCTTTTAATATTCAAACTTCCTCAAGAGCTTTCAGAAGGTTTAATATTTTCTGTAGATGATTTAGGAACCTTTTATATTCAACAGCTTGCCTCTGTCTTGCTGTTCCCCATTTTGTTTTGCAGGTGGACTAACCGAGCTGCTAACAACCAAAGAACAACTTAAAGTGCCTTGAGAAAGGAAGAACTGGAAAAGGCTAATAAGGAAGCATGGAATGGTTTGGGCTGGCAGGAACCTTAAAGATCTTCCATTTGCCATAGGATGATGCCACCTTCCACTAGACCAGGTTTCTTCAAGCCCCATCCAACCTGACACTTCGAGGGATGGGGCATTCATTATGTCTCTAGACAATCTAATAAAATATGATCTTTGAAAAATGGTATTGATTTTCACCAAAACATTGTATTATATCTGACAGTATGAAAATAGGGATAAGGCAGAAAAGTACCTTGCTTCTCTGGTTTACTAAGTCAACATGGGATTAAATAGATATTTGTATCTACACTGAATTAAGATTTGAGTGACTGTCATTCGAATTTTGTCTGGTATTTACACTCAAAAATTCTTTCACACAGACACTTTCTTTAAATATTTGTATCAAAATATCACTGTGAATTAATACAAGGCATGGACTTTGATGGGAGTTTTATCTGTCAAAAATGTCATCCTTCAAGTCCACAACTCACCACATATACAATAGGGAAAAGGAGGAAAAAAGTACCTGCCAAGTATTCACAGCGTATTTTCAGACAGTAACAGTACCACTTAGGTTTGAAAGAATATCAAAATAGGGTATTGCAACCTGTCCAAATACTTCTCCATTGCAACGTTTCATATTTAAAGAAACGGAAGGAAGAAATTATTTGCCGTGTTTCAGTGGATCAGTTGCTGAGTTATGGAGCTAGTGAATAAATTATTATGTCAGACACAAGAGAGTGTGACGTAATGAGCCACATAGAAACAGAACCATGGAATGATTTTGGTTGAAAGGCATCTTAGAGATCATCTCATTCCAACCCCACTGGCATGGGCAGGTACACCTTCCACCAGGCTGGGAGGGTCACTGGCCCTTCTGCCCACAGTGCTGGGGATGCAGCCCAGGACACAGAGAGTTTCTGGGATGCAAGGGCACATGGCTGGCTCATGTTCAGCTTCACATCAGCCAACATCCTCAAGTTCTTCTCCCTGTTGTGGTTCTCATCCCATTCCCAGCTCAGCCTCTATCTGTGCTGGGGATTGCCCCAAACCAGGTGCCCTTTGCACTCAGCCTTGCTGAGCTTCTTGAGGTTTGCACATTCTCACCTCTTCATCCTGTCCATGTCCCTCTGGATGGCATCCTGTCACTCCAGTGTGTGACCTCACCACACAGCTTGGTGTTAGCAGTTATGCTGAGGGTGCATTGATGCCACTGCCCAGCACTGCCATTGTGCCTGTGTTATCAACAGAGCTGTAAAACAGTCCCAATTCCAGCCTTTGGGAATGCCACTGACTACTGGCCTCCTCTTGGACATCAAGTCCTTGACTTCAACTCTTTCAGTGAGACCATCCAGCCAGCTCCTTATCCACTTCAGACATCTGTCAAATCCATGTCTCTCAAGTTTAGAGACAGGGATTTCATGTGGGATAGAGTCAAACGCTCTGCAGAAGTCCAAGTTGATGAAATCAGATGCCCTTCCATCATCCCCTAACACTGCAGCCCCAACAGAGAAGGCCTCTGAATGTGCCAGGCACAATCTGCCCTTAGAGGATCCATGCTGGCTGTCACCAGTCACTTCCTTATTTTCCATGTGCCTTAGCACAGTTTCCAGGAAAAGCTGCTCCATGGTCCTGCCAGACACCTAGGCGAGACTGACTGGTCTGTAGGTCCTTGGGTCTTCCCAACACCCTTGGGTCTTTTCCCTTTTTAATAATGAGGGTTATGTTTTGCCTTCTCCAGTAAGTGCAGACTTCATCACATCACTTCTGCAACTACTCAAATATGATGTGTAGAGGCTTAGTAACTCATTATTCTCCATAGCCAGACTAAACCTACTCCCTGCCAGTTTGAAGCCGTTCCCCCTTGTCGTGTCACACCAGGCCTTTGTAAATAGTCTCTCTCCACCCTCCCTGCAGGCTTCCTTCAGGTACTGGAAGGCCACATTTAGGTCACCCCAAAGCCACCTCTTTTGCAGGCTGAACAATTCCAATTCCTTCAGCCTTTCCTCACAACAGAGCTGCTCCATCCCTCTGAACAGCTCTGTGCCCTCCTCTGGATTCACTCCAGCAGCTCCACGTCCTTGTGCTGTTGGAGCCAGGGCTGGGGCAGCTCTGCAGGTGGGCTCTCACCTGAGCCCAGGGGCAGAGGGGCAGAATCCCCCCTGCCCTGCTGCCCACACTGGGGGATCAGCCCAGGATGTCACCCAGACTATTTTTTCACATTCCCCACCAGCATATCCCTGCTGGGATGCAGATTAAGTGGAATGTATGTAACTGCATGCATGAGTATGCAGATGACCAAATTGGATGCGTGTGCTCAGGGGTACCTTCAGAAAAATGACTTAGAATTAAACGTAGACTATCCAGAAATAAAACAATTACAAAAGAGTGTTCTGAGGGTAGGGGGAACCATGTGGCATCAGACCAGCATTTACAGGGGGAGGTCAGAGCATTTACAGGCAGAAAGAAGGGTTTTACCCCAGCTGCAGGGAGAGAAGTGGCAACTGAACATCACTGATGCTCTAGAGGGAGTTTCAGAGGTTGAGCCAGGAGTTACTCTATTTTTTCTTTTAGAAGAAATCTAAAGCATTCTAAATTATCTTAGAAGAAATCTAAAGCATTCTAAATTATCTGAGCATGACCTTAGCATATAATTATGAAAGTTTAAATTCAAACCTTTTTTAAAAAGGCCCATTAATTCTGAGAGGATATTTTTTTAAATACTCTTTTCTTTATTTTTTAATGGTGAGATTTTTTAGTTTGATTTGACTTAATTTTCTAGCTTCTGTGCATGAAAAGACAGATAATGATGATCTATTGTATGTTAGGTGTGTTGTCTGAATTTCTTTTTCCTGTAGGTAGATTAAACCAAACAATTTTTAGAGAGATACCTTAAAGATTCCAAATAACAGGAAATCTGCCATGTTGGCTGATGAACAGATACAATATGCTGCAACTGCCACTGGTGGAAAATTGGGTGTAATTTCAAGTGTGAATTTCTCTCACTTTTAACTCTTGAGCAATCTTATAAATTGGGTCTTGAAAATTAAAATACCCATTTCTGCCTGTTCTACTGCTATTCAATTTCCCCACATGTCACTAACCACACATACTACTAAAATCACATGGAAAGGCTTTTTTTCCCTAAACAAAAATAGATAATACTTACCCTCCATCTGCTTTCTTTTTCTTACTCCATTTTCTTTGAAGTAGCCACAAGAAATTTCATAGCTTTTCTAACAATGCTGAGTAATGATCAGAGATGAATGTTTTTTGAATGGATACATTCATTAGGACAAAAATCCCAAAAAAACCCATCAAGAAAATATGGCTCCAGAGGGATGTGAGTTATTCATGAAGTGTGGTCAAAATCAACATAATTTTTTTGTGGCCAAGGGAGCTGAAAGAACATTTGGAAATATCTAATATTTTGTATTGACATTTTTTGAAGAAGACATTGCCAGTTTTCTTTCCAAGTGTCATTTTCTCTGAAAAGTTGGAAAACATTTCCTTTAAAAACAATCCTATAATTATAACAGTGAGAATATTGCATATTTTCCACGATATTTCTTACTCAGTATTTTATGAGACCATATTTATTCAAATACCAATCCTAAATCCCATATTAAGACAGTCATTGTCTTATATTTCCTACCTTTGAGATTAATTTCCACTAGTTTTTCTTTTTCACTGTTTTCTATCTCATAAATTTGATCCATAGTTTCTGTTGATGGGTGTTGGACATTTTATTTTGTTTATGAACTTACACTAATAGGTGTTGAACCTCTGGTTAAGCATTTCACTCATTACTGCACTCATTACTGGTCAGCTTAAAACCATTGTGGCATTTCAGATTTTACTGGTAAAGATTTATCTGATTCATAGAAATGCTGAAGCGAGCTGGATTAAGATCCTAATCCCTTGAAGACTGCATTAGCAGCAACTCAACTCATGGATTTTTACACATTAAAAACTCTGTTTCAAGACCTGTCAGACAGGGAGTTTTAATCCACCTAATGTGTGCCCTGTTAATTCAATATAATGTGGCAGTTTTTAATCTAAAAGTCATGTGGTACTAAATCAAATTCATTGGAGAAATACAAGTATATTATGTCAACACCATCCTTTTTTATTAACCAGACCTGCAACGTTGTCAGAAAAAATGACATTTGTTTGACTATACCTATTTCCATGCAAACGTGTTGACCAGTATTAGTTACATTTTCAGCCAGTAGTTATTTTTTGTCCTGAATTAAATGTTTCTGTGGTTTAATCAGACTAACATCTGACTAATGAGTTTACTGAGTCATCTCTTCTGATCTGTTCAAATGCAGGGATTTCACTAGCAGCCATCCAATCTTCAGGACATATCCTCAACTTTTCAAAAACTTGTTAAAATCTGGTTTGGACAGCTACTTCCTTTTGGATCACCATAACACGTATACATCTCTGATTTTTTAACATTGTATTTTCCTCCATACCAAATGGCCTCCACACTGTTGCTGTTTTATCTGTCAAGCTCATTCTCCTGCTTCACATCACTCACAGGACAGAACTACACATTTTAATATGAATTTTTATGCTTTAAACATTTTTAATATATGATAAAAACTTTTTATGGCATCACTGGATGCACATTTAATAATGAACAGCAAACACAGAGGGTTTTTTTCCCCTTATGTATTATATAATTGCATTTTCATATATTTTCATGTGTTAACTTCTCCACATTATGCTGTTTTGTTTTTATTTTTCAGATGTCCTATAATTTATTTCACACCTCTTTTAATACATATCTCAAACCCATATTTTAGATATCACCAGATTATGAAAAGTATTCTTCAAAATAGAAGACATTAATCTATTCATCAGCAAGGTGGAGAACAGGTTTATTTTCCTTGCTTCCTGATTTGTGCCTTTTGTTAAATTTCATTGAGTTTTCATCAAACATGATCAATTTAACTGGAATAATACTTCTTTTCTCACAAACAAAACAGATTTCTCAGGCAATGGTACCTAACTTGCAGCGTTTCAGGACCTCTTTACAATTATTCAGAAAACCCTAAATCCCAAACCCTATCTGTAACAAAGCAAGACATTGTAATTCCATGCCAATTTTTTCCAATCACTTCACCAACACTTCTCAATAACTTTTTTTAATTCTCTCTTGATAAACATGCCAAGAATTTTTGTTTCACCATCGCTGCTAGTAAGACTTCTGTACTCAGGGAGAAAAAAAATAATGAAAATTGTATTGTGAGAAAATACAGAATGTATTTTCAAGGTCACAGCTCACATACTCAAGAGAAAAAAGTTGCTAAGGGCCAATTTGCACATTATTGTTTAAATTCTTAAGGAAGGGGAGGATTTGGCCCTAGACTTGCATTTTGAGATCAAACCAATATTCTCAAGTTTGCATGGCTAGTTTAAGAAAAAAAAAAAAATGTGTCCTATTTATATAAAATTAATTCTGTAAGGTAAAAGAGCCTTTCTAGAGTAAGTCAGGTCTCTGAGATTTGATGAGTCAGAGTACACCAGTTAAAGGGAAAAAACAGAGTGATACATGTCTTCTACTTTCTGATTCTGATTCTGGGACATTATCTGTGGAGCCATCACAGGTGTTGTGCTTCCTGGTCCTGGAGATGTTTTGCTCCCATTTGCTTAGGAGGAATGAAGGGTGATTGTGCCTTTGAAAAGCTGTCCCTGCTCTTTCCTACCTGGAACATTTATTCTCCCAAGCCTTATTCTAGAGGTTTAAAAATAAAAAAGCAGGAGAATATGGTTTCAATTGGAGGTGATGCATGAATTGTATTATTTAATTAATAAAATTATACTCTTTTGTATTATGTGTCATAGAGAGTTTTGTTTGCTCGCACCATGGTGAAAAGACAAGCCCTGAAATAATAAAAAACTGAGGGGTGACATGGAAAACTTGTTGGACATAACAGAAGACAAACCAGAAGAAATGGAGTCCTTTGGGCAAGTCAACACCAAAGCACAAGGTAGGTATGGACTAAATCTTGGAAGCTGAACCCTTAACCCAAGCCATTGAGTACAAGAACACTGATTCTCCTCTAACATCCTGCAAAAGTAATTCTGAACTCAACACTTTTGCAAAGTTTTAAACCATTTAATCTCAAGTCCAAGAAACTGCCAATTTTATCTCTCTGTCATCCTGCAAAGATCTGTTCAAGATGTACACTTATAATAAATATAGAAATAATAAATCTTCTCTCTGAAACACACTTTGTCTAACTTTTCATTACTGCCTTCAACAACCTTTATATTGCCTTTCACAATGGTGTCTTATCTAGAAAAGAGGTTAAAGTGCCCAGAGCATGGTTAGAGAAAATGAAGGTAGGAGATATGTTCTTACCTGCCTCCTATTTTCATTTCCCCTTTCCTACGGTTATGAGCAAACTTCTCTTCAGTCCATTTTTGTAGATTACTTCCATTTAATCTTTTGTTCCTCTTTGCAAGAATACATCTTCAGAGTCAATTCAAGCTCTAATACATGGCAATTACTAAGGAAATAAAACACTATTACCCCACACCTTCAAGGATTTTGGACATATTCTTCTTGGCTTTTCTATTTCCAATATCTAAAGTGCAGCACTCCTCCAGTGCCCTTGAAGAAGTACTTGTTACATTGCGCATTATTTCTTAGCAGCAGAATGGATAAAAATATCGTCTTCAATTTATGAATCATTCTTATCTTCACTCTTCACCTTTAGTTCTCTTTGTGCTTCCTTCTCTCATAGTCTTCTAAATTATTTCTGGAAAACTAGTGTGCCTAAATTGGAACACTTTATTTTGCTACTGCTTTTATCAATGTTTTTACTCCTGCCATCTTGAGGAAGTTCAGCCTCACTCTTTTGGCACTCAATAACCTTATATCAGAAACCTGGTTTATTTTTTTTTTCCTCACCCACTGCAGGGTTGTATATTTTTTTTAATTTTTTTTTTTTTCCTCTGTGCCATTGCTTTATCCTAAACACATTTCTGACCTAAGGTACTTTGGCCTTTACTAGAAGCACACAGTTCTCTGGCTCTGATTTCCTCAAAAACTGTATCATGAAAATGAAACCAAAGGACACCATTCACAACAGACTCTCTTATCTACATAAGAAATGATTGCCAGGGATGCCTGTAGAACTAAATAATAGGGTGGCACTTTAATGTGCTCCAAAGAGGGCAAAGAACCATTGATATATTAATTTTGCATGCTACTGAATATGAACAATGTCCAGGCATTCATCATGACCTCAGTGGCAAATTCAAAAGGCAATTGGATATTTTGTCAATGGACATTACTAACTTATTAATATAGCCCAGACTTATGAGGCAAGGGGATTAATACTGTGAGATGAATATTAACATACATGGAGATATGAAGGTTACCAAGACAAGAGGCTAAGGCTGACACACTGGACTTCATGAACTGAGTGGGCAAACAGTTTCTTTGAAACACAACACCTGAGAAATCTCTGCAAAGAGTAGATGTGTTGCAACTCCCTATCCAGCAGCAGATATAAAATGTGCAGGCTGACTTCCCCAAGGAAAGATGTGCAAACCAAAACAATGAGAGATCAGCCCCCCAGAGCAGTCACACAGACAAGATAGAATAGCTGGGCACATTTTCAGTAACATTCTCTGCTTTTATAGCATTTTTCCACTTTGGACAGCTCTCCAAAATGTTAACCAGAACCACATGGCTGTCAAGTCACAGATATGTGAGCCACAGGAACCCCCAAAAAAGCCCCACCACCTCTATTGTATTCCCTTGCAGTATGATAAGATTTCTCAGCATGGCCCCAAGTTATGTTGACTCCAAACTGATTTTCAGAAGGACCTTGCAAGAGGCAGGTAAATTACACAATAATTATGACTTGATATTTCTCTTTCCCTGAGCATTTTGCTGCCACTATGCAAATTCAGAGTCACTTTTTAAGTCTGATACATTTATTTCAAAAGTTAGAACGTACTTAAGGCATTTTGGAACTACACAGAGCTGCCCACAACTCTCAGCAGTAGAAGGAGCTTGTTTCTCTCTACCTTTATTCCAACACAGGATCTGCTGAAGTCAGATGTAGTAAAGACCCTACACATGGGAAATGACCTCAAGTTTCACCAGGAAAGGTTCAGATGATACATTAGGAAAAATGTCCTGGGCAATGGTGAAGCCACCATATCTGGAAGAGTTCAAAAAAGATGTGAATACACCACTTGAGGACATGGTTTAATGGTGAGATTGATGGCTGAACTTGGAGATCTAAGAGTTCTTTCCCAACCTAAGTGATTCTGTGATTCCATAGAGCAGGGTCATGGTCTTCAGCCTCACAGCTGCTGACTCTGGTCTTTAAGAGAGCTTATAAACCAGTACAGATTAACCCTATTCATAAATTCTCCAAAACAAATGATGTGGAGCTCCTGGTGCAGTCTTACAACAGTGTAAGTTTTGGAAGGTTCAGTTGCAAGGAAGGACAATACAGCAACTCCCATTTTAACACAACAATCCAAATTTTCATACAGCAATTCCTATTTTCCATGGAAAATTGGGACACAAAGAGGCCAGCAACTGGAAGGTTGAATGCAAGAGGATTTCTGAAAGTCTTTGAGGGTCCACGTTGACCTGGTTTGCCTGTGATCACTCCTAAATGTTGTAATAACAAATTTCCCCAAGCCTGGGAAAATGAAGTACCAGGACATAGAAACAGGGTGTCACAAATAATTTTCTCAATTTTTCAACCTTATTTCTCTTTTGGTTTCAAATGTACGTTTTAATAGCTTTTTGGCAGTTTTAGGAAGGGAAGAAATTGAGAATGCTGGAAGAGCAAAGAAACAAGAACAAAATAAATGAAATGGTGAGTGCTGACTCACATATTTTTAAGACTTAGATCCCTGTTCATTCAAGGTTGCATGGGGCATTGAGCAACCTGATGGACTGAAAGGTGTCCCTGTCCATGTCAGAGAGTTGGAAAGAAATTAGTGTTAAGATCTGTTCCAACCCAAACCCTTCTAGGATACTATAATCTTTGCTGAAAGTTAATTCTATAACATGCAAAATTAATGGCTTGGAATGTTGCTAGGTTTCTGATGAGTATTATCATATTTCTGTTGATATAAACAAACATTCTCTGGCTTGTGGATTGATAAAATGCTGAAAAGAAGGCAAGAAAAAAAGGAAGCTGGAAAGCTCTCTGGCAAACCACCTTGAGGGAAGACACTGCAAATGTGTACCTCAGTTTTAACACCTAAATTCTTACAATGTGCTGCCCAGTGCTGCATGTATATATGTGTGTATGGGTATGTGGCAGATGCAACAAGTATTTGAAATATTCTTGGAAGAAGACAGTCTCAGAGCTGTTGGATGTCTGCTGTGGAAATGAAATGACCCACTAAGTGCCACCACTGCAGAAGATAAGTCTGGGATAAGAAGCAAGCTGTAAAAATGGCAGGGCTAAGAAATGAAAAAATGTAGATGATTAAGGATATCAGCTCCGTGTAAGTGGATGGTTGGGATGAACAGGTTGGAAAATTAAGAATCAGGGCTAGGCATCCTTAAACTTTGCAACTATGTGCTGTCAGCACAATTCTCATCCTATCTGGATTCACACAGAGAAGAGCCCCAATGAGTTACTTCTAATTTACACCATCAGGGTGGTGCTTGCAGTCTCCTGGCTATAATGACAAAGCTGTCAGCACAGGTTTGTCTGGTGCCATTTCCAGGTGAAGCTAGTGAGGACTTTGTGCTAATGAGGAGTGTAGTTGTGTGTTAAAGCGGTTAGGGAAAAATCAGATCATTTTGTAAAAAAAAAAAAAAAAAAGGTGGGGGGAAATAAAAGAAGATAATCAAGGTTTGTGTAACTGTGTGTATGTGAGAGAAAGCACTGGTAGGAGAGAGAGATGTGTGAGGGGAGAGCATTTGCTCAAATCGGATAGCATTACTAATACATAACGACCCTGCCAGCGAGGCACTGCACAGCTGGAATTAATCTGAGAGAATGTGTGCTGCTGCACAGACAAGCACAGAGAACTTTCCCCGTGTGAAGGCAGCGTGAAGCCCTGCCCTGTGGCTTGGAAGCAGTTCATCAGGCCCTGACAGCACCAACATCTTCTTTAGGCCATCAGTTTGGGAAGGGGGAGAAACGCTCCCCGCCCTGCTCAGAACAACACCCAAGAGGAGATTTTTGTTTTATTTAGTGACATTCTGCAGTCCACCACTGTGTCTCCCCTCCCTGCTTTTTAAATTTTTTTTTTCCCTTAAATTACCTGGTTATTTTTGTTCTTCTCTTCCCTTATTGCATTGGCTCTGAACCCAGCTGAAAATCTGCCACGGCTTATTTACACCAAGCATCTATTCAGGCCATAAGCAGCTGCTCCATTTAGCCAAGCACCTCTGTGCTATCCAGTTTCTCTCCTTGTTATAATAAGGTGCTTTCTTTTAAATCCATGCTGTGAGGAGGTAGTAGTGAAATGTATGCAGCAGATGACTTTTCTCTCTGAAAGAGGGTTTTTGAAAACTCGGTGAGCCTAGGGTCATTATTAATAAACAATTCCACAGTAAAAGACAACTTTATCCAGAAATGCACTACAACCACAGCTGGTTTTAAGCAGATTCATACATATGTGTGGTTTATTGCCTCCAAGCTCCTCTTTATTCCAATCTGGACCTGGGAGGTTTCTGATTTGCATCAGTAAGTGATTTACCCCGAAGATTTCAGTTTGCCAGTGTGACCCAGTCTCCCTTTGTCATGTAGCAGAGCTCGCTTCCTACAGAAATATAACCATAAGGAATTGAGGCTAATAAGAAAAGTGCTTTGAAAGGGAAATAATACGGGTTTAGTGCAGAAAATGAGACAAAATGGGTCTTCTGCAAGGAAAAAATATGACTTTGAGGGGAAAGTTTTGTCCTGTTTTTGGTGAAAGCAAAAGCAGACATGCTTGTTCATACACACACATAAAGCTTAGCTTGCAAACATTGATTTAATGTTCATTTCACCCCTAATTATCCTCATAATAGCTATCAAAAGTCTCACATAGTCACCAAATTGAAAACAACTTCCTGTGCACCACTTCCAGTTACTGCAGGAATTATGGCTTTATTGCCATTATTAACTTTCCCCAGCTATAATGTATGCCTGGCCTTGAATTACCCCACTGTAGGGGCCAGTGACTCCAGCAGTTTGTAAAATGATTTTCTTGGATTTTACTTCTCTCCAGCTCTTCGTTCCAGTCTGACTCTCTAGCATCAGCCCTAAGTATTGTTCCTACATTTAACACCACTCCTCTTCCAATTTCCACTTTTTCTTGATTTCTGCAGAATTTTCCTGCCTTTCTTTTAGACTTCCCACCCTGCCACTCCCAGGATCTTGACCTAATCCTTCGGTTCCTCAATTCCTGGTCAAAGATTTCCCAAGTCTCAGAAGATTCCCTCAGGTACCATATATCCAGCATATCTACCTCTAAAAACACTTGTTCTAATTCATTGGAATGGAATCTTGCCAGGACCATCCCAGACAGAAAAGTGCTGCTAGAAAAGCCAGAGGTTGGCTGCAGGAGCCAGCAGGAAGTCACAGACCTCCACCAGGCACTTCCACAGGTCTCACCATGCACTTCTGTGAGACAACTGAGCCAAGCTGTGGAAATGGTGTTTGGCTCAGTGGATAATTTAGGCTTGATGAACACACGTCTGCCTGTAAGTTTAAGCTGAGCTGATGGTGGAGCCAGTGCTAGATTGACTTTCCTGGCTGAAAAAAACACAGGAAATAAACAAGCAAATGAGTTAAAAATACCTAGCCCACCCCCTTCCCCGAATACACACATAAAACCCCTGACAATCACAAATTCTGTGCCTAATTTCTTATTTGATTTTGCCAGACTTCAGCTTCTAGGCTTGTTAAATCTTTCTCCTTACTTTTTAAGAGTTTTGTTTTTGTTTTTTTTTTCAGAGGTACTCAATTAACTCCACATAGTATCTTTGAAAAATTAAACAGTTTGTCTACTCAAAGTTTCTGAGTAGGAGGCATTTTTCCCAGCTCTTAAGTAATTGAGTGACTTTTTTCTGTAATTCAGCATTTCAACGTGCAGTTTTTCACGTAGAAATGTGTCTGTTCTAGATATGGGATCTCAGTTTTACTATAAAAATACATAAATCATGAGGCAAAGGGCAAAGAAGAAGACCTACAATCCCTTTCCCACCAAGGTTTCCCACACCTGCATTGGTCACTCATTTTTATGACTCATCCTCATGTTTCCTCCTATCTGTCTCATGGCCTGTTTGGTGACTTCTGTGATTCCCATACATTGACAATAAATCCAGGATTAATATTACCTCACTTTTAGTGCAAAAAACCAAGGGGGTTTGTCATCTTTGATAGCAAGGGGCACACCCTGATAAGGACATTCAGCAACTGTTGGGTATCCACTTCTTTTGCCACTGATCACAGCTTTAGGTAGCTATTTTTCTCCCTGGCTGTACCCACTAGATATCTATCACATATTGGACTGTTTATTCTGGTCTAAATGTGTTTCTGGGCTGGGAACCAGGTTCCTCATCCTGTTATTGAGGACAATATCAAACACTTGACATTGCAATGCCAAACACATATTTCTTAATTATGAGAAGCTGAAGGAGAATGAGCTGATTAAAGCTTTGCTTCAAAGGATGTTGAAGCTCAAGGTCAGGCTGCACAGGGCTTCAAGGTCAGGTTGGATGGGTCTGTGTAAGATGAAAAATGAGAATAAACCTCGTCTAGTGTAAGATGTCCCTGCCCATGGCAGTGAGTTGGACAAGATGGCCTTTAAAAGTTCCATTCTAACCCAAACTGTCCTATGATTTCAATATACAATGCAGCCACTATCAGTGTGCAAATGGAGTGTGTAGTTTTACTGCAGAGGTGTCAGAGTGTCCTGGCTAGGACTGGTTTTTGTAGGACAGGGAGATTACAGGACATGATGGACATGTGGCTGCATGGCTGCAAAGACTCTCCAGAAGAGAACTACTGCTGTGCACAGCCCTTCATGTTGAGATTCTGAGTAATGGTTCTCTACCCACAAGGGTTTTAAAGGCCATGGGATGGAAGAAGAATGATTAATAACAGTAATTTATAAAGGTTATGTTTGCATATCATCATTTATTTGAAGGCTCCAAATGGCAGCTGATCTCTGTAAAAGGGAACTGAAATGGGGAGACTTAAAAGGATTTTAGCCAAAAGTTTCATCATGGGCTTGAGGGCTTGTGGGATTTCACTGCCGGTAGCATGACCAAAAGTTCCAGAGATTTTTCCAGCAATACAAAGCACCATGCATTTCTGGAAGTCCCATACTGATCCTTAATTGCCCATAAATAGCACAGCATATCACCACACCCACCAGATCTCCTGGGAAGACAAGACTGAATTTCAGAGATGCCTGAAGGTTTCTCTTTCTGCTTTTTTGTGTATTTTGTGTTCCCTTGTAGTGAATGCGGAAGAAAAACTCCAAACATTTCTTAAAAAGCATTTACATATTTATAAGCACATAAACAATGAGAGAGTTTGTAGAGGGAGGGCTCAGCTCCTGAAATGCAGCTGTACATCAGGTGGACTGTGACTACTAACAAGAAGCTAAAGGCAACGCATGCAATAATTGAAATCAACAAATCAAGAAAAAGGATGTGATTTAGAACTGCAAGAGGAGAACCTTCAGAACCTTTTTCAGAGTTTCCATTACCTGTTCTCTGTATTCAGGGCTGGGTATTTTGAGGACACCTCGATGCAAGCCTGTAGTTAGTAAACTCTCCTCTTGAGTTACACATTAATTGCTAGGGTAACATTACTGCAGGTACAACATTTTCACTGGATTTACTATAGATATATTTTAGAAAAACAGATCTAACATTCCTCTGCATTGTACTTTTTGCTAGGGGTGCATTAGTCACTCTCATGATACTGTGCTTACACCAAGCATTAACTGCTTTGAGATAAACCCCGCAATGGCCACTTAGAAATCAAAGATGTTTTCTACAAACACACATCTGTTTGCAATGGGTTCTCCCTTCATCCTCCTTCCCTGAGGTCCCTCTCCCATCAGCTGGTTCATCACCAAAGCACAGAAAGCGGTTTTTGTGGCAAACATATTGATTGAATTTCTTATCTGTGAAATAAAAGTGTATAATGAATCAGTCTGCAAGCAGTGCTCCCTGACAAACAGCATCCCTGCCAAACTGAACATGAACTGGCCAGAAATCAAATTTCTAGGTGTTACTGTTTACTAGGCAAAATCATCAGATTGTCTTTATTCCCAAGAGAGTCTGTAGAGCCCTAGTTTGATTTCTATTTAATAAAAACAAGATGGTGGGGTCAGGGGGAAATAATTCAAATCCCTTAATGTTGTTTGGGCTTACTAGCTTTGAATGGAATTGATTTCATATTATGGATTTTCATCTTTGCCCCTCATTTGATACAATACCCTAGGAAAAAAACACTAGGTACTAATTCATTCATACTGTTAAAAGTATTTTTAATTGTCAAGTGATCAAACAATATTTTGTCAGCTAGCTTAAAAAAAAGGCTTCTATGTATGTAAATGCAACCAGTTCCATCTTTTTAGATATATAAATAATTTTTTTACCATTGGTCTTACTATTTCCTAGCCTAAGCTTCTTACATGCATTAAATGTACACTTTCCTAACCTGACACCACATCAAAAGAGTATAGAAGAAATATTCTCCATATTTTTATCTGTTGGAAACAAAATCTCAAACAGGTTGCAGCCTAGAGCCCCAAGCCAACTTTGGTAGTTAAATCCCTAAGATTTCAAGGGAGATCTTAGAAGGTTGAGGAGCTGGGTCCAGGTGATTTTTTCAGTAATAGAGGAAATAAACAGTGAGGAAGCAGCTGAACTATAGAACTGATCTACCTCAGAACTGAACTGTAGAGCTGAACTAATCTACCTTAGATCTGTAACCATTTCCTAACCCAGGAATATTCTTTTCCTAACTGTTGAATAGCCTTTTTTTCCAAGGACCAAAATCACAATGGAAAAAAGTTTTGGGTTTTTTTTTTCCTAAATGAGAAATAGTCATATCACTTTGATTTGGATGTTCATGAATTGAAAAAGCAAATATTAAGTGTTGTTAAGACTTTTTCAGGTCTCTTTTTAGTGTTTAGAAGAGGAGTTTGAAGATGGTCATAACCAAAGGCAACAGAAGGCATTGTATTTCCTGGGCAATGAGTATAATTCCAGATTTGGGCCTTATGCATTTCTATTACAAGTGACATAACAGTAATCTGCATAAATAAGGAGCAACAGAAACAATTTAATTTTTTATTTATTTCGTGTATTCCTGCCACCTGTGTAACCACAGAAAGTCAGATGGAATGTCAGATTGATTCAGAAAGGACCCACAAGGACCACGGAGTTCAACTCCTGTCTCTGCACAGACACCCCAACAATCCCAGTGTGCCTCAGAGTGCTGTCCAAACTCTCCTGGAGCTCTGGCAGCCTTGGGGCCGTGCCCATTCCCTGGGGAGGCTGGTCAGTGCCTGACCACTCTCTGGGGAAAGAACCTTTTCCTGATATCCACCCTAACCCTTCCCTGACACAGCTCCAGCCATTCCCTCAGGTTCTGTCACTGTCACCAGAGAGGAGCAGATTGCTGCTGCCCTTCTTGTTCCTCCTACAATGATATCTCCCCTCAGTCTCCTCTTCTCCAGGCTGAACAGACCAGGTGCCCTCAGCCCCTCCTTGTGTGGCTTCCCCTCCAGACCCTCCACCATCATTGCAGCCCTATAATCTATAAGCACATGCATTTTCTCACTAATGCCCTTTGGAAGACATCTAGAAACCTTGGAGCAGTTTGGAAGTGCATGGGTTTGTAAGTCCTTTTTTGTTCTTTTAGGGTACAGAGCACAGACACTTTTAGGGTTTTGTCCTTTCAGGGTACAAAGCCCAGACACTTTTAGGGTTTTGTCCTTTTAGGGTACAAAGCCCAGACACTGATTGCCAGGAATCAGTTGCTGGGCCCCTCCAGCAGTGTGGGCCCTCTCCACTGTGCCAGGCTGGACACAGAGCATGCAGGTGGGTAACTTGGAGGGAAAGAGCAGCTGCAGCAGAACTCCAGTCAATTGGAAACCACAAAGGTTCTCAGGCACTTCAGGTTCTTTCAAGACTATTCAATTTCTGCTATGGCCCTCATAAGCAAACAAGAAATAGACGTGGTTTAATGGCTGGGCTAAAGGATGCTGAAGGACTCTGTGTGCTCAACAGACTGCTTCTCAAACAGCTCATCTCTTTGTACTGCCTGTTAATGGCAGAATTCTCCTTCATCAGCTCAATCCCACAAAATCTTTAGTATGTGCTTAACTTTCTGAACTCCAAGCAGTCCCTCTGACTTCAGCACAGCTACTCCTGGTGCAAAATTAAGTGTAGACATAAATCATTGCAGGACCAAGCCTGGAGTGTAGCATGGTGAATAGTTTCTCTTCAGGAAAGCATTTATTTCCTGAAGGCACAGTTTCAGCTTAAAGTTTTCACATATTTGGGTTATACTGAGTCAGTTGGGAAGCAGAATTGAAGGACAGCTAGAAATGTACAAAATACACACTACTAAATGCAATATTTTCAAGCTGGGGTGACCAACTCACAAAGGAATTCAGATGCCACAACAATGTTTCAAAAAGAAGTGTCAAAGAAATTTGTACTTTTCTATCTTAGCTCAAATGACCAGGGTAATAGTCTGGGAAGAAGAAGATTGGAGTTTAAATTTCCTCTTTGCTTGAAAGTATGAATGTGAATTTAAGTTTCCAACACCCTGAGGAAATTATATCTTAAACAATGGACTGTGGAATCTGAAAAGGTTGCATAAGGCCAGGTTTGAGAATCCAGTCCTCTTGGGACTTTAGTGCCCATTTATAAATGTGAAATATATGTTGAAAATTACTAATTTAAAAAGAGAGAGGAAAAAGGGGAAGAAATAGAGGGGGAAGAAAATTAAAAAAGTTAGAAAGAGAAGAAAACAGTGCTATATTGCCAGAATGTTTAAAAGCAAAGTCATGCCACTTAGTTACATTTTGTGCTATGTCTGAAGCAAACAATAAGAAATTTTTCCCAAAGATCCAGCTATGCCAAGCTTGTGACTCCCAAGCAGGACTTTAAGGTACTCCCAGTGTCTCAATGTTAAATATTTATCATAGTTCTATAAAATTTTGCATTCATTGTACTGTTTGCTTGTTTTACCTGGACCTCAAGGGACAAAGGGAATTCTGTAGTTGCTTCCCCTTTCAAGCACATCAAATATTTTTTTTTTTCATAATACCCCTATTAAGCCCTAAGTCTCTCCAGTTTCCCACAGATTGTCACTAAGTCATGTTGGTGTCAGTGCAGAAACTCCAGCTGAGTCTCACTGATGTCAGTCAGGAAAGGGATGGAAAAAAATTACCAAACCCCAGAATTTTTATAATTACTGGAGTTAGCACGACAGTTCTTACTCAAGTTGCTCATGTTGAATGGTAACTTCCTTTTCTGCATTTGCATGTTGATTGTCAATGCTTTTTTATCTGTATAGTGTCATGCATATTGCCAGCATGACACAAATAAACGAGCTAATGAATAAATAATGGCAATCAATAGAAACAAACATAAGATTGACTGACCTCCTCATTGTTCTCACTGAAAGACATGCCAAAAATAATCAAGCAGCATGAATTATAAAATATAAGTTCAGCCTTAGAAAGTCATTTTTTCAATGTGGTGTGAATAAGGCAATGTACTGCCTAAAAACATTTACCCAGGTTTGATTTGCTTTCAGCAAATGTCCATTTCATCTCTCACTGAAACTAAAAAATAAGTTTCCTGGTGCAGAACAGCTTTCAAAATCTTTCAAAATGGTTTCTACCAAATGAAGTGTTTGTGATTTTTTTTTTATTATGGTGAAATTTCCCCCTGTAAGGGGTTGGTGTGTTACTGAAAATAATTTTTATCCATTTTGACAAGGATCTGAAGACTTGAGGCACATATGTTTGTCAACAGAAACTCTCTGCAAGTGGTGAATAATGAAATACTCCTATGGAAGTAGTTATTCTTGAAATAACATGGAAATAACTGTTTTCAACAGACTCACTACTTCTTCTACTATGTGCTTTTAAGTACTCCCACTCCTCTTGAATCTTTATTTCACCTCTTTCTTTTGTCCCTTTCGTACAAATACACAGAGAAGCCCTGTTTCCATGTGCAATGCTTGCCACAAGCCAGCTCTATCTCAGTGACAATGCTACTTCTCACAGTTTCTTTATCTTCTTCCCATCACTAATGACCCATTGGTCACGTATTTACATGCAAGGAGAAACCCCACTGAGAGCCACCAGAGCAGTGGAAGATTTTTGCAGCAATCCAGCACAAGGGAACCATGATGCCCAGACTTACCATGACACAGATAAATTAAAAAACACAGCAAAAAACCTACCAACCAAACAAAATTTAAAAAGAAACCCAGCAAACAAACAAAAAAACAGACCCCAAAAATAAAATCTCCAAGCAAAAGAACTGTATGAATAAGGTGCCTTGGACCTCCTCTTCACCACTGGGCACCAAATTGTGTTTTATTAGCCAAAGAAGGCTCCAGCAGACAAAACCCAAAAGGCTACAAAGGCCCATGTTGTAGCCATGTTCTGTAGTGCCATGTGATGATTTACAGCCTGTGTATATTGAGATAATACCACGGGGCATTTTTCTCTAGCAGAATGCATATCTATTGTTAAGTAACTGATGACAAAGGCTGGCACGTTATTAAAGGCTGGACTGAGTTCAGAATTTAAAATTCCCTTTGCATTTCAAGCAATTTTCAATGTCCACAACTGTCATCCAACATTGTTTCCAAGTGGCAATTCAGTGGGAGAAAAATAGCGATCCATGTAGGGCTTCACAGTGACACATCTGTTATGTTATTTATCTCAAGTGTGAAGACAGGAATGAACCAACTTCCAGCCTCATGAATCAGAACTGAACATAATAGAAATTAAAGGCAGAAGAGAAAGGGACAGCATCTTTGTGTGAATGTAGGTTAATGGAATATCATGTGAAACTGCTTTTGCCAGAATTACTCTCTCTGATTGCTTCCAAGTCTACTTATCATGATGTAAATCAGGAGGAGCTTCATTAAGTGAATTGACTCACTTTGGCCCAAACAGCTGTAAAGGAGATCTAAATGAGGCACAGTATCACTGCAAAGGGTGAGTTGTCTGAAGCCTTTCCATGATTAAAAAGGTGGGACAAGCACTCTAACCTTTCAGACCTGAAATATGTTTGTCTTCCAAGGCAGCTGCCCAACACTGTATTTTTAAAAAACATTTCCTGCTTTACATTTCTGTATTTTGGGGCTTGTCCTTCCCACCCCTTGCCGGCAGTCCCCACACAATTTCATGGAACTTCCAAACATTTCCTGTGGAGAAAAAAACCCAAACTTTCTGAACTCTATTTTGCTTCAGGGCATCTAATCTTGAAAGTTATGTGTGCTGTTAAAAATTGGCTTTCAAATCATGGAACGAGGCCCTTAGGGATACTTTCTTTATCTTATTTTATTTTTTTTTTCCCCTCTTCATAAGAAGTTTCAGAGCTACAGAGCCTCAAGCCAAAAGAAATAGTTGTACAGGCAAGTTTTCTACAGAACAAGAGGCATGCTGGGGTGCTTGCTGGAGGCTGTTTTACCCTCCTGCATTCACATGCCTCCCACAAGGATCCACGTAGCAGATATGAAAATGAGTACATGAACTCTTGGGTGAACTTTTAGGTTGGCCTCACTTCCTCCTCTCATCTTGGCCATTTCATAGAATCGTGGAATAATTTGGGTTGGAAATGATCTTAGAGATCATCCAGTTCCAATTGCCCTGCCATGGGCAGGGACACCCTCCACTGTCCCAGGTTGCTCAGAGCTCCATCCAACCTGACCTTGGACACTTCCAGGGATGGGGCAGCCAAGGCTGCTCTAGGAAACCTGTGCCAGAGCCCCACCATGCTCACAGGGAAGAATTTCTTCCTAATATCCCATCTAAACCTACTCTCTTTCAGTTTGAAGGCATTCCCCTTTGTCCTGTCACTCCAGGCCCTTTTACACAGTCTCCATCTTTTTGTCAGCTTCCTTTGGGTACTGGAAGGGCACAGTGAGGTCACCCTGAAGCTTCTCTTCTCCAGCCTGTGCTGTGATTGTGATTTTCATCTAACCAGGATGGGATTTACTCAGAATATATTGATATTTTTGGGAATAAATTAATTGCAGTTCCTGATGTGGTTTAGCCTGGCAGTTAATGCCACACACAGATTCTTGCTGATTTCTTCCCTCTTGGTGAGGTGGGGGAGAGAGATGTGGGAAAAAAAAAATTCCTCAGTATAATTTGTGTGTTGAGGTAAGGGTCATTGAGGCAGAGAAGGAACAGATTATAGTAGTAATAATAATAATAAATTATTATTATTATTATTATTATTATTATTATTATTATTATTATTATTATTATTATTATTATNTGAGGTCACCCTGAAGCTTCTCTTCTCCAGCCTGTGCTGTGATTGTGATTTTCATCTAACCAGGATGGGATTTACTCAGAATATATTGATATTTTTGGGAATAAATTAATTGCAGTTCCTGATGTGGTTTAGCCTGGCAGTTAATGCCACACACAGATTCTTGCTGATTTCTTCCCTCTTGGTGAGGTGGGGGAGAGAGATGTGGGAAAAAAAAAATTCCCCAGTATAATTTGTGGGTTGAGGTAAGGGTCATTGAGGCAGAGAAGGAACAGATTATAGTAGTAATAATAACAATAATAAATTAATATTATTATTATTATTATTATTATTGATAATAATAATAATAATAATAGCAATAATACTAATAACAGCAACAAAACAGACACAGAAAAAGTGATGAAATTGTTCAACACCTGCTATCTCCTTACTGACACCTATTTAGAAAACAGAGTTCTTACACACAAATTACCAGATCACTACTTTTTCTTCATGTTACATGTGATAGAGAGAAGGCTTTGCTTCTGCTTGTGTTAGAACTTNTGTGTTTTTTGAAATTTTTTTTTTTTTTTTTTTTTTTTTTTTTTTTCCATGAAACACACTACTCATATTCTCTTTCCCACACCTTAGGGCCAAATAGATCACTATTTTTCTCTAGCATGACCTCCTCAGGCATTTAAAATAAAGCCTTGAAATTTTGCTTTGTAGCCCTGAAATGGCAAAATTTAGTTGGAAAAGATGAATGAATGCTGTCAGATTTCACATTAAAAATGACTTTTCAACAATTCATGCACAAAGGGAAACACTTAAATTAAGTGTTTCACACACCAAACAGGCTGTTAGATAGGAGACTTTTACTTTGGTACTATTATTATTATTTATTGTACATTACAGAGCTCCCCCAGTAGTGCCTTTGTAATAAAAGACAGATTCCCTTTCCCTCTCCTTTCATGACTCTCAGTGATTGCAAACAAAGGCCCTGACCATGCCAAGCTTCACACCCATGTTGAATCTCACACACTGTGTATTTCCTCTGAAAACCCTGCCTGTACACAGACCAGGGCTAGATGATGTCACATCTATGTGCCTGTGCCCACAAAAGCACAATTGTACAGTTGGTGAGAAAGTTGAGGTACTTGATTATGTCTTTCTATACTATTTTTACATAGAATTCACAAACTATTTATTTTCCTGATAGTTAAAACAGAGAAATTCCCTGGTTAGCAGAGTTCACAGCCTTCACTGATCTGAATACTGGAAAGCAAGTATAGGGGTCAGGTGTGAGATGTTTCTTTGTGTTTCTCCATCCCAGTAACCCACAGGGACCAAAGATAAACTTTATTCCACACACTGATGAGCCCTGGCACAATGCAGGTACATTTCCTGCCCCCAAACTACCAGCTAGCAGCACAACAACTGGAAAAATGCATTTCTTCACCTCCTGGGGTCACAGTGTTTGTGTGGTGGTCTGTCCTGCATGAGTGAACCAGAGTACAAATATGCCTTTTTTTCCTGTGTGTTGATCTCTCACTCAGCTTACCTACACAAGAAGGTTTTTCAAATGCACTTAGAGGGCATTAACTTGTAGTTTCCTTACAGCTCTCCAGTCAGGCTGCTGAGCAATTAATTGTATACTTTCTTTTCAGAAAATCAGACGGGGACTCCAAGGACTAAATAAACCTAAGGTGCAGAAATTTGTTCTACCACAGCTAATTATCCAATGAAAACTCTCAGTTCAGCAATATATCTGAAAACAGAGGGCTTGGACAGCCAACCTAGCATTTCAGTCTATTTATAATATAAAGCTTCACTATAGCCAACATTGTTAAGAGGTTTTTATGGTATATAACATGAAGTTTTGGTTTTTAATTACTCCTTTAATCTTTGCTGGGCTTGTTCCTGAGAACAAGTTACACTCCTGCTTTTTACAGGATAAACAGCTTCCAGGAATGCATCAGACTGCCACAGGGTCAGAGAGTGCTTTTATTGAACACCACTCTATTTCAGCCTAAACACTGACTGATCTGGTTTTGTTTAGTAGAAGTGTAATTAATATAACTAATTAATGACTGACCACCCAATTTTTTTTTTCCAGAGTATTGGTACACTTCCTCATTTGTTTCATGTGGTTCCTCTTCCACCTGGACAGGTCAGCTGTTTGGAGGATTGTTAAATCCTTAAATGCTAATGTGAAAATTATGCTAAATAATGCAAAATAGATGCTAATATAGGGATTATATTACATTTTAAAAACATACTGATGCTGCCCATTTGTGTTGTCAGATGGGTGTCTCATAGGACTACAGCATTTATTTTGTTTTATTACACTTTCAAGCCATGGACAGGGGTCCAGGTGACACTTTGATTCCTGTAAAAAGTCAGCGTGAGGTTCTCAAAGATAAAGTATTTTCTCTACAGTCCTGCAGTATGACAGGGAGACAGCTGATTTCACAATGGCATGATGTGTTCCCAACTTATGGTAAAACATGGAGTAACAACTCCACTTTTTCTGGATACCTTTCAAAACTGGTTTGGGAGTCTGGGTAATGGGATAATGAGGCCTTGTTGCAATTATAGAGCTTCCAATAAGAAAACAACTCTTTTATTTACCATATATCCCCAAGTCATCATTAGCAGAAGACAAACATCAAAAGAAAAAGGGATATGTAATAAATTTTTGACATTTGACTCCAAAACAGATGCACTGAGTGACAATTGTCTACATCCTTGCTCCCTCCATCCCAGCTTCCATTTTCAAGCAAAGGGTGCATGAATTGCCTTGTGGAAGAGAGTTCTGATCTGGAGAGATACCCCCCTGCGGACTTAACTTCTCCTTGGGACTCAAATATTCTCCTCATCCAGGAGTATTCTTCAGGACTACAGAAATGCCAACAACCCTTGAGCATAGCAAATCTGAGAAATCCCCTTGCCTATAACACAATTGCTGGAAACTCAGTCACCCATTGGAAGGAAAGAAGGTTTTTCTTGCCAGAAAGTCAATCATTCATGCGTAACTTTTGTTTTTTCAAAATCTCTATTTCATATACGGTGATGGTTGACCTGTATTCATGCATGCAAGTGAGATTTCACACGTGGTTAGCTCTTGGAAAGGTTCTTGGACTCAGCTGTAGCTGGATAAAGATTTGACAGTTTGCTGGAGTGCTGACACTTCATCCTGCTTTGGGCAATGTCTGCCTGTTGTAAAGTCATGGTGCAGCACTGGAAACTCACTGGTTGGTCAGCAAAGGCTCATGCACCACATCAGTTCACCACATTGGATTGGATTAGGATTTAGAGTAGTGCACAGACTCCACACTGTTTTTCTGGAAACTGCTGAACTTCACAGGAAGA
Source organism: Urocynchramus pylzowi (assembly GCA_013397555.1). Lineage (NCBI taxonomy): Eukaryota > Metazoa > Chordata > Aves > Passeriformes > Fringillidae > Urocynchramus > Urocynchramus pylzowi. The sequence goes on along the minus strand of VZRH01001937.1, from coordinate 39,899 downwards.
GAAAGGAAGAGTTGTGAAGAGGTAGTAAGAGGTTCTTGTTAGAGGTGGCATATGATGGATCAATGGGAGGATGGATGGGTGGATGGATGGATGGATGGATGGATGGATGGATGGATGGATGGATGGATGGATGGGTAGATGGAGGGATGGAAGGACTCAGAAGAATGTTAGTGACACCATTCCATAAGAAGCTGTGGACTTCTACTGAAGAACTATTGATTATGACTAAGAAAATAAGATCAAGAAAATGAGTTGGAGGAAATAAAAGCAGAAATATAAGTCATGAAAGCATATTAAACAAAAGTTTATGCCAATAGGTGATAGATTAATTGATGGGTTTGATAGCAGTGAAGGCAAAATCTGCTAAACCATGAGCACTAGTAGACCACACTTACTAATGCAATGCTTCTCTAGTGGTTTTTCTCTGACCACAAATCCACAAGAGTTCTGGAAGTACATGGCAAATAGTCTGTGAAACTGCACTAAACAATAAAACATATTATGTTTATCTCATACAGCTGTACAAGTTGCCTGTGATCAGCTTATTTAACTTGCTCTGCTAACTGAGCTCATAAATGATTTGTATGTTTGTTCAAATTAGTTTTTTACTCCAAGAATAGCCTTCCCTGCAGAGTGGTCTGAATGGTGGTCATCAATATTTGTGTAGGTTCTTTTATTCTTAGAAATTGTTTGCAACCCAGTATTGATTTTTGAAAATTGATTTATTTATATACATTCACTAAGCAGCTTTGACCAACAGTTTCTGAAGGATGAGGCGTTCATGAATGGCACCTGCTCACTACAAAATGTACACAATGTGTCATGTTTTACCTCAGTCATAGGGTACTGTCCCCAGACTGGTCAGTTTAAATGCAATTAATGACTTGATGGCTAAAGACCCATTTTGAATCATGAATGACATATAAATATTCAGAAAAGCTTCTTTTGGGGAACACAAGGGACGTGGAAACAGACTCAGAACAGACTGTGGTCATTCATATACTCATGAATAATGTTACGAGACCTCAGAGGAGCAGGGGAGTATATCCACATACTAATATGTGCCTAACCTCATTTTATTATTCCAAGGGCTCTAATCTAACTCAGAGGGAGATCATTTACATGAAAGAGTCATTAGATAAAGTGCATAAACAGCCTTTGAAAGAGAGATGAACACGCAGATCTACCTCCTTCCCAAAGCTGGCATCTGACACAGTAGATTTGAGAGCTCTACAGTCAATTGATGTCTCTTTCAGACTCAAAAAGAAAAAAAAATCTCGAATTATTTTCTCATCAGCTTCACCATTTCCACCAAAAAAAAAAAAAAAAAAAGAGTGTTAAATTTAATGTAGTGTAATCTGGTGTCTGCTGAGCTCCCTGTAGGAGCCACAAGGTCTATTTTGAATCTGTTAAGGTAAACATGAACTCATACCTAGGCTTCACATGGAGCCCCGTGCTCCAACAAGTATGACTGCTAGTTCCATTTACAAGGGATGTGCAATATCAGTAGCTTTTCCTCCTTTACCTACCTTGAAAAGAAAGAAAGGACTCTCGTGTTATAAAACATTACTGTATTTTAGAACACCTGCAGAAAAATAAAATTAGATACAAGGAACACTGTGGGGTTTTCTTCCTAAAGGAGTCATTGATGGAGTTCACGCTTATTCAATATTAGCTGGCAGTTCAGATAACATTTTCAGAGTTGAAATTTTTGAGTCTGTTCTGAAGAAAGGTACTACTCAGTATGATTGAGCAGGTTCTATCAAAACAAAGTGATACAGTCAGGGATACAGTCAGCATTCAGCTGTCTGCAAATGATGTCTCTGTCTAGATACCTGTGAAAAATGGCAGTGCACAGAAGCAAATCTTTAAAAATCAGAGCTCTACCAAGTGGAGGCAATTGAGATCCATAATAGGCAGTCATCTGTTGAGTCATTTCCAAAGATTTTCTTTGTCTCACCAGAGGCAATTGAGGGCTAAATGTTAACGTTCTTATCAAATTGTGAAATACTAATTAAAAAAAAACCTCAACAAACCAACAGCCATCAAACCCAACACAGATACAGCACTTTTGGGGCCAAACTTCCCAAGGGTTGTGATGATAAGATTATGATAAGGATATCTAGAAAATAAATAATCTAAACTAATGAGATTAAGCAGGGTGAGATCATCCATTGATGAATTTATCCCACGACTGAGAACAATGAAATGGGATTAATGACAAGGATTTTGATCATAATAAGATGTGGGCTGATGCCTGAGAGAAAGTTCAGTGTTTGCAACAACTGCAGCAAGTCCCACGTGTAAAGACAACAGAGTAAATCTTAACTGGCAAAATGCCTTCTGATAAAGAGATGCCTTTGCTGTCATTTTATGGGGAAGTTTTACAGGATTTAGCAGAAAACTGCAACCTTTCTTTCAGCATTATTTCTTCTTTCTGACTGGATCATCTAAATGAAATGGAAACTCTGTATCCATGGCAAAGCTTTTTGTAAAGCTAAAGCATCCTCCCAAGTCACCCTATGTGCCTGGGTACAGACCTTTGGACAGACTCTACCCTGGCTTGAGACTGGCACAAACTTCATCACCAGGGGACATTTCCAGGAGAAATTCCTTGGGGAACACCTAAAGGCTGTGTGACACAGGGAAGGCCACCATGATCAGGACTATGCTGGTCTCATTGTGCAATTCATCTCACCTATACATGAGCTGGTCACCCTAGGTTCTCTTTTCACCCAGGAACAGGGTGTGCTGCAGAAGTTCATTTCACCAATATCAGAAGCTTGATTTAGGATGGTATCAGCTCTCTTTGAAAACATCCATCTTTTCTGCCAGAAAGTGGAAACAGAGGGACTAGTTCCAGAAGCCAGATGTATTTATTCAGGTGATAATGAAGGGTAGCTCTGTGACTTACCCCTTTTTCTCCAAAATACTAGGCAAACTTGATCAATGTGATTAGTACTGTTAGTGAAACTGGAAGGATACAATGGGAAAAAACCCATCAGATCTTAGGTTTCTGACTGTAAAATCTTTGAAATGAGACAATTTCACAAAAGCTCCCTATTTGATAAAAAGAAATTCACCATTTTGCTCCTTAAAAAGAAAAAACTGATAAAAAATTATAACACTAACAAAGTCTTAATAGTATTAGACAGCTGAACTCAGAGAGATCCTGTAACATAATAGTCCTATCTTATTAATGGGTAAACACAGATGTCAAAAGATGACATGGGGAGCACTGAGAAATTATTAGCAATAGTTTTCAGGAAGTTCTTCTATAGGGACTCATCACTTAGAACATCAGCATGTGAAATATAACTACATGCACTCCAAAGTAGGATTGGAGACTCCCAAAATATATGCTTTTAATGGAATTCATTCAACAAAAAGTCACAGCAACAAGTAGCAATCAGTGAGTACATACAGCTACATAGACAGAAAAAGGAAAAAAAAAAATCTTGGCATATATGTGCTTTCAAGTTTTCCACATAACTACCTTTTCATAAGGAGAGGTCACACAGGCTGTATTAAACCCAAATGGCATGTCTGAAACAGCTCATGTACAGAGAGCTTTCAGGGAATGTGGTTTTTTTTTGTCAATATCATATTATGTTTATGTTCCTTACATGTACTTAAAAGTCTATATCTTTCTTTATTGTCTTTGCTTGATTTAGACCAAACACAGCTCTTCAAGTAATTAATGTCTTTACAGCTCAGAAATCTTTGCATCTTGCATCCTTGCATATGTATACATACTTGCATCTGAATTTCAGCCTAATCATATCTTAAATGATCTTATTAATAATACTAAAATATTTGCTAACTCTATCATCCATTAACTTTTTATGGTATGTAAATACTTCATGTTTTACTGAGGTATTCAGAAAACATGTACAGAGGGACTAACTAGGTATGAGAGCAAGGGAGTTATCCTGGCTAATTTCCTGTTATTGTAAATTATACCTTCTCTCATCTTTATGGTCTCCTTCTATCTTGAAATGTTACTACACTACTTTTCTGTTAACTTATGCATCTTGAATGTTGTAAAAACTACCTGAAAAGTCAATAAAAAAATACAATGGCACTGGGTCAATCAACGAAGCAGAGTAATCTCTACTGAGCAAACAAGCTAAAACACAACTGCACCATGTTGTGATTGATTGAAGATATGAATCAGAAAATTAAAAGTTTGGGGTTTTTTTCCCTTCAGTCTTAGTTATTCCCAGCAGCTTAATTTATAGAGGAGTTGCTTTGATGTTATCACTAGTCCTGTAAAGAGGCTGCTAGTGCAAGAAGTGATACTGTCTTCTGTTGCATTGCTAGCATGGGTTGCCCATGATTATCCTAAATGCACAACAACACAACAGATATTGCCACAAAATAAGTCCACTTCTATTTATGAGAAAACATAGGTAAGAATGTGGGCTTTTTGTTTCTTTGATTTTTGTTTCTTTTTGTTTGTTTGTTTGTTTGTTTTGTTGTTGTTATTGTTCTGTTTTTGTTTGGTTTTTTGTGGGGGGTTTTTTGTTGTCATCTTGGGGTGCTTTGTTGCTGTTTTTTTTGTTTGTCTGGTTTGTTTTTGGTGTGGGTTTTGTTTGTTTGTTTGTTTGTTTGTCTTGTGGTTGGAGTGAGGATTTTTTTGTTTATTTTTGTATTTGTTTTTTGGTTGGTTGGGGTATTTTCCCAAACAGGGAAGAGTATGACAGCTATGACAAGAGGGGAAGCTTAAAGTCATCCCTCCCCACGACAATCTAGGTGATTTCACTCAGGGACCTGTTGGCCCAGAGCTTCACAACTTTAACAATCTTTGTTGAGTTTTTTTGTCTCTGCATTTGTGTAACAACTTCATGGACCCAGTTTAGATTGCATCTGACCTGTCAAGCAAATAACTTGCTGCAAGAAATTCACTTCACACCTGAAGGTAGAATTTTATAGGGAAGACAAATTTTGAAAATAAAGCTCCTCACAGGGCCATCAGAATGGATCAGAAGCTGAGCAGAGAGGAAGTCACCATCTCAATGATGGGGACATCAAAGAGTAGAGATAAGAAAATTTCAAGGCCAGTGTGTTGGTTTTTTTTTTTTTTTTTAATTTCTATTGAATTTTATTATGTATGTCTGGGAATAAAGTATCTTCTGCAAGAATCCAGAATCCAATTTATCATTTTGGTAAATATGGTAATTTGATTCTAAGCTCATCTTAACACACAGCATATAAAGAAGCAATCATAAACTATGTCATCATAAATAAAAGCATTATTGAGCTCAGGCAATGAAAACCAATCAATAGAGGACACTCATTCTCAGTGAAAGCTACTGCTAATGCTCTGTGGTTCCTGGTGGATACTCTGTCATTGTGTTTTAAAACCACAAGGAATTCCCTGTGTCATCAGCAATGACCACTTTATTGCTGGTGAATTAGGAAATTAGGAGGGCTAAGGGTGCATCTGAAATCCAGGGGCTCATTCATTTAGCCCATCTTCCAGTGCAGGAGATCACACAGATTTCTCACAGATTTGGACAGGTTCAGAGAAAGAAAACTGGGACCTTCCTGCAGTTTCAACATACACAAGATACCAGAGAGAATGGTGGAGCTTGCTCTTCCAAAGGCAAGAAGGAAATTAAGAGCTGATTATCAGTGAAAGGAAAAAAAAAAAAAAAAAAA
>VZRH01001937.1:12410-26305 GCA_013397555.1 Urocynchramus pylzowi | reverse complement strand
TCTCTCTCTCTCTCTCCCCCTCTCTTTCCCTCTCTTTCCCTCTTTCTTTATCTGATATTACCTCAGTGTTCAGGTGCAAGAGACAAATGAATAGAAGATCCTTACTGAAACATAAAATGTGAGAGTGAGTAGTGAAAAAAAAGGGAGAAAACCTCTCTAATCCTGGTTTATATACCACTGGTTTCCAACATGTTGCAAATCTACTTCATGTCCCTTTAAGAATACTCTTAGTTTATAAAAGCTAACAGCATTAAAAATACAGTAATTAACATGTTCATAATGTAAATGCTAATAATTTAACATGTCAAGCATCCTCATCCCCTACTGAATCAATATGAATTATTAAAACCGACTCTTTAAGACCTTTAAAATCAACTCTCAAAGCATGCACTAACAATTACACCGTTGGCATACAGGAGCACCAAGTTACAAATTCATGTGTAAGACTGTCTGACACACTCGTTCTCTTTGATGCAAAAAAACCAAAAGCCAAAAAAAAACTCCCCCCAAAATCTTGTGTTTGGAACTGCATAATCTGCATGCATAAGTGAAATTTTGAGGGTTTTTTTCTCTGAGATTTCCTAAGTTTCTTAGACATAAACCTTATTGAGAGGTTATAGAGTAATTTTTTCAATTACGAAGTTGTGTGACAATCCAAAATGTTCCTGAATCAATAAGGAACATCAAAATAATAAAAAATTAGTCTAGTAAAGTAAAAGTTAAAGCTCCTAGATTTAGACCGGTTTCTCTCAAGGTTGTCGGTCATGAAGAAGACATTGAGAAATTGATTATAAATAAAGAGCAGCCCTTAATGGTTCTTCCCATGTTTACTGCATAAAAGAAAAGAATAAGCTTTGGGGTTTTTTTCCAAACATCTGTGAAATAAAGATGGAATTATTAGACAGATGCATCTCTTACCTCACAGCCCGCTCGAGACACTTTGGGAAAGGCTCACAAAGTCTCCTTTGTCTTTATATATGGAGACACAGCCAAATGCCTGCAGGAGATGCAGGTCACCTGGTCACCCCAAGAAGATGGCAGATATGACCTCTTTCTTCATTTGTTACAGATACAAAAAAAAAGTTTTGCAATTGAGTACAAAACACATCGCATCAACTGTGGCTTTCGGAAACTTATCCTATCAAATTGTGCAATGCTTGTGTTAATGTCTTGCTCCACTTGAACAATCAGATAATGGACTGGAGGCCAATAGGCCAGAGGTTGTTCTTCCTTTGGGAGAATGTTCTGTGCCCAGGAATTTCACTGATAGCTCTTTTTCACAATGCCATGGTACCCCACTACAGCCAAATCAGAGTTTCAGCCCCCTTCAGACCAGAGCACAGCCCCCCTGCACTCCACAAGCCTGGACTGACTCAGGCCAGCTGGGAATCCAGCCCTTGTTTCCTATTCCTTGATCCACCTGATTGCAGTTGGAAGTTCTACCTGGGCAATGCTAAACCCCCTCTTTACTGTGAGAAAGGAGGAAACTAATTTCAGAGAAGTTAAAATTTGACAAAGTTTGTGTACTCAGAAATAGTTTGTGAGGGGTCATATGTCTGATAGGAGATAAGAGCTCACGTACCTTACTTTCCTAGCACGAGAAAAAGGTCTTAACCTCCTACCACCCCTCTCCAAAACAAAAAAAAACCAAAGCAACTGACTGACTTGGAAAAGTTCAGTACACTTCCTCAGATGCTTTGAGATTAGCACGATTTACAGGCAAACAGGAGATGGAGGATTCCAGATCTGGGTCAGCTGCAGTTAGGGAGGCTTTTCACGGCTGTTGAGAGGAAAATAATTTAATACTGAGGGACATGTCTTTCTTCCAGTCCCTTGTGGATAGCAAAAACCTTGCACAAGAGGATGAAGAACATGCATGAGAGACGTGAGCACAGTGCCCCATTTTGTGATCTCTTAAAACCATTCCAACTGCACTTAAATTATTTTTGAGAACTCAGAAGTATCATTATGGCAAGACCTTCTCTGAATTCCTACTTCAATTTCCCAGTTTGTTAAGGCGACACAGTAATCAGCTAGATGGGAGCACTTGATGATCTAATAGCTGTTTCTGGAGATAAACGCAAGACACACTTCAAAGTTCTGCAAAAGATGGGAAAGCTGAAACAAAACTCTTTCTATATTTCCCTAGTTTATCTTCTTACTACCTGAATGTGAGATAACTTTTCTTTCCTTTGTTTTTTTTCTTTTTTTTTTAATCTATAAACCTTTGATTGACATTCCCAAAGATAGAGATGCAGAGTCAAAAGCTTCACTTAAATGCAAACAGAATTGCAGAAAAGTAAAGCACAAACAAAAAAGAATTACAATGACATTAACTTTTACAGGATATTATTTCTTTTGCTCTTTCACACCACAATGTACATAAGGAGCAAGCATTAGGGTACAAATTTACATAAGCAGTCAGGGAAAATACATAAAAGCAAGAACCCAAACACCAGGAAGAAAGCTTGGGAATAAAAGTGAACCTCCTCAGCCTTGAGCAGTACCAGGAAGTATGAGCCAACTGGAATTTTACTTTTCCCACTGAAGGGGATAAGATAATTGTCCCAGAGAGATGAGGTGAAGCTGGAACCTTGAAGAATGGGAAGGGAGAAGAGAGAAAAACGAGGGAGATGTTACAGGTGAAGGGGGTGCTCTTTGCAGGGGAAAGCTGAGTTGGTGACTGTTGATACAACCAAATAGCATGATCTTTAAACCACTGCTGGACTGTAATTATGTAATAGAAATAACAGTTCTGAAGGAGAGGGAGAGAGCAGAAATCTCTCAATGAGGGTTAAACACAGATGCTAGAAAAAAGAATCTTCTAATGCACTTCAAATCCTAGAAAAATAGGAGACCCTAGAGCCTGCCAGTACAAAACTCATCAGAAGTTAGGTGGGAATGTAAGATTAAAAATGAAATGGTGATTTATTTGCTATTTCTAAGATTCCTGATACTGTGAGTTGTTGTCTGCGACTGACCCTCCCAGGAGCTTACACTGCACTAAAGTTGTATTGCATTTGATGATTTACTATGATTTAATTTTACAGAGATGTAAATGGGCACAGCCGTATCAGCACGTGGTAATAGGATTATCATCTGGAAAAGCTCACACTCGTGACAAGGGAAGTGGACAGGATAGAAAACAAGCGAATGTACAATAGAGTTGTGATGAGATAACTTGATCATGTATAAACCCAAACTGAGTCTCTTTAACATAAGGAATTATTCTTTAGGGAAAGAAGCACAGAGCAATAGAACATATTGTTCATTTAAAGTCCATAACTTTCCCCCACAAAGATCTGGTTTTTAAGATTACATCTTTCTGTTCTATAATGATGGTAATTTTCTCATTACCACATGAGGAAATTGGTGATGAAGTACAACCTTAAGCAGGCATGGCTATAATTTAAACAAATACAGTATCAAGGAAAGGTATTAACATACATAACAGCTTGGAAATGTTCAAGTTTTGAGCATTTGCACTATGCAAAGAAGGAACTAGGAAAAAAGACTAAAATTTGCCTTATGATTTTCTGTCAGCTTTGAGTGTCTACTGACTTAGCAGAGGCATGGCCAACAGTTTGTCATTTCCACAAAAGAGTTACAGTGAGTGACATTTCTATTAGGGATGCAGACATGGTGAGCTATACCACATCTCCAGTGACAAACTGTCTGCTGAGAAGAAAAATCATGTGGTTGTCATGCATATCTGATCCTATAATTACACATGTACATTTAGACACTGTTGAAAGAAGGGGCTTCTCTGAGAGAATTCTTCCAGTAGGACTGCACTTGCAAACCTCTGTCCATTTTAGGGTATGAAGACAGATCTTAAAAAATTTGTTAGCAGAATGGTCTGGTATTCTTAGATATGGAAATTAAAAATAGAGACAGAAAAGAAATGAAGTCAAACAGCAGTTTGTTTAGAAGACAAGAATAAAGAAAAGGCCAATGTCCTTTGAAGCTGGCCACAGTTTTGAAGTGGATTAGCACAACGGGGCAACCTAGAAGTTTGCAAATTTGACTTTCAGCTGGATTACTTTTGCCTATGGCAGACTTTCAATGTCACCTACCTTGAAATTTATTGTCAGGCAAAGGGGACCTGTCACCTCTGAAGATCAGCCTGTCTTTATTCCCTTCCTCCCTTCAAGACTCTGCACACAAATTTAACTTACATCAGGTAAGTTAATTGACTGCAGAGTGCAGACATATAGCAAACTTAAATTCAAGCTGTAAACCTCTTCTGATTCTTCTGCTACAGTGAACAAAAAAATCAGAACTATTCTGTCACCTGTAAGTTTTACACACAAAATATTAATTGTTTATTGCATATAAGTGAAGATCCAGGTCATAAATACTGGGATGGAGGGACAGAGAAGGAAAAACAAATTTCAGCAGAGCTGTGTCTCATAGTTCCACATTTTCTGGAAAAACTTTCATTGAACACCATCATCCTCATGAGCTGTGATGGTCACTCTTCCTGTATGTGACATAAAAAGCAGACTCATTCCAGCAACTGATGTTGTTAGGACTAAGAAAAAAAGATATGAACAAGACTTTGCTATCAACCTCCTAACTGATGAAAAGGAAAATTGTTTTTATGTCATTTTTGAAATGTGCTGCATGCTGCTGTTACAGAGTTTGGGAGTGAAAGACTGCCAAGGCAGTCACTGCCTTTACACATTGGGAAAATGAGGGGCATGGAGAAATGTCTAAATGTCTGCTGGAGTAGAAAGAGAGGGAATCAGTCTGCCTGGGCTTAGGCTTGTCTGGGGTTCCTTAGAGCCCTTCCCAAACATCATGACTGTAAAACTTGTCTATGTGAAAAGAAGACTCAAGAAGTCTTCCTGGTCTCTTTGATGCTTTCCAGTGAATCATAGGAACTCCAGGTGCCACACTGTCATCAGCAAAATGACATCCTCAATTCTTGCAGGCAGGCCAGCCTGTAAAGCCCACTCTATCTCCTCTCTGGTCCATTCTAACAAGGAGCCAAGGGTGCCAAGCCATGACAAATTTCAAGATCAGCTCCAGAGAGTAAAAGACTTTGAGGAGAGTTTTCAGAGCATGTTAGCAATCCTTCAGGACTCATGCTGCTCTGAACTTCTCACAGAGAGCAGAAGACTTTGGGGAGAGTTTTCAGAGCAGATTAGCAATCACAGAATGACTAGATTGGAAGAGACCTTCAAAATCATCAAGTCCAACCCATGCCCTAAACACCTTAACTAAACCATGGCACCCAGTGCCATATACAGTCTTTTTTTAAACACATCCAGAGATGGTGACTCCACCACCTCCCCAGGTGGCCATTCCAATATTTTATCACTCTTTCTGTGAAAAACTTCTTCCTAACATCCAACCTACATTTCCCCTGACTCAGCTTGAGTCTATGTCCTCTTGTTCTGACAGTTGTTGCCAATCCTTCAGGACTCATGCATATGTGTCACTCTGAACTTGTCATGACCTTGATCTTGTCCAAATCCACCACCAGTCAGGTCTGTAGCTGCAGATAAAGACGGAGTAAAGGAAGCCAAGCGAGATTAATCACACTGACTGAGATTAGAAACCTGGTCCTGCACTGTTCCATGTGTTGGAGCCAGCTGATGGTAGAGAAGAGAAACAGAACACACACGCAGATGTTTGGGCTGTCACTGCATGAAGGATGTTGAGATGCTGGTGAAGGGTATAGGAGGGCACACCTTCTCCACAACTGTTGGACAGGATTTTGTAGCCAGGTGGGGGTGGGTCTATTCTGCCAGGTAACCAGTGACAGGACTAGTGGAAATGGCCTCAAGTTATGGCAGGGAAAGTTGAGGAGTGTTAGGAGAAATTTCTTGTCAAGCCCTGGAAAAGGCATTTCAGGCACTGTTGGAGTCACCATCCCTGGAAGAGTTCAAAAGCAGGTGGACGTGGCACCTGGGGATGTGGTGTAGTGGTGAGCCTGGTGGAGCTGGATGATAGAAATGATTCTGTGATTCTTTCCCACACCTTTCTTGGCCAAATGTAGTGTCAGTGAGAGAGCCTGGGGACAAGATTCCAGGGAGCAGAAAAAGTCACAGGCTTTTAAATTTTCTAGAGTACTAAAAGGCAGAGTGGCAGCTCAGAAGTGGAGGAAATGTACCACACTGGATCTCCTCTGCTTCCTGTGAGCAGATTCCATTATTCCATATGAAACAAATGGTTTTTTGTGGGATCAGTCAGCAGGGCAAGGAGACATTAAATACCTTCTCCTGCTTCCCAGCAACACCACCCCAACAAGGATAATGTCAAAGTCACTCCTCCTGCAAGGAAAATATTTCATACATCTCTCATTGCTCTTTTTTTTTTTTTTTTTTTTTTTTTTATTTTTTTTTGTTTTTTTTTTGGTGTTTTTTTTGGGGGGGTNTTGTTGCTGTTTGTTTGGTGGGTTTTTTTTGGGGTTTTTTTGGGGGGTCTTTGTTTTGTTTTGTTTTTCGTTTTTCCAGTAGAATTTGAAGATCAGGAGTCTGCATTAAACAATTTGTTCTCTTCTTACCGTGGCAGAGTTTTATTTACCTATCTTGCTGTTTTCTATGCAAGTTTTCAGGCTGGCCTGTATTTAAAGGTATGTCACACCCTTTAACATAAACCTCACAGCTAGGTAGACAAAATGCAAGAAAACAAAGTTACTGCATCTCTGACTCTAACCAGCTCCATCCTCACTCACCTTCCCTTGCAATTTGACTTTCATCACCAAATCCTCTGCTGAAATATGAGCCCTAAGGACTCAGAACCTCACACTCTAACAGAAAAACAGTGTACTTTTCTTGGGGCCAGCCATGTGTGACCATTCTGGTGTTTCACTAGGTGATTTTTCAGCTGAAAATATTAGGTAAAAGGGTGTCAGTGTATTCAGGATGTGATGATGTCTTCCACAAATAATCTTCAAAAACACTTTTAATCTTCTCCAAGAAAATTATTCTTTTAAAAATTAAAAAAAACCCCACCACTTTCTTTTCCATCTACACTATCAACATTAATGTTATTTTCATATAGGACATTGGTACAAATTAAATGTGCACAGTGATTGAATAGCCTTTGCTAGAACATGGCAATGAGCTAAATTCCCCCAGCTGTCTGCAGTTTTGTAGAAAATTTTAATTTCATTTTGGTTTTCTTAAAGTCATAGAACAGTTTGGTTTGGAAGGGACCTCAAAGACCATCCAGTTCCATCCCCCCTTCCACAAAACTGGAACACCTTCCACAAATCCAGGTTTCTCCAAGCCCCATCCAACCTAGCCTTGTTCAGAAAAATGTCTCTTTTGCTTTTACCACTGCATTTAGCTTTCCACAGTACCAGCACAACACATGTGCACAGATAGATGATTACAAGGAGCAAAATCTTTAGGACTTTTAATGCCCTATGACACAGAGCTTAATGACAGTTTTTAACCAAATACCTATTGAGATTTAAAAGCCTTACCCACATTTTGCTGAATTTTTTTCTACCCCAGCTGCACAGCTGGGAGTCTGGCACCAGCAGGGTTTTATTTTCTGCTCAGATTCCAGCAAAATTCTTCTCTTGACTATTTTACCATTTTTTGTCTTCAGGGAATGCCATATTGTTTTTGACTCTGAGGAAGGATGGGCAGTTTACAACAGAGAGCCCCAGGGGATGTGTGTTTGGCACCTTTGCTGTATCATAGGCACTGGTTATGTGGATGCTAATATGAGGGGTAGCTTCCCTCTGCCTGCATCTCCTCTCTCTGAAAGAGCAGACGTGCAGCTGTCATCATTAAGCTGCAGAAGAGCTATCAATTAGAGCAACTCATGGAATCTGTACAAGCACCTCAAAGAAAGCTAGAACAAGCACATTTCTTCCTATTTGCCATTCTGTTTCCATGTCCACTAACTACAGAAGCTACTGAGAAAAACAGAAACATAACTGTCTCCTCACTTCAAGTGAGATCATTCAGTTCAGTAGGCAAAGGAAATAAACAGCTGAGAGAGCACTGAAGTGGAGGTGTGTTTTTCCTTTGGAACTGCTGTTTAAAATGTGTATGCTGTGGAAGATGTTTATTTACTGCCTTTAGAATAGCTCTTGCACTCAGAGTGAATTTTATTGTGTTGCTCTCACAGACCTCAGAGAACAGCAGGGAGTACATAGGTTTTTCACACAAACCTTTTTGAGAAGCCTCTTGAGATTCAGGCCTTCTTTAACAGCCTTTCCATCTCGGGTGCAGGAGGACATGTACTACCACCTTCCTCTCCCTGAAGTCTTTACATTTAGTAAATTAAGGAAAGCTCTTAAAAAAAAAGAAAAACAAAAAACGCAACAATATATCCTCTTTCTGTAAGAACAGTAGGTAACAGGTAAGTGGCTTCAGACAGTAGTGTAAGATAGAATATTTAATGCAGAACTTTCACAATGCTGCATCCTCCCATCCACCTCCCTCAAAGTTTCTTGGGCTTTAAATGCACGTGGCTTTTCAAAGATCTTTGCTGATACTTTCTGCTCTAGCCTGCATCTTTGTGGGGACCACCAGGACACACCAGAAACACTGTGGTAAATTAAACCCATGGGACTATAGGGCCATAAGTAATGTAGTTATAACTGGGGTGCAACAGGGAATCAGGGATGTGCCTCTGAGAACACCAAAAGTGTTTAACCATCAATTCCCTGCCTTGTCCTCCAGCTTGTCCTTGAGCAACACCAGCCCAACCTGGGACTAGTTTGAGTTGACTTGTGACAAGCTGGTTGACAGATTTCTTACTCTTTACAACAAAGTATTTGAGTAATTGGTGCAGCAGCTCTCCAAGTGGGGATTTTACATGATCCTGGAGGCACCCCAGCTCAGAGTCCCTGCCGTGCCCAGACCAGTTCTCAGACACTACCTGTATGCAGCTTTAACTAAGTAAGGAACTTGTGAATTGTCAACAGGATCTGTCCCTACAGATACAGAAATTGTCACACAGTGCAGTGTTTTGCACTTAGTTTGGGGTCGCAGTGTGCACATTTTCAGCAATTCAACAGCAATGGGTCTGGTGTGATCATGCAGGACCATTGGCTGGCTGGGTATGAGGACTGAGAAGAACAGCAGTCTGGTGACTAAACTGCTCATCAGGGTCATCACTCTGTCATCACAGCTGTTAGTGTCACTCTTAAAAGCATAAGGAGTTTTCCCCTTTTTCTTTTAGAATGTGGCATGCCACCAAGCATCTTTGTCCCATGTCAGGTTGCTTTATCTTGCATTATCTAGAAGATTGGAAGTACTATTTTTTGTGTAGTGCTTTAGAAAGTAGGAAAGAAGTCTGAAGAACTTCAGCTCCTAAGACTCAAGTTACTTGCAAGGTACTGAGGAATTATACATGAATTGCCTGAAGCATCTTGTATGTTCAAGAAGTTCTGTATAATCTCATGGAAAAGTCAAGCACATACATGTGTGTGGGTATGTCTGTGTGTGTGAGCACAGAATGAGAGATATTAATGATATATCTGAGTAAAAAGAGAGAAAGGGGATTCTTTTTCCTAAAAAAAATAAGACTCTGCATTTTCTCAGTGCGTTGCTATTTCAGCTCAGAACAAGTTCCAGAAGATGAATTCACTGAAAAACTTTTTTTTTCCCCCCTTGGCCTGGAACCTTTCAAAAGTGTTTGGGAAATGCCATGAAGGAATTTGCATGCACAGAGCTCTCCAAAAAGTGAAAAATGATGTTTCACACTCCCATGTGAAGAAACCTGACTATATCTGTGCTAGGGGAGATGGAATATGTAACACATACGTTCCTGCAGGAGAGGAAATCCATTTTAGTTAATGGAGACCTCAAAAATCAGGTGCCAAAGACATTAATCAGCTAAATATCTTTCCATGGTGTTGGTTTTACCCACCATCCTGTGCTTCTTAATGATTCCATTTAGTGTGTGTAACATTTAGCAGCCGGGACAGTATCAGAACTCAAGTTAGAAAACTGCTGCCAATAGAAGGTGCTGGATCCTGCCATTAAATCAAAGCATTGGTTCCCTTCCTATTACCCTGAGGATGATAAAGGATCCTTTTTTTTTTTTTTGACAGGGAAATATACGTAAAATAAATAAACTGTCAGGACTGACTTTCTTTCACGGCTTGTGTTAATATATGGGAACAAGATGGAATTAAATGGAAATGTGGCTGAGATACGACACTCTGCTTCTCTGTCAGTTACAGGTAATGTATGATGTAACATCCCTATGAAAATACCACAGAGTTTAAGATGAATGGGGGATAATTCCAGCATCAGAACCCATGAATTCAAACTGAATTTTTTTTTTCTCTCTCCTGTCCACTGGGTTAAGTAATGCATAATACTGAATGCATCCCTTCCTAGACACCAGAGAATCCACAAAATCCCCTTGAATGAGCAAAGGCCTCTTTGCTGTGTTGAATTTAAAGTATTTCTGACTTTACCTTCCTTTTTAAAATATTATATTTTTTAAGCTCTGGATATTTAATTTGTTGATTTATTTTTTCTTCGTTTTGGGAGAGTGTGAATCCAGTGCTTTCCACCACTCAGCTGATTCTTACCAAGGATGCTGTAAGGACATTGTATCTCAGCATCATTGCTCTGTCAGATCTGCTGCTGATGAATGGATCCAGGAGTTATTAAATGGGACTGACAGGCACAAGGATCATTCAAGCCTCATTTCCTGAAAAAAACAGGATAAAAATTGTTCAGTAATTATCCTTAATTGTCCAGGATTCATCTCCACTATTCAGTGAGGAACACTTTATATGATATTTATGTTTTGGTGCTTTTTTACCTACAAAACTAAAACCATCTTTTATCCTCACATCTTCCAAGTGGTTTCGCCAAAAATCTCCTTCGACAGCTACCTTTGGTATTTCTCTATTCAGATTCCTTGAACATGAATACTTTTTAAAAGTTTTAGGGTTCTTTTAAAAGCATGATAATCTTGAACAACAAGAAAATAACTCTTGGATAATTCAGATAAGATAACTGTCAGCCTATGGCAATACCAGAACAATTTCCTCAGGCAGTTGAAATGAATGAGTAACTGAGCCTTCTAACAACCCAAGTGGGAATGGACTTGAATTTTCTAAGCCAGGAGAACCTGGGCATGGAATTGATTTTATCAGTCCCTAAGCAAGCTGAAACTGTGCACCCAAAAGTCTTGAGTGTCTCTTTCTGTTTAACTAGGCCATGAGAAACAAAACAAGTTTCTCACATGTCAACAACTCAGATTTACTGGGATGTAAAGCAGAAAGCACATCTCTGCTTTTAGGAAGTGTTGTCTGAATAAGTCAGGAAATCATGGAATCATAGAGTCACAGAATGGTTCGGGTTGCAAAGGACCTTAAGGACCATCTCATTCCACCCTCTACCACAGGCAGGGACACCTTCTACTATCCCAGGTTGCTCCAAGCCCCATCCAGCCTGGCCTGGGACACTCCCAGGGATCCAGGGGTAGCCAAAGCTGCTCTGGACACCCTGTGCCAGGGCCTCACCACTCTCACAAGGAGCACTTTCTTCCCAAATCCATCTATCCCTGCCCTCTGGCAATGGGAAGCCATTCCCTCTTGTCTGTCCCTCCAGGCCCTTGTCCAAAGTCCCTCTCCTTGGAGCCCCTTTGGATGTGGAAGAGCAAGATGCTTGAAGGTCTCCTCAGAACCTTCTCAGACCCAGGATGAACAAGGTAGTATAACATTGAATATAACCCAAGCAGGTTTAGCTGCCCAGTTCCCAATGAGAGTCAGTCCTGGTCTCCAGTGACTGCCAGTCATGGATTGCAGGACCAGCTGCAAAATTTCTGTGTATATTTGTACATTTAAAGGTACTCAAATCATCATTTATGAGGTGGAATTCAGTTGTAGCTAAGCAGTTAACATCAGCTGCATGTTTCTGTGTATTGCAGGTGTTTTTGGTTTTTTACAGAGTTTAAAAAAAAAAAAAAAAAAAAAAAAAAAAAAAAAAAAAAAGCACAATACCAACAAGAACAAGGTCTTGGAATTTTAAGGTCTTGGAATTTTAAGGTCTAAACCACGTGACTTTGAGAATTATGCTTAAAATTTAAAAGACAACAGAATGAAATCTCCCAGTCCTGTAATTTCCATTTAAATTGGAGATGGCTACACATCCAGTGATGAGGAGGAGCAGGAAAGAGGGATGGTTCTTCCTGTGGGTGAAAGGGAAGGCATGATCCTTCAGAGGGAAGAACTGCTGCATGAGTATACCTCAACTCTGTAAAATGAGTTTCAACTGTGGTCTTCAGGGTAAACCGTGATCTTCCTCTAAATTTAGTCCATCTTTTCACAGCTACTGACACATAAATATTTTGTGCTACAAAGAGATTGACATTACATGGCTTGATTGCAATATAAATAGGACCCTAAAAGTGGTTTTCTGGTACTCTGGCAAGTAAATTTAAAGAACTCCAAAGCATTATTTTCTTGGAGAAATGTGAGGGAAAACAGAGGGGTTAAAGATATTTACTGGTGAATAAAGAGAGATCAGAACAGGGTCTTCCAAAGTGGGGGGGGGGGCAGCAGCACTTTGCTGGAGTCAAACAGAAATAACCAGGACTGCAAAGACCATGTGGGAAAGATTTGGAGGAAAAAAAAAATATATACTTTTAGTTTTGCAAAGGAGAATACACAGCAGGGATTTAATGGGGTGAAATAGCAAGGAATTAGAGAGACATTTCTTTTTGTGAGTTCCTGTTTCATTTGTTCAGTTCGTTACAAGGCCAGTGTTTCCAGGAGAGGATTCCCAGCTATGACAAAATTATATTTAATCATATTCTCTGGATTTAAGCCTAGCTCAAAGGAAGCAAAAGTGCTGAATACAGAAAATAAATACATATTTTAAGTGTAGTTTTACCATTTATATATTTCTTTATTTCTAAAAAGATAAGAGTCCAAAAAGTAACCTATTATTTTCTTTGAAAGACTTGGCTTGTGACATTTTCAAATAACTCAAAATTTTCAACATCTGTCTCTAATTAAGTAGCATTTTTCTACCAGGAACAACGATTACAGTGTCTGAAAGTTCTGTTATGTAGATATGATTCATATCTCCCTCCTAAGAAGCTTGTCTTATGTCCTGAAATTTGAGATTTGTAAATCCTTTAGCTAAACATTTATATCTGCTAGGATTGTGCAGGTGCTTAACTTTGCAGTGTTTTGCTGAGGTTGATCTGTAAATGCATAACAGACGGCTAAGTGTTCTCCAAGCCTGGGAACTTTTCTGTCAAGGCTTTTCCAGTTTCAGGTAATGTATTGAGTTCTGTCTCCTGTGCGATACATTTTACACTAAAAAAAAATGTCTCATGTAAAAAATTACCTTCCTGCACTGACTGCCAACTACTTTACTCAAATGACAAAGTAAGCAAAGAAAGATGTTTGATTGAAAACAACAAAAAGTAACGGAAAATAGTTCATTTAAATTTTAATTTTAGGTAAGCGTTAAGGTCTGCTGGTCTGACTTTGGTAGTTTTTGTCACTTAATAAAAAGTACCTTTTCCTATGTTTTACATATACATATGTATACACTTTTTATGATAATATATATATATATATATATATATACACACACACACTTTTTATGTATGTATGTATATATATACACTTTCTATGTATGTATGTGTATGCTTTGTATGTATGTATGTGTGTATATATATATATATGTTAATGTATTTTCTATATTTCCTATATCATCACAGAATTCTAGAATAAGCTGAATTAGAATTGCACCATAAAAATCATTGAGTCCAACTCTTGGCCATGCACAGCACCATCCCCAAGAGTCTCACTTTGTGCGTTGTCCAAATACTTTTGAACTCCATCAGGATTGGTGCTGTGCCCATTCCCTGGGGAGCTGTTCCAGTGCCCAAACACCCTCGGGGGAAGAACCTTTCCTGATATCCAGCCCAAACCTCCCCTG
>VZRH01001937.1:0-12295 GCA_013397555.1 Urocynchramus pylzowi | reverse complement strand
TGCCCAGCTGGTGATGCTGGGCCTGATGTCCCCAGGACAGGGATGTCCCTGCTGGCTGCCAGGGCACTGCTGACTCAAGTTCCACTTGCCACTGACCAGGACCCCCAGCTCCCTTTCCATGGCACTGCTTTCCAGGATCTCACCCCCTGTCTGTCTGCACATCCAGGGCTGCCTCAACCCAGCTGCAGAATCTGGCACTTGTCCTTGTTGAACCTCTCTTGGTTGGTGATATTCCATCTCTGATTTGTTGAGGTCTCTCTGCAGGGCCTCTCTGTCCTTGAGACAGTCAACAGCTCCTCCCGGTTTTGTATCGACTGCCAGATTGCTCAGTATCCCTCCCATTCCTGCCTCCAAATCATTAATGATGGTGTTGAAGAGCACAGGGCCGAGGATGGAGCCCTGTGGGATCCCACTAGTGATGGGTCACCAGATTAATGCCACCCCATTCACTTCCAACCCAGCCTGTTCTGTGATTCCATGACTTTGTGATTCTGCGACATTATGCATTGTGGAAAACAGTATCAACAACATACCATGTGTTCTGTTTATTTCTGCATATAGTTTTCTCTAATGAATTTATCTGGAGATTAAGATGAACTCTATCTTGACAATTCAGTGCTGCTTGCCAGAAATTAGATGGCAAAATGATACATGACAGTCTCATGTCCTTCCCTCACCTAAAACAGTGCATAATCACATATACAACCTTGGAAAGGACACTGTTGTGCTTTAAATGCACATCTGTACTATTTTAATTAAAAAAGAAAGTCAAGTAAGTTATTAGAGTGGTTAAGCACTGTGGTTTAGTGCAGTTCACTGAAAGGATTATAAACAAAAAGGTGAAAGGCTAGTGTCTTATTGAAATATACAAAGCCACTGTTAATATAGCCAAGAGTCCTCTATTTAACTCTTAGAGCTGAGTGGGCTTTGTGCACCATTTTTTATCCTGTTTTAGCACATGACAAAAATTACAGCATGGACCTCCAAGTCTGTTAAAATTTATCAAGTATTTTGACTCTAATTTTGGAGCAGAATGTTTGATGGAGACACACGGAAGAAGTTGTGCTCCCTCACACCTGCATATCTACCAATGCCATATCAAGTCACAGACACAGGCTTCGAAGCTTAGCAGAGCTTCACTGATAGGAAAATACTCTTTCCTTAATTGTGTCTTATGTCCTGATGATTTTCCCTGGACACGTGGTGGAAAATGCAAAAGCAAAGCTCGGACTGTTTCTCAATGAGATGCCTACTTTTAAAGTATATTAGGAAAAAAGAAAACAAACTCTTAGCAGCCCATTAAGATCAGAGAAAAATAATAATATTTAACATTGCTGAACAAGAATTGCCATACATCTCCTCTGAATGTCTTAATATGATCAAATGCTTTTTTTCTGCACCAAAAACATGTGTTATCAGTATGACATTACCTTGCACTATAAAAAGTGGTATTTGGCTTTTTTTGGCCTAAGCTAGAGTTAGTTCCCATTCATTGATTTATAGATGGGTTAATCACTTTGAGTTGTCTACAAACAGATGAGCCCTTGGCATGGGTATGGGAAAATGGTGTGCACAAAAGTGTTTTTGCAGTAATGAAATAAACCGAAGTCTGACTAATTTCAGATAACTTCTGTGGGGCGTATTAAAAATGCTAATACTAAGGAAAAGATGTATCAAAATATTTTCATACAAGGAGATTGAATTGTATTCTGTTAACCTGTGAGAATTTGGGATTTTCTCAGCAGAGAGAATTTCCTGATCCCTGGAGCCTGAAGGAATGAGTTAATGAGTCAGTTTGAACTTGAGGTGGGGTTTTTCTGGTCAAATATTTAAACATTATCAAAATACCATTTTTGGACACTTACAGAAAGAAAATATTTGAAATTTTACTATCTTATATTTTTATGTTATAGTTTAAAATAATATAAGAGAAGGTAAAATTTTTAAGCTGTTAAAACAAAATTCTTCATTTGGTGTATTGAACTGTGTATTGTTCAATTTGCAAATGTATTTGAGGTTTTGAGTTTTAGAGTTTTAATTCCTCACTGGAATGAAAATGGCTGAGAAAATAGCATTCGTGCAGTTTCTCACCACCTCTGTGCATGACACATTACTGAAGATTAATTCACCTAAAATATTTTTGCTTTGTACAAAACAAAGCTGGTTTTTTTTTTTTTATTATTATTATTTTTATTTTCATGGAAGGTTTTCTCTTGAATGGCTTTTTTACCCCTCTGGTGTACATTATTTTGCTGCCTTCTCCCTCAAGTCTGATGGATAACAAACACATTCTCTCCAGGACCTTCAGGAAGGCATGCACTCTGGGTGAACTCAAGTAAAGGACGAGTTAAGGTTATTTAATTTCTGGTGTTTTCAAGTTTTATGACCTTGCTGCAACTTTAGGCCTGTCTTCTTTGTCCATGCAATTATTTTTCAAACATATTAGAGAACAGGAGAGAAAAAGACACTCCCAGGCATTGGTTTATAAACAAAACAACATTATAATATGCAATATGGAGAGGTGCAAAGGAATAAATCCCCTCCATAGAATGCTAATATTGAGGGGAAAGACTTAGAAGCACTTCAGAACTGTCCATATCCAATGCAGATTAAGAAATTAGTTTTATGTCTGTAGCCATTGCTAAAAAAGAGATCTCTTCTAACTTTTTTGACATATTTAGCCTCAAACTTCGAAAGTTATCCTGTTGGTTAAAATCAAACTGATCGCTTAGGTAAAACTAAGAGGCATCGAGGAAAGTATCAATCATGAAAATTATCCTCTCCATTAGAAGAAAAGGGCTGAAAGGTAGAAACCTGGACTATAAAAGTAGTTGATGACATTTTAGGCTCAGTAACTTCCCTGCACTTACTTAAGTGTGACCGTTTCAATGTGACCACGCTCTAATGTGATTATTGCCATTCACGTTGGTCTGGTGCACTTGCAAGGAGCCAAAGTGTCTTCAGTGCTGCTCTCTTTTGGCCCCCACCAACTGCTGACCCACATCAAAGGCTTGAGCATGGGTGCCAAAAGCTCCAGACGTGATAAAGTGTATGTGGAAAATATGCAAATTATCATCAGGAAGAAATTTCCATTTCTGTACCAGTAGTTTGCAGTTTAATCCTTCCGTCTTGAAGACTTCATTTCCTTGGAAGAAGGGGGGTTGGAAGGGGAAGGATAATCACTCTCTAGTTCCATTTCTGTTGTTGCAAAGCCCTGATACTGAGATCCCATTTCTCAAGCTTTTTTGACTTTGATGAAAGCCTGTGACTTGCTGAACTTGCTCTCACTTTAAGTATAGCTATAGAATTATGGATTTCCTGACAAAATGATTAATATTTCTATGTCTTGCTTTCTCTTTACGTATTTGTGGGAACCCAATAAGCTCACTTATAAAGTGTTTTTATGCAACTTCTATCTAAAAACACCAAGTTTTTTTTTTTTTTTTTTTTTGTTTCATAAACTTCCAGGAGAAATGGTTCAGATGATCTCTGCCTTGCTCTGATAGACACAAAAAGTAATACAAGTCAATATAATTAATATTTCTTGCTGTATTTGATGACAATAGTTAATCTTGAATAGGAAAGAAAAAAATGCTTTACGGCCTTCATGCATTTATTATATTCTTTATCATAATTTGAAAATCTATTGCAACCAAATACTTTATGATCTGGATGCAAAAAAACCTTTAGTTGGAAAGAAAATTGTGCTGTAGCTGGAGAATGGTTCAGTCATTTTAATGACTTAGAAACTGGGGCCAAACTTTTAAAGTCACATGGGAGAGCTATGATAAAGCCAAGAAATGTATCTCTTGGCGAAATTGTATGAACCAGACATTTAAGAAACACACCACAATTTAACAATTTTTCATGGGTCAGCTGCACTGTGGTTATTGTTGTTGTGTTTACTTCTAGTCCACACTCAATAAAATGTAATGAAAGTTAGCTTAATGACCTTAATTACTAAGGAATAAAAGATAGAGGATCTCACAAATATTGGTTTGATGTTTGACCTCTCAGTCTGGGGAGAAGAGCTTGAGTCTGCTCCTCCTTTCCTTTACCAGGCACCCCCAAAAGGTGAGCTCCTAACTCTGGTGTCATCATCACCTCTCAAAGCAGGGAAAGAATATCTTGAGGGATGCTGACCCATGTGCAAAATAAAATCTAAACTGCTATTTCAATAGTGAAGTGTCAAGGGTTTTCATTAGTCATTCTGGGTCACTGTTCATTTTTTCCAGACATGGACATGCTGGCCTCCAGGACTTCCCCTTTCCTCCCCTTACACATACACACAAGAAAACATTAGATATATGATGATTCCATTGAAGAGAATAACACAATAAAAATTAGATGCACGAATTCCAGAGAAAGGAATATAAATAAAAATAAATTGTACAGTGGCAATGTTTTTACCTCCAAGAACTCTTGGTTTGCTCAAAGATCCAAATTTCAGTGCTTGAGGCAGCAAGGGTAATAATATGATCAGTCCATCTCTTTCTCACAAGTAGACAAGCAGGAAAACAAGGACTGTAAAGAAGGAGGGTTGTACCATGTTAAGGAAAACAGGCTTTTCCTGAGGAACTGATTTCCCAGAGTATTTCTGCCTCTCTAGCACCCAAATGAAATTTCTTCATTTGCCATGCCGTGTCAGATCACCACATCCAGCTACCTCAGTTTGTCTTCCCCCTCCACTGCCAGACAGCCCTGTAGGGAGAGCAAACCACAGCAAATGCTCTGACCTGCACTGCCTGATCCCTCCCTCGTTGCCTTTTATCTGCTGGAGTGGCTTCTGTTTATTTATTAATTTATTTCTCTCCTAAGGCCCTTCAGAGATTTGTGGTTGATGATGATTTGTTCGATGCAAAAACCTTTGCAATGGGGTCCTGGAGTAAATTTCATGTCACCAAGAGAATGAAAGAATAGAATGAAGTCAGTGCTAGAAGAAGCCAAAGGCTTCTTTAGAAAAGTTCCATCTTTCTGTTCTATGGCTATAGATTTTCAACAAAAACACAGGCATTAAACCAATGAACAAAAAAATCCCAGCATTAAATCAATGAAGAAAAAAAAATTTTTGAAGAAGACTTAAAAAATAAAACATGTCCCTAACAATCGTTTTTATAATTTAAGCATAAAAGTTAACTCTACTGAAGATTTATTTGAGAGTTTTAGCCTTTTAAATAACATTAGGAATGACTGGATTGAATGCTACCTCTGAACTAGATAAAATCCATAATGATTTTATTAATATAAGACAAAATAACCTCTGCAGCCCAGCTCTAAAATATTGCCCTCACAGCAATAGCAGAACTTTATTTTATGTTTATTTTATATTCTGGGTATAAGCAGGCAGTTGTATACTTGCAAACATCATAAAGTAGTTAGGTAGGAAGAACAAACTTTAACCAACCCTGGTTCCACTCCCTGTGGCTCCCATTATAGAACTGGGAACTTTCCAAGATGTGCAGAGTTAGATTCTCTTCAGTTCTAAGTCAAAGTTCTCTGAAAGTTCATAAAATCATGGAATGGTTTGGGTTGAAAGGTATCTTAGAAACATTGTTGTTCCAAGCCCCTGCCATGGGCAAAGACACCTTCCATTAGATGGGATTGCTCAAAGCACCATCCATCCTGGCCTTGGAGGGTTGTTTTTTAACTTACTCACCAACAAAGACTCATCCACTGTACCCTGCAGCAGGGTTAAGTGTGAATTTCTCCTGTGACAGCAAGATACCTCCTGGATGGGTTCTTATTGGAGACCTTTCAGGAAGTTTAAAGTCACAAAAGAATTCTTCTCTTTTAATGTCCTGCTCATCATGTCTCATGGGAGAGTGCATTTCATTAATCTGTACTCCCTATTGTTTTGTCTTGCGTTTGGTGGGAACAAAGTAATTGGAGGTTTGAATGACATAATCTTACTGCCCACAATATGTTAGAAGGTTGAGTTTGTATCAGTTCAAATACTTGAACTTGCTTCACATAATGTGTCTTGTCATGGGGGAACTGAGCCATTCTCAGTAAAATTTCCAGCTATAGGCATTGCAAAGCCTCTACAATTCAATATTGAGATTTGGACCAGGCTTCTGTCACAGACTTCCTCAAATTCATTTATAGGCAACTTACAAATTTGATCTGTCAATCTTATGGCTTAAGTTGGACATGTGGTGTGACCAAATTCCCACTCATGTAATTAACAAAAGTCCCTGCCAGAAAGCTAGGATTGCAGTCTGAAATTAAATGCCTCGAGATACTTTGATTTCCGAACTACTACATGGCTTGCCTTATTCCAGTAGTTATGTCAAGCAGTTCATCTCTTTCCTGGATGTTCAAGTATGAGTATATTTCAAATAGCTTGGAATGAAATGATCTCCTCCCTGTCCTGCTTCTATTTATCATCTGCAAGGATTTGCACTTAAGGTGTCTCCTTTCTTTGCCTGCTCTGCTTTTGCCCAAGCACCTCTCATGCTGACCAGGTTCCTGATGTCCTTGGCCATATTTAGCCAGGATAGTCATTTTGTAGAGTTGATTTTTGTCCTGTTTTACACTCCCAAGATAGCCTCTGCTTTCAGTTTTCACGGTGTTATAATTTGACTGCATCTGCAGTGGTACTATGTATCCTGTATTCACATATCACAATGCTTCCAGCATTTCTGAGAGCTAACTTGGCCTTCTCCTGTGTGACTGTCAGCTCTAACAGAAGAGTGCATTGACAGCTGGATGTATTTCTTGGTAGATAATAATAATATCTTTCACATACAAGCCGGCTTGGCAGAGGATTTCCATATCTTTTCATGTTTTCTTTAGTTTCCCCCAGATGAGAATCTCATATGCTAGTTTATTTTCATATTTCCAATGTGTAAAGTTGTCTAGATGAGGAAGTAACTTTATACATCTTATTTCATTATATATGACACTGCAGACTCAGTAGCATACATTGAATTCACACTGAAAATGGCTTTTAGCCATGTTGTGAAATTACAGAATGGTTTGGGTTGGGAAGGACCTTAAAGCTCAAGCAATTCCACCCCCTGACATGAGCAGGGACACCTGGTGTAGACTGGGCTGTTCAGGGTCCCATCCAGCCTGGCCTTGAACACTTCCAGGGAAGTGTTTTCATTCCAAATGATTCCCCTGATATGTTTTGAGACATAATTTAGGTGAATCAAGTAACTCTTTTACGGAACATACTTATTATTATTTGTGTTGACATTGCAAGGATTCAAAGGCCCTGAATGAGTTTAGAAGATGCTCACTTTAAAATTCCTAAAACTAATGATAAACAAAAAACATTCCTGAGAAGGTATTTGCTGTAAGAATTCTATTTTTGGGGGTGTCTGAAGCGTTCAATCCCTCATACCTCAGCCAGTCCCAATCTTGTCTCAATTTTGTTTGTATTAAATTTCAAATGTATTCAGTGAGTTGCTGTTGGGAACAGATGGGGTTGTGATTGTGACCTGCCACAGCTTCTGTCACGCTGCCTCTGTGGGTTATGCACGGATGTAGGTGGATTTACATACATACATAAATGCTGAGCTAGAGACAGTGATGAGTGACTCAAAGAGGCTCCCAGACAGGGCTCTGACTGCCTGTTTTCCCGGGGAAACAAGCAGGAACCAACCTGTTGTGAGAGATTCACAGAGGTATGGCAACGTTTCCCTGGTAAAGGGAAGGAGGGAAAAGTCATTAAAGTCATTGTCAAAGACTTTGAGGAGGACAAATCTGCAATGCTGGGTATAGCCTTGCAGCACTCCCACCACAAATGCAAATATTCATTTGCTTATTGGACCCTCCAGCACTGCTTTTTAGTGGGATGATATCCCATTATTTCCCCCAGACAAAAGAAGACAGGGAGAATAAGAACTAAAACATACCCTGAAGGAGAGCTTTAGAATAGGAAAAATGGAAGTAGATCCTGAACCCACAGAGCCAAGACCAGTCCCAAACAAGTCAGGGCACAGAAGATGAAAACAAAAGCCTCAACCTGTGCCTGCTTAAATCTGCAAATAAGGTGCACAAGAATGAGCTGTAAAAGGAGATGAGAAAGGAAAAATACAAAGAGGTGTACAGGACTGTCAAATTCAATACTACATTCTGAAAGAGTTTAGAAGTCAGAGAATGGTGACATCAAAGCTGTTTTGAGTAAGGACAAAGCTATAGATTTGCTGCACTATTATGAAAAAGTGAAAATCTGTGAACTGATTCCCATCTTAAATAATCAGATATAGTGAGAATTGTTGGGAAATTGGACTTTTCATGCAAGTGGGACTTGTACAAGGAGGAACATTTAAGCCTTGCAACAGGATACCTTTCTGATCCACTGATGTGTGAGTCATAGCCACAGTGCAAGAGATAAAGAGTAATAAAGAAAATGTGTTAGGTGTCTATACCCGAGGCTTTGGAAAATAAAATTTGCATTCATGCTGTCTAATTTATTCTTTTAGAAAGAAATTGTGATATATGGACACTGAAGGAGAGAGGCAAGAACATAATCTTAGGCAAGAACAAAATAATTAAGACTGCTCAAAAGCCAGCAAAAGGGTGAAATGCTTGTTCTGGATTGAAAAAAAATCAAGCAAAAATGAGGAAAAAAAAAGGTATGGCATAGTTATCTACTCTTTTACCTATTGAAGGGAACAAAAGTAATGTTTTCTATGTGAAAAATTTTAGATTTGCTGTAAGACTGATTTTCCACAAGAGAACCAAAATTAGAAAATTTGAAAATTGAAATATTTCTTCAGGATGGTTCTGATGTTTCCTTCTCTCTGTAAAGGTAAATTCTTGAAGAGCAGTTCCACAAAATGAAAAAGGAAATTGTGGTTTAGTTTTTGTCCCTACACTGTTTTGGGAAACTCCCTTTCTCTCTAAAATAATTAACACTAAGAATTTTAGTCTTGCAGAAAAACCAAAACCCAAGAATCCCTTTTCTCAAACAGTTTTACTGGCCAGTAATTTTTTCATTCTGCTTTTCCAGTGCTGTCATATGACAACAAATGCAGCATGATTTATATTTATAATTATTGTGTCCTACTGCTGGGGAAGGAACGGTTCAACTCCCCCGGTTCATAATGTTCCCTGCTTGTGACATGTCCTGTCCCTTGCCTTCTCTACAGCAGTTTTGAATAGGTTATTTTTAGTCTTATTATATTTTGTCTTGCTGCCTGTGCTTTCAAGCTTCCCTCTGACTTTAATTAAAGTGTCCTTAGGCTTGTGCATGTAAAAAGCTAACAAGTTCACCCAGTCAAGATCTCTCCTAATTATAATGCAAAGTAGGAGTTCAAGTGAGGAGAACATCAAACAGTTTTTTATGTGACATATGAGAGCTTGACACTGTATTTTGACAGGCCTGTTGCAGAATACACGATGCCACTGAAATACATTTTAAAAGTAATATCCCAGCTTACACATCATCCACAAAACAAGCCCATGGTGCAGAGAGTGAGCTGCACAACATGCTGCACAGAGCAAAAGACAGTGTTTGGCGTGTTATTGATGTGTTACATAAACAGTGGTAGGATCCAAAATGCGATGACTTCTGGGTTTGCTTCTTACGTGTGGTGGCACTTACAGACGTACCAAGCCCATGAGCCAGTTCCTCAAATGTTGATGCCTGCAATGCAGCTACTTGGTGAAAAATGGTACACTGGACCTTCCCCATCACACAACCAACACAGCCTACCACAGCATAAGATAAGCTGTGCAGCCTTTCTAGGAAGGAGTATGGGAAAACCACATTTTTGGCACGTGTGGTATGGAATCTATGCACAAAAACCAGATTATTTTCACCACAATCGCTTTTATAAAATCATAAAGTCATTAAGGTTTCAAAAGACCTTTGAAATCAAGTTCATCCACCCAGCACCCAGCTTGTTCACTACTAACTCACAGCCTCAAGTTCCACGTCCACACCATTTTTCCATCCCTTCAGGGATGGGGACTACACCACTGCCCTGGGCAGACTGTGCAAGTGCTTGACAACCTTTATAATGAAAAAACTTTGCCCCAGTATCCAACCTAAACCTCTCCTGGCCTAGCTTGAGGCATTCCCTCTCCTCCTGTCCCTGTCCCTGGGAGCACAGCCCGACCCCCCCGGCTGTCCCCTCCTGTCAGGAGCTGTGCAGAGCCACAAGGTCCCCCCTGAGCCTCCTTTTCTCCAGGCTGAGCCCCTTCCCAGCTCCCTCAGCCCCTCCTGGGGCTCCAGCCCCTTCCCAGCTCCGTTCCCTGCCCTGGACACGCTCCAGCCCCTCAGTGTCTCTCTTGTCCTGAGGGCCCAGAGCTGTCCCCAGCACTGGAGGTGCCCCAGCAGTGCCAGCACAGGGGACAGGCCCTGCCCTGGGCCAGCTGGACACTCTAGTGCTGGGACAGCCCAGGGGCCATTGGCCTTCTTGGTCACATGAGCACCCTTCAGTCCATGATCACAATAATTACTATCACAATAACCTGTAAGTTTTACTCTGCTTAGAGTTTTAGATGTGCTTAGAGGCTGTGAACTGAGCATATTGATTTCATTTTAGGCTGCATTTCATCCACTCCAGGCCGAGATTAATCATGCCAAATTGTTTAATTTTTTCCCACTGGTTGGAAGAGGAGTCAGAGTTGACTAGCTGATATACCAATGATGCAGACATAAAAACATAGAATTATAAAACAGTTTGGGTTGGAAGAGAACTTAGAGATCATTTCATAATTATAGCATGTAAACTAGTTGTGGAAGAAGAGAAGCTGAGAATGGGAAAAAGGAAGAAGGGAGGATGAATATATTTAGTGTGTATTATCAGAGCCAAAGCAGACACATGTTTTTTACTGAGAGCTTTCCTCTTTCCATGGAACGTTTGCTGCTGTTGTTAAAATCTGAATTTTCTTGGAAAAATATACGGTTTGGTTGAGGTCTTGAGATATTGCAAATAAGATCGAGAAACAAACTGAGACGTGTGAAGGAAACTTCAGTCAGAAGCAGGAGGGGTTCACTTCCTGACATGAGCTTTAGTCATAGCTCACCACCATCAGCACTGTCGTGATTGCCCTGCAGTCAGAGCAGACACGACCAGAGCAGGAGCGGGTGAGTCAAACCCTGTGGGGGTGTGGATGACTGTACAGAACTCCAGCATGACAAGCACCTTTCATCTCACCATTCATGGTGCCACTCAGCACTCAGCAGTGACTTTGGCAGGTGCAGGATCAGTATCCTGACTGAGAAAGGAAAAATGCAAGAGAATGAAGCAGCAGCAATGCACAGAGCAACAGGCAAGGGAAACAACGAGCTCTACAGTGAAAAATAACAAGTCGTTTGTTTTATTAGGTGTACAGAAGCAACCACACATCCTTTTGGTCAGGGGTGACATTTCTGTGAGATTCTCACAGCATCTCATCTGAAATTCCTGCCTGCCACCGTCAATAAGAGAGCAATGTTACCAGGAAAATTATTTCACCCACAATATTGAAGCTTAAGTATTTAAAGCAGCTTAATTTCAGAGCATCTGAACTGCCAAGTAGTCACTTGTCTGAGAAAAAATTAGGACTGAACAGCAGAAATGCTCTGTACTGCCTCACAATTCAGGCCAAAAGGAGGCAATAACCACCAAATTTTGCTTTCTGCTCAACCCTGCCTGAGAAAAGCAATGATCTCCTCAGAAGCGAATGGAAATACAAAATATGCTCGGAGGCAAAATAATGTGCAGAGGCTGGAAACACAGTGTCTCATATCTTAGAACGTCTTAGGCATCCATTTATTAGAGCTGCATTTACCTAAATGTATTTCAGCGTGGATTGTCTTGTAAGGAGGGGATGTCAACAGCGCTGCAGTGATTGTAACAGCCACAGGGCCTCCCTGAATGGCACAGCACAACATACTGTACTTAATGTTGACACTGTTCAGTGAAACAATTATTACAATCAATTTGACTTCTAATGTGACTTCTCTTGTAAATCTCTGGGTCATTAACCTTAACAACATCAATGTACTGTCAGTATCCAATTCCACCAAATTAGTGTCCGAGGTAATAGGAGAAGGAATGTATTAATGTGTTATCGGTGACTAATAAAGACAGCAATCCTCTAATGTGCTATGAATAACAGCTGAAGCATGCAAGGGAAGAGGAAATACACAAAGTCAGGGCAGCAGACACCTTTGGTGGTGCATGTCAGGTCATCAGATTAGGTGGTAAACACATTGACCTCTTTACCATTGAATCAGGAGGAGCAAGGATGGGGATGGTCCATGGTATATGGTCTAAGGCCAATTTTATGAGGTTCAACGAGGCCAAGTGCTGGGTTCTGATGGGTCACACCATTCCCTGCAGCTCCAGGC
>VZRH01001934.1:527518-567442 GCA_013397555.1 Urocynchramus pylzowi | reverse complement strand
CCCTTCCCTTCCCTTCCCTCACCCTCTTTCATTTTCTTTCCTTTTTTTCCCTGTACTTAGTTTTCTTAGATAAACTTACAAACTTTCTCAGCATTGCTCATTCTATAGGGTGATTCAGGCCATATGCCCTTTGTTCCAGTATTGTACCTTGGACAAATATGTAACTTGATGGTTAAGGAAAGAACTCAGAACACAAGATAGAAAAAATAATAATCTACAGCTGGACCATGTAATCTGGTTTCTGTAAAGCTAATGTTAAGTCTGATAACAGCTGCTAGCAAGCATCTGTTCTCACTTGTCTTTATTCCATAGAAGTTGCAAGGTGGCATTAAAGAAAAGGTTTCATACATATTTTAATATATACTTGTATATTGCTATTAAACGCATTAATATTATGCATATTATGCATATTCCTACATTTCAGGTTTCAAAGCAGCAGCAGCCTATGTTGCCAAGCTTAAACTTTATTTTTACTCTTGCAATTAGTTCAAGACTTTGGCTATTCAGTTTCCGAAGATGCAAATTTAGTGTACAATGCTTTCTAAGTATCCCACAGAAAAAGTATAAAAATAAAGGGTAAAAATATGAAGAAAATTTGAGCACATATTTTCTCAGTCTTTTACTGTTAAAAGCCTTCTGGATGAGAACAGTACAAAAAAGAGGCAGGCTCTTGTGGTGCTGATAACTTAGTCTTGCATCAAAGATGAAGCACAGAGGTTTAGTTGTGCAGGCTGGGACCTGATGGCATTATGTTTAAAAATACTGCCTAACTCTACCACATTTCTTCTTATCCATACATGCTACAACATTTTCTAAAGATTCTCAGAGTCATTATTCCCACTTCAAAGGCAAAAGGACAAGTGGGAAGAGAGAAATGAAAAGACCACAGCTAAGATTTAATGCCAGGCAAGTTGTAAAACTAGAAACAAAGTTATCAAGTCCACAACCAGGACTCTTCTGATTAGTAAATACCATGAATTTTCTAAGTCTTACAATTATTAGACACCTCTTCATTCACTGAAAACATTTTCAACAAAAAAATAAAGGCAGGACAAAGGAAAAATAAACAGCGCGCTTTCTTTTTTTATATGATCATTTTTTAAATGAGCTGGAACAGTGTGGAAATAAAATTCTAAAGAAGGCAGGAGAAAACCAATTTATTTAAAAAAATCTCTCTTTGGTGACAAACTATGGGTTTATTTAATTAGTTGAACTTTCAAATCACCTTCTTTCCAGGATATCTAAATCCAATCCTCAATAATCAATTCCAGGGTGAACATCTCATACTTCAGACCATTAAAATGCAGCACCAATACCATGTTTCTTATCTTTTGAAGAAATAGAGCTGTTATATTCATCAATATGTATCTCCAAGGGCACAGAGTTTTCATGTTGGTTTAAGCAACAGGTCTTTCATAGCACTTTTGAGATGAAGATGAAAAAGAATGTTTTATAGTCACTGTGGGATTAAAACATAAATATCTATATAAAATAGTTTTTCCATTAGTTCCCTAGATTTATATTTTCCTACTTAAAAAGCTCTTCAAAACATGTAATTTTTATAGCTTGAAATTAAAAAAATTCAACATTTCATAATATTGTGACAATACCTAAAGTCTTAAATAATAACTGTGCTAGCAGTTATTCCAGCTCTCAGTTGGTTAGACTGAGTCAAGGAGTCACTAACAAAGATGGGTTTGAGGAATATTGCTCAATGTCCTTTCTCTTAATCTTTCTCTAGATAATAAAAATAATTTTTTGTTACTAAGAAATGTTTCCAGCCAGTATGAGTTGATTTATTACAAGCTCTTTGTGAAACACTAGTTAAGCATCTCTCTTTTAGCTAACTGTATACACATAAATAGATGTGGCAAGGCATTTATTTTCTAGCTCTGGCTTCCTCCCTCTGCTGATACACCAGAGCAATATCTTCACAGATTCCTCAAGGCTATGCTCAAAGATGGTATACTGCAGACAACAAAAATAATTCAAAAATATTTCAGTGGTGCTGCCTTTGTAGACACAGTCAGAAGTGACAGAGTTGAGTAACTGAACAGTGCCTTTCCCCCTTCCCTTACATGTGGATATCAGCTGAGTCATTCTGAAGACTGACTGTAGGAGTGCCTCAGGGGGTCAGTCCTACCAGAAACCAAAGGGTCATTTTCCCCACAGGGCAAACAACAGTCTAAACACAAATTGTGGTCTCTACTTCATTTGGTCACAGACAGTCCTTGAAAGGGCAGCCATTGTCTTTCATTTCTCATTTTTTTCTCAATTATTTGACATTCTGCTTTTCTGCATTTTACACCCTCTGTACGATTTTCTTTTCCTTTCAGAAAAGTTTATTTTTTTCTCTCACTAGGTAGAATTACAAGAAGAGTCTTTGTGTATTCAAAGCAGTTGCCAGTGCAAGTCAGTTTTGCAAAGAGTCATCTAACTGCTTAAATAACATGTGCTTTCTTCTCAGAATCTCTCAATTTCTACTCCAAAAGTATTAACAATGAGCATGGCAGGTACAGTCCATCTTCAATATAGATTTTAAAAGGGCAGAAATTCCTCCAGTGAGACCTTTTTCCTTCAGGGGACATCAACTGAGCTGTCTTCTGCAACTGTGGCAGGTCAAAAAAATGCAGTTTCTTGAAAGTGAGAAATTAATCTAGTTTGTAAGACAGAAAAGGCATGATACAAGATGGAAACTTCTTTTTACTGAAGTGAATGCATACTACAGTGCTTGGAGACCCCTGTTTTTTAAAGTTTAGTACTTAATATTAAAAAGCAACTGTTACTCCAGAGGATCTGAACCAGCAGGAGCGGGAGACTCCCTTTCTGTCAAGAATAGAAGAAAATATAACGGGTCTTGAAGGTAAGACTGCCTGAATTTAACTTTTACACTTTCATCGGTCTTATTCCGTGATACTGAGAAAGAAGATGGTTGGCAAGAGTGGGCTACGAGAATATTAGGGGAACATTAGGAAAGTTTGGTAGCTCTTTTGTCCACAAAAGCTCACATTCTGGTCCCACTACAGTTCAAGTCCTCTCACTAGCTTGTTTTTCATTTTTAATCCGTCTTTACCTGACATAGTTTCATTTTCTCTAGTAACTAAGCTTTTCACTCCTTCCCTAGTAGAATCATTAGATTTTTCTCATTTTTCAAGAGTCTTCACCCTGCACTATACAGCACAGCAAGGAGTCTCTCCAAGTGAAAAGTCAGCCAACAAAACTTCCATAAAGATCAGTCACGCAGTGGTGACGGTTGAGAATGGTTTTCAAGCACTGGATACAGGAAACAGAAGGGTAACAAAAGGGCATGAGACAAGAGATATGATACAAGTAGACTACAGTAGCAAAAAAAACTTCTATACTTCTCAGACTTATTCCTTTCTGTCCCTTCTGTTCCTATCCTGTCTTACGAACAATCTCCCACACTGTACTAAAGTTTTTCTGCTAAGCTTCAGTTTATTCTTTTCCCATATTAAGCTCACAGTCACAGAACTGGCTGCTATTTCAGCAGGACAGTTTGCTATGCCTTAGATGCCCAGATAACATGTTGACAGTTTTGATATCCTGTCAGCATGCCCTGCCTCTATGACCTCTTGGGACCCATCATAGCCTTGGATGAAAGTGTAACATGTCTTAGTTGAGCTGTCTATGTGAGTGCCTTGACTTTTGCTGTGGAATCTCAGAAGAAAGCTGATTAAAAAAGAAGGGAAGATTACAACATTTTGCCACAACATTCTTAGAAGCCAATGTCCAAATCTCTGCTCCAAGTACTGGAGATTTAATGGAGCAGAAAATAAGTAACTGTTCAGATCAGGAAATTGATCCAAAGTAATTTTAGTCATTATATCTTCAAGAGAAGCCAGTTATTTATTTGCTTGTTTTTCCTTCTCTTCATCGGTGTTTCAAGAATCACCTATAACTCTTATTCCTTATGAAGTGTTTTAAACCTTTCAAAATCTTCTAAAGGGAATACATGGTGGAATGCCAACAATCAAGAAAACTGAGAGTGCCAGGAATAACTCCACGATACCTAGAAAGGAAGAACTACTTGGGGATGTGATAGTTGATGACACCCTTGGTGGCAGGGGCCAGGAAACAGCAGAGATGAAGAAGGGAATGAGAAAAGTGAGTAGCAGAGTGCAGTCTTTGTGGGAGCTTGTGGCATCCAATAGGAGCTTGTCTCTCTCTGGATAAGGCAGAGTAATGTGGGGTTTTCTGGCAATGTCATACCAAGTATTGACCAGTGCTGTTTCCACTCTGAAGACTCTATTTCCTGATACAAATTTTTATACTTTTCCATCTGAGTCGTTTTTTTCAGTTAAAAAGTTTTTTTGTAATTTCCAAGCTACTGTCGAACAATGATTAAATTGACTTTAACATGATCTCTTTGGGGTAAATGCCCTCTGGGCAGTCTTGTGCACTGATACATACTAACAGACCTGCAAAATTTACACTCACATTCTTTACTTCTGATCTTATATACATTTCTCATCATGCAGAAACATGTCTTCCTTGTCTTTTTCTTGACTTTCTTTGAAGAATTACCACAAATTTTGTTTGAATTTCAGTGATTATTTAACAATAAAGGGAAGTGTAAATTCAAGTTATTTTTTAGTAAAGCAAATTGCACTAAGCCTAATGAATCAAAAATAACCAGAATATTTTCAAAGGACTTCACAATTCAGGTCAGCAGTGCTTCTGGAACACGTCAGGCCTTATTTTCAAAAACTATGAGTGACCTTACTGTCTCAATTTGGACACCAAAATTTAAAGAAGAATTCTAAAAGTTGAACTCTGGTTCAAGTTCTAAAGTAAGAACTCTGGTTTCTTCTGAGTCACATCAGGGACCAAATCAGAAAAGAAAAAAGTGGTTTGAACCTGTACTTTCTACTTCTCCCCTAGAGCACATAGGTTTTCCTTGTTTTTCTTCCTACTCTCATCCTTGTCACTTAAACTTTGTGTTTCAGCTTCCTTTTCTACAAGAAAGAAAATATTTCTGGGAGGATTTTCTTTTATCTGAATATGTTTCAAATTCATATCCTGATAGTGGAGAAAACATTCTGTTGTGCTGACAGAAAATAGGTAAGGTTTGCAATTATCAAGTTTAAGACAGACTTTACATGCATATTGCTGCAGAAAAAGCTGTGCTTAACAAATGTAAGTAAAAGTAGATTTGTGCTCCATCAAGAAAAGTTATGCATTTCTTCTCCAAATTTGGAAGTGTGTGAATACTGTCTACACTATATGTTACATCATAACTCAGATTTCATTCAAAATAATGAATTATTATTGTTATTTTTTTATGTGACAATTCCACAGTTTTAGGGAGACTATTTCAAGCAGCATTTTGTTAAAAAACAACAAAAGTGGCAGAAATATTAAAAAGCTCTCAGAATATAATTAACCTTTTGGAGAAGATGCTTAAAAATGTCAGTAACGATGATATGGATATATATCTGTAAATATTCTCAGATAATCAAGCTACAATCTATTTTACCAAGAGAAAAAAAACATAAAGATAATTAATAACTTCAAGAAGATTTAAAACAAATATTATTTTCACTCTGGTTTTGACACTTAAAGTATATATTCTGGATAAAAAAGTGCATTCCCAACTTTCAAAGACATTATAGAGAGATATTTATCTGCCTCTAGCATATCATCAATTAAAATGAGAGATTTTTTCATACCAAAACTTAAAAAGATACTTTTTGCAATCTTAGGTCCACTGGTACTACTGCAAATAGATCACCACAGAGTCAGTTTAGTGCTATTAAAATACACAAAAATATCTTGTCAGTGGTAGTTAATTTGGTCTTGATGTTTTGGGACTGAAAAAAAGTGCCAGGAAATCAGAAACACTACCAACACCCTGTAGAGGTGGGATACTCTCTGATGTGTGCTTAGAAACAAATCTCAGTTATAAGCACCATAATATATCTAAACTGTCTCTAAGTTACTCCTGGGGTTAAAAAATTCATGCAAAAATGATTGTTAGTCTTTGAGTATAAATATGTCAAGGAAAATAAGTTACCGGCTTCAAATCCCATGGAAGTCTTCATTGCAAACCTAGTGTACATGCAGGAAAATATTAATTTTAGACCTTTTATTTTAAAAAGAGTATTTGATCTTTTAAAGCCAAAGCTATTCCAGAAAGACGTTTCCTATGCTATATATCATCACTTAATAAAACTAGTTTTTTCTGACCTAAACCTTTGTCATAGTTTCAATGATAATGCTACACACAACTACATCTATATAAAACTACCAAAGTAACAGTTTTGCAGTACTGGGACCTTAAAAAGGATTTTTTAATACAGTATTCTTAGGGTGTAAATCGGAATTTGCTTTAAGTGCAGCTACACTGCCATTCTAAACAACAGTGAGAGTAAAATTTGTATAATAATGTTTGCTGATGAATACACATGAAGATTTATTTCTTCCCTGTCTCTCAAAATAGAGGAATCAAAATCAGAGTTCCTCAAACAGAAATCAATGCTTTTATAATGTCAAGGTTTTCTCGTAAGAATTTTCTTAGAAAATATTTTTTAAAAAGTGATGTTTTCTTTGTCTTTGGGACATTTAGACAGTTTCTCTTGTTTTGAGAAGATAAAGTAATTTTATGTGTTTTAAATGTATTTTTGTGCACAGACTGGGATACTTACTGAGTTTTATTCATGATTCAAAAAATATTCCTCTTTATCTTTAAAAACTATTAGAAACAAATCAGAGAGCACAAAATCATCTTAACTTCAAAAATTATTATCATGTAAATGTAGAAGTCATTCAGTTCAACAGTTATACAAAAGGCATTTCTTTACTTGTAGTTTAAATCAGCAGGTGATGTGGCTGTACAAAACCAGGCATCAGATACCTAACTTTTTGAAAAGGCTTTATCTTTATTAAATACAGACTGCAAGCACTAGTATGAAGTTAAAAGGCATTATTTATTATTCGTAACAGCACAACTAAAACAGGACAATAATCACAGGGAATGTAAAGAATCACAGAATCACAGAATCAACTAAATTGGAAAAGATCTTTAATGTGGTCAAGTCCAACCTATGACCAAACACCGCCCTTGTCAATTAGAACATGGCACTGAGTGCCACATCCAGCCTTTCCTTAAAAACTCCAA
This sequence comes from Urocynchramus pylzowi, assembly GCA_013397555.1. Taxonomy (NCBI): domain Eukaryota; kingdom Metazoa; phylum Chordata; class Aves; order Passeriformes; family Fringillidae; genus Urocynchramus; species Urocynchramus pylzowi. The sequence goes on along the minus strand of VZRH01001934.1, from coordinate 560,304 downwards.
GTGATGGTGACTCCACCACCTCCCTGGGCAGCCCAGTCATCCTTTCTGTGAAGAAGTTCATCCTGATGTCCAATCTAAATGGACCCAGTTGAAGATACATTCCTTGCCAAGGTGGTCATCTCTGGTGCAGGTACATTCCCCCTGTGGAGGACTGCAGTGTACAGGGTGAGGGAAGCTCTGAGACTTGCCAGGAGCTGGCAACTTGAGGCTGATGAAGCATGGGGCTGGGTCAGGAATAATGGTGGCCAACCCCCCCACCCGAAAGGACCAGCCCTGGGGCAGTGAGAATGACCAGAAGCAGCATGACCAGGTGGGCAAACAGTGTTGGGTATTTTTCGTGAGCATTAACATTAATGTATTCTCTTACATAAAGCTTTTATCTGCATGATAATATTACACTGAAATTCACTTGACACTAGGAAAAATACTTGTGAAAAATGTATATAAACTTGCAAAGATTAATGAGATACTTTGATTTTACAATTCCTTCAAACCTTTCAAATTTTAGAAACAATGTTTGAATTACAGTAATCCAGAAAAAGCTTGTGTTTGACTTTGAGTTAAGACCTTTTAAAACCAAAGTCTTTCCAAACTGCCAAGCTTAAAATTGTCACTGTACAAGCTCATGGTGAGCCATCTTTTGTATTTGGAATGGTAGCTTAAGAAATATTGAAATCTGCTATCACAACTTTAGAAAATACTGATTTTATTTTTTGGCCTTAGCTTCTTTGATTCTTATTATTTACTTTTTAAAGCAACATTTTATTTGCTAGTGTATGAAATGTTGTCTGTCTCTGTAATAGGAAAAATTTTGTATTAAATAATTTTATTTATGTTACCATAAATCACAGAATACCATGATGTCAATTTTTAACTAGATAAAATATATTAAGTAACCACAAGGAGATTTGGTAGTAAATTATTAAAAATTCTCAAATTTCTATAAATCATTTTCCAGCTTGTAAACTCCTACTGTTTTTCCCTATGTAGACTTCAGCAGTTATTATTTTAACATTGTGTCTCACATAGAAATTAAGTTCAACTAAAAATACACACACAACAGGGTGAAAACCAACTACATATTTGACAGGTTGTTAAAAACAAATTGTCACTGGTGTTATTTATGTAAGATAATCAATAAGGAAAATAATTTGAAAATAACATGGAAACTTATGGCAATAATTTAAAGAATTATTGGTCTTATTTTGTAGGCAAATAAACTTGGGGCAGTAGTTTTCAAGTGGCTTCTCAAAATGTCAATAAAAATAAGTGGCAAAGCTATGTTTATAACCCAGCAATTCTGCTGTCGTTGTTCTATTCATTCCTTCCTGCTCTTCAGTAATTCATGTCTTTCTACCTTATATATTCAGGAGTGTGCTGGCAAAGGGTAAGAAACATCAGGAATCACACACCTAGTACACTAGACATGTTGGTATTTCTCCTTCAGAACAGACACGGCTAAAGAGGACACTGTTCCCTTCAGTGTCCATCAAATCAATTGAGGCTAAGGTGTTAAAATCTGTATAAGTCCTACACATACCAGTTTAATTTCCTGCTCCTTGTCATGATGATTGTTAATGTATAGTTTACAAAATTATGTAACTTTCAATCTATATCAAGTACCAGGTCAAAGTTTTCGATGCTATCAGGACCAGCTGAAAAAAAATCCCTGATACTATAAACTAGATTTTTAATTTCCTCCTATTACTACATTAAGGCTTTTTCCTCAAAAAATCTTCTGCAAGAACAAAAAAAGTTCTGCAAGAACTCCTGATTTATGTTAAAAAGAAACCCCCAAGCAATTATGATTTTCAGATTTAAATATCATGCCAGAAGTCTCCGTCCATTTCACCTTTATCTTTCCTTCACCTGTGTTATGAGAAGCACTTAACTTGCATTGTAGCTAAAAAAAGATGTAGAATATCTATTAGAGATGTCTGAAGTTATTTGACTAAAATTGATAATTCCTCTGAAGGAATGATAAATTTACTGAAATGGTTAGGTGTGATAAATAAATTTTACAGGCAAATCATTATCTCCTCATTTTCCTGAAGGGAAAATGCTTCCATCTGTGTTTCTTTGTGATTCATTATTGATATATGTGGATCTAAAGATAGAGGAGGTCAATGTACACCCTACTTAACACTAGTAAGTTGTTTTTCAGGGAGCTTTTATTTGCAAATGTGATTACTGCCAATGGCAAAAGCAATCGAAAGTCCTTGCAAGTTCAATATTCACCAACAGAGAAGGTGCAGGGAAAAGCAATCATTCCTTCCTTTCCCCCATCTCCACAAACAGAAGAAAAGAAAGATTGTTTATTGGCCAAGCAAATACAGTACATAGAATGGGTATAAATTATATATCTATGGGAAGATATATTAAAAAGTTAAGAAAAGGGAAGAACGAATGAGGGCAAGGAAAGAGAGAGGGAGAGTGGAGGAAAGTGAGGTACTGAAGAAGAAAGAAGAGGAGAAAGGAGAGAGAGAGGAAGGGAAGTGCAATGGCTAATGTTATAAAAAGTAATGATATAATGTAGAATAGGATATAGGTACTAGTAGTTAAAATATATCCAATGTATCTGCGAGCTGCAGTCAGAGCCTTTAAAGTCAATGCAGAAACAAGAAAACATTGTTGACTTATATCTTGATCTTTCTAATTAGCTGTCCAGAACACAAATAAGATTGTCTGTAATTATTTTATTTTCAGTAATTAATTTTATTTCTATAGTGGCTGCCTTCTGAGAAAAAGCTATTGATCTTTTTTCCTATTAGACACATAAATATTAATGGAAATTGAAGAACTCGACATTTTCAGATATTGCAACAGCTCCATCTAACTTAGACAACGTCTATCACCTCAGGAAAAATTCTCTGTCACCCAGCATGACTACCCTCATGGTATGAAAGTTCAATCAAGTATTTATCCTATCCAGCTCTAGCTAACCTCACATTTTAATTGTCTAGCCTATTTTTGTGTAGCAAACATGCCCTTGCAATATCTCTGAAATTAGTTTCAAGATCTTTCCAATAACAAAAGTAAAAAGAAAAAAGTCACAGAACCACCACCACCACCTGCACCCCTTATTCCAGTTAGATTTGAGAGATAGATTTCACGTACTACATTTTTTTTTTTTTTTTTTTTCATGGGAACTGAGGCCGAGGACAATGGAAATGATAAAGTTGAAGGTGATGGAAGGTGAAGGACTTGGTTATGAACAACTCCAGGAGGAGTTCCAGCAACAGAACAGAACAGAACATCCCCAGCTGCCAGAGGCATGAGGACAGTGCACCTAAAAGTGATTATTGCTGGTGTTTCCACTGGGTCAAATATGCTTCAGATGTATAGCTCAGACCTTTACTCTTTCCACTCCATCAAATTCTCAGCATGGTTCTCAGCTTGGGTGATATAGTTCATATACAGCAAAGGCTGAGATCCTGGCTGATGTCACAAGGAAATGGAAAAGCTTAGCAAGGGGCTCAAATGCAGCTCAGTATTTAATAGAAGAGAGACATTGTGAAAAAGTAAAAAAATCAGAAAATGGATGGTTAAAAAATTCATATGAAATGTTGTTCTATGTAGATCATAAATGATCTGTATACCTTAGTACAAAAGTAAATTTATGCAGGAAAATGTTCTACCAAGCTGTGCATAAATTTCAAATGGAAAAAGGTGTTAACAAGAAGAAAAATTCGGTGACATGAATTGAAAATGAGAGAAATGGTGTGGTATATATAGAAAGAAGAGATCAACCATGCACATTTCTCTCTTACCCATGAAAAGCAAATGTAGAAATACAAAGAATAATGACTCCTTGGAAAGTGTCACATATTCACAGCTACAAGAAGTAGCAAATTTTAAGAAAAGGTGTCCTAGGTTTTGCTTGTTTCAACACACATGTTCTTTGGGTTTTTTTCTGCTTTCAGAGTCTGGTACTTCAAACTATGTTTATAAGGCTCTAGAGCCTCAGTATGCATTCTATTTTCAAAGTCCTCACTTCCAGAACCTCTTTTGTCTTTAAAAATTTAAAAATCACCTATTTTGCATCTGAAACCTCAAATGTATCTATTTTCTTTCTATCTCTGTCTAGTGTAATATTAGAATATTCAAAGTGGGTTAGCTTGAAGAAAAGTTACAAATAATTGAATTTTGGAATTTATTTATAGTACTGTACTACCTTGAGCTAGAAATGCTGTGTGTTCACTATGCTTTGGACACAGAAGATATACATGAACAGGTATATTTAGCTGATCATCTACTGGCTAAATAGGACATGACACCTCTCAAGCTCTTCTCTTGCCAGATAAGACACCAATTTCAAAAGAGAGGAAGAATCTGTACCTTGGAACTCTGAATACTTAGATCCTGGTGGAGGGTAAAACTAAAAATCTCTATTTTAGACAAGTGAATGGCAGCTTTATAGTATAAACATATGTAACGGAAACCTGTGGGTGGTGGTATGGCAGAAATCATGATTACTGTGATTAAGTCCTTTTTTGATGTAATATGCTATGCAAGCAATTCACTATATAGTTTTTTGGCTTTGGATTTTTTTATCTTTTATTTTCTAGAAGAAACAGATGAAAGCCTTAATTCATTGTAGCAGAATTTTCTGTACAACACCTGATATAGTGCAGACTGCAGTAAACAAGAAGTTTCTTTTTTAGCATTTTACATATGATTAATCTAATATTCAATGGCAAAACTAGCAGAGACAGTTTCAGGCACTGCAAGCACCAACTTTTCTTTTGGCTGCTCTCATGGCAATTGCAATTTACCACAGTCAACAGACAGGAACTCGTGTGCCAGCTCCAGGCAGTCACATGCCATCAGTGCAGCCAGTTCTGCTACATCAAGACAGCAGGCTGGGAGCTGCAGAGGCCATGGCTCAAGTCTCAGTTATGTCTTGGCAACTCTGACAGAGAGCTAAGTCAACCAGCTAACAGCAGTAATATCTTAACCCACAGCATGCAGACTTCCCGTATCACACCAGTAAATTATCTGCAAGGGTGACAAAATTCATTCCTTTATAAGAGTAGCTGGTAATTATGGGACTGCTACATCAGTTTATTAAGTTCTGCCAGACTAATACTAATAATTCAAATCCGCAAAAAGAAAGACACCCAAAGAAATATGTTTCACTGGTATGCTTTTAAATCAAAAGGGAAATTTATGGGGTCCATTGGTTGAGAATGGCCTTAGGACCAAGCTTTTCATTTTCAGACTATGATATTACTTCTGCAGTATGTCTAGGCAAGGCAGCAATATAGATGTTTAGAAACAGAAAGTTTCAGCAGAATTAGATACAGAATTATTAATTTATCTTGAGGGTAGCTATATTGCTAAAAAGCACCTTACTTAAACATAGTTTAATGAGTAATGTCAAATAGAGCATTTTAGTAGTGATGTCTATGAAATCCTTTAAGCAATCCATCTGTCTTATGCATTGCACCCTAGTACTGGCCTGTTGTGTTAGTGTTTAAATATAATGGAATAATACATGCTTTCATTCTATTTTGTAGCTCCTGTGGAGCACTAGCAGAGATTCATGTCAAAAAGAATTTAGTTTCTTTTTCATGTTTCTTAGCAGGGCATGTACATATACAAGCTCAGGAGAAGCAGCCCCCTGTGAGTGTATCCAAACCATGCATGGCAAGCAAGCCCGAGCCTTTGAGAAATCTGAAATTAATAGCAGAGTTTAATTTCCAAGATGCAATAAATCTAGAATGAAACATTACTTACAGGTAGCTAGTGTGAGATTCTACAGGCAGATTACATATTTCTGCAGTAGTTCTAGCTGTGTCTTGATGCTTGAGAAAAGTAAAATTTTGCTGTAGATAAAACAGCCAAGTATACTGTGTTCTACTCCTCTCTGGGTGTGTACATGGCTCACATGGACTGTCCTTTCTGTCTCCTTCTAAAAAAAATCAAATGTGTCAAGAACCACAGAATTGAAAAAAGACTGGTCTAGAAGACTAATTTGTGTGTGGATTCATCACCTTTGAGAAATCATTTCTTTATTCTCTGAATTTCTGTATTCTTTGCAGTTACATTACCATAAAGGGTCTAGATGAGTATCCTGAATTCTTGGTTTAATGGACCATGATTATAGCCATATAGTTTTTAAGTGGAACAGAGCCTACTTAAATGTTGGTGGGAAAACAGTCCACAGGCATTTTCAGGATCCAGATGCTGGGCATGGTAAATATAAAAGCTCCAGTAGGATGGTCCTTGACTTTCCATTGGAATTCTGTGGGGCTTTTACAGTTTCACAGATAATGTGGATACAGCTGAGTATTGTCTTGGAGATCAAAGAGAAGAGAAAAAAGGCAGAGAACTGAGCTTCCACTCTTCCTTTAGTGGGAAACACATGGCCAAAGAGCTATATGAAAATGCCTGCACCTGTAGAAATAAACCAAAATTGTCTTTTTGACTTTGAGTGAGAAGTGCTGCATCCCACCTAAAAGAATGAGATGTAGATGAAATAAACAGAAAGATTAATTAAATTTCTTAATGCTACAATAGGCCAGGATGAAAGTCTGATATTGCTTTAGAAATAAACGGGAAGTGACTGTTGAAGCAGTCTGTTGAGTGAAAACCCCAAGGACCTAGCTGTCCCCTAATTGTCTAAGTGACGGTACTGACTAGAAGAAATTCTCTCTTCAAAAACCAGAAAGAAACAAGGACAAGAGGTTTCCAGGGAAACTTTGTTGAATACCAAAAAGTGCTGTCATATGATAGTTGCCCTAGAAAAAGAATACATATCTGTTCCATAGTATCTATTCCTGTAGCTGTCATCATCAGAAGAAGCAGCACTAGAGGGAACGGCCAGGCATAAAATAATTGGTATAACTGGGCATGTTGATGTGCACCCACACATATTGATCTGTGCCATGTATTATCAAATAGCTTGGCTTCAGATAGGTTCCACCAGTAGACAGGAGAGTACGGGATGGGACCAACTGATCGGTATCCAATCAGCTATGACGGCATTCAGCTTTTTCATACAGGAGGCAGACTAGAGATCCTGACAGGGTTTTGAAATATCCTATCCATGCAATTGCATTCAGCTTCTTTCTGAGTCCAGAAATAAGATGCATCATCCATGGAAAACCTGTCCTTAAAGTCCTTCAGGATGACCCAAACTCAAGCTAGAAGAACTGTGCTGATTGCTGATCACATGGCCAAAGGCCCTTTATCTTGGCTACAGGATGCTCATCCCTGCACCTAACAGAATCAAAGAGAAGAAGAGGGCGACCAGACTGATGCACCACAGGACCTTTAAGAAAAGGCAGATGCTCTCTTGACCTCTGGATGGTGATGCTGATGTGTGGCTACACATCATTATAAGAAGCTAGCAAACAAGATACCCTCTAGGGTTGTCACAGATTTAGCTACATGGTCCAGCAAGGAGACAAAATCAGATATTCTTTGATAATGTCAAATCCTATCCTAAGCCAGCAGATTTATTTACTCCAGCTTCTGCATAAATGTGAGCCCTGCTGATGCTGCCTAACAATGACAGAGGCATATGTTTTGCTGATTTAAGCAACTCGGGCAGGAGGAAAGGAAGTCTTTAAAACCTGACAACATGCTGACTCTTTTCTTCAATTCTCAGTGCTCTCTCTTTCCCTGTCTTCCTCATGAGAGCTCTTCTAGGACATCACATGACTGACACTGAACTTTATAATGACCTATTTAATTTTATTCATTTTTTGTAAAATTTTAAAATTTGTGGATATGAATATCCCTTATTACACAGAGAAATCAGAAAAATACTAACAGATTTCTAAAAAAGAAAGAAAAAAAGTGCTGTCTTAACACTTTTTTCTTGGATATTACAAGCATATATGTTAGTAATTTTTAGATTCTAATATCCAATTATTACAATAATTGTGGATTCAAAGTAAAACACTTGGCTTTACTAGTAACTTACATTATATATTAATAATTATAGTTTATAAAAATAAATTATAAATAATTATATTTATAATATATATATATATAATATATATTATAAATATATAATTGTAGAATATGAATTAATATGGGTTAATCTGGAATTTATGCTTATATATATGTTTTATACAAAGCAACAAGATGTTTCCCTTAAAAGAGACTTTTGCAACAAACAGAATTTCCTATATAATCAGTTGCTGAAACAAGCCTTAAATTTCTGATGTAAGAAATATTCAAAAGGTTGCCTTGCTCTCAATGCCTTTGGGCTGGATGCAAGGAGAAGAAAACATCAACATACTGTAGGAATGTTGATTTTTTAAGTAAAATTAAGATGGAAATCAATTGAACAGTGACTACAAATGAAAAATACAATAAGGTAAATTGACAAACAAGTTAAAATATAAAGTGCTAATTGAAACATTGGCTGCTATAAAAACCTTTGCTCTAATTCACTTTGAATATGCACCAGTGAGGAAAGCCATTGCTTTTCTCAGAAATCCATACATTTCACAAACATTTTGTAGCTAAATAGAGTAGGTTGAAAAATACAAATTGTTATTTTTGCAATAAAGCTGATTTTAATTTTGTGTTAGATACTTCCTGATGAAGTGTATATTTTGTTAAGGTTAATTCAGTTCATATTCAGTTCTGGCATTGTTTTCAGGACTAATATTCCTTCTCATCAGCTGAGAAAAAAAATTGCACTAGATATTTTTGATAATTGTCATGATAACATCACTAAGTAGCTAAACACCACACAGTTGCTTGCTCACTCCCTCCGCCAGCAGGATGGGCAGAGAATTGGAAGGGTAAAAGTGAGAAAACTTGTGAGTTGAGACAAGGACAGTTTAATATGGAAAGCAAAAGCTGTGCACAAGTGCAAAGCAGAACAAGGAATTCATTCACACCTTCCCATATGCAGACAGTTGTTCAGCCATCCCCAGGAAACCAAGGCTTCATTACACATAATGATGTCTTGGATGACAAACACTGAAGATCCCCCCTTCCTTTTTCTTCCCCCAGATTTATATGCTGAGCATGATGCCATATGGTATGGAATGTTCCTTTGTTCAGCAGGGATCATCTGTTTTGGCTGTATCTCCTCCCAACCCTTTGTAAACCCTTAGCCTTCTCACTGGTGGGGTGATGTGAGAGGATAAAAAGGTCTTGGTGTTCTGTAACCACTGCTCAGCTTGACTTAAACAGCCCTGTGTTATCAACACTGTTTCCAGCACAAATCCAAAACGTTGCCCATACTGGATTCTGTGGAGAGAATTAACTCTATCTAAGCCCAAACAGTACAATAATATTCTTCTACCTCAATTTAACATCCTACCATGCCTCATGCACCACCCAGGTTTAACACTGGACAGGAAAGGAGATATACAGACCGATTAATCTGCAAATTGGTGGTCCCTTTTTGGAAAAGGACAAAACCAATTCTGCCCTCGAAGTCCTCTGTGCATGTAGAGCATAATTACTCCTACCCTTTTGGTTTACTGAGACATAAATGAGTACACTTACCAGGACATGCTTCTGGGCAAGGGATTGAGTTCACCCTCAGTCAGTTTGCAAATTGCACCAAGTTGAGCATGAGTGTTGATCTGCTGGAGGGCAGGCAGGCTCTACAGACTGATCTGGATAGGCTGGCTGAGTCCAGTTGTGGGAAGTTCAACAAGACAATTGCCAGGTCCTTCACTTCTGTCACACTAACCCCATGCAATGCTACAGGCTGAAGGAAGAGCAGCTGGAAGGCTGCCCAGTGGAAAAGGACCTGGGGTGCTGCTCAGCAGCTGAACATGAGCCAGCATGCGCCCAGGTGGCCAAGAAGGCCAATGACAACCTTGGCCTGTATGAGCAATGATGTGGCAAGCAGGACCAGGGCACTGGTGAGACCACACCTAAAGTCTTGTAGTGAGGTGGGGGCAGTGTCTTCTACCATGCCTGCAGCAAGAGAAAATGGCCTTGAGCTGAGGCAGAGGAGATTCATAATAGATATTATGAAAAAAAAAATCGCTGTTAGGGTAGTCAGGCATTGATAAAAGTTATTCAGGGCTGTGGTGAGGTCACCATCCCTGAAGGTATTTTAGAGGCATCTGGCTCTGGTGCTGGGTGTTATGGTTTAGTAGAGGTAGCAGTGGTAGTGCTGAGTGGATGGTTGAACTGCATGATCTTGAAGGTCTGTTCCAGCCTTGAGGATTCTGTGATTCAGTTTTGGGTCCCTCACTACAAGGAAGACATGGAGGCGTTGAAGTGAAAAAAGCAACAAAGTTGGTGAAGGGTCTAGAGCACAAGTCTGATGAGGAACACCTGAGGGAACCTGATGGGTTGATTAGCCTGGAAAAAAGGAGGCTTGGGGGATCTTTTTGCTCTCTACAACTACCTGTAAGGAGGTTGTAGCCAGATGGTGGGGGTTGGTCTCCTGATAGGACTCAAGAGAAAGAACAAGATTAAATTGCCTCAGGTCTAAATAGGGGAGATTTAGTTTGGATATTAGGAACAATTTTTTCAAGGGAAGGGCTGTCAAACATTGGAAAGGCAGCCAAGAGAAGTTATGGAATCACTATCCCTGGAGGAATTTAAAAGACTAATGCAGATGCAACACTTGGGGGTATGGTTAGTGGTAGACTGAGCAGTGCTGGGTTAAAGGTTGGACTTCACAATCTTATAGGTCTTTTTCAACATAAATGATTCTATGATTCTGTGAAAAATCCAGAAAAAACCAGAAGACCCAGAAAAAGAGATGTTGTCCATGCAAATACATTATTCCATCACTGAGTCTCATCACAATGGAAATAAAAGCCAGTGCAATTGTTTGACATGATGGTTTTCTGTTCAAGTGAGCAAGGTCAATACAGTTGGTTGGGCCAGGGAATTCTTTCTCAGTATTGAAAGTACAAAATGCAAAGGATTTCTTCCAATGAACTTCTGTCTTGTGCTATTGGTGTCAGACTTAGACAAATAGAGGCAGACAAATAAAGAGGGAGGAAAGACAGCAATGGAGAGATGAACAGTTTATCAGAAGTTATTGCTATTAGTGCTTGGTCCATGTCATCAGCCATCTGTCCTGCCTCCTTTATCAGCTTCTTTGGGATACAAGTATGCTGTCACATGCACTGTCACACAAGTGCTAGTCTCTGTGTTAAAGAGTTGAGACAAATCAATGAACTTTGTCACTGTACCAGTTCTAGAGCACAGTGACTGACATAAATAACTGACATAAACTACTTCACTTGGCATGAAACAGCTTCTTTCCTGCAAAATCCAGGCCACTCCCCAGAATACCCACCAGTTAATGGAAATTGATGGCAATCATCAATTTGGGGGAAGAAAAGCCAGTAACACCTCCCATCTGTAGCAGAGAGATGCAACATCACTTTAAGGAGGGCTTGTGAAGGCAGCCAGATTCCCAAATGTGGACGTGGTAAAAGGAGTTCACCTGCATCTTCAGGTGGAGGTATATACCTCTACCATTGAACTCCTGACTGGTAGAAATAATCAGGAGTTAAACCTCTGCATATTTGAAATGAACCCTTCTACATGATTAGTAGGATATGAACCTTTTAACCGTGTTAATAAGACACTGATTTCTTGTTGGGACACAATGAACAGAGCCCAGCACTCTCTGACACAAAGCAACTGATACCTATTTACACTCTCAGAGCCTTGACACAAATCAACCATAGAGAAATAGGGCCTCAAATTGCAGGAACAATCCATCATCAATTCTGTGGCCTTGATCAATCTAGGTAAAAAAAAAAAAAAACAACTTTAATAACTCAGGAGATTCTTTTTTTTTTCTGCTAAAACATAATGAGTTTTCTTTAGATTTTACAGTTTGATGTAGACATTTATGTGTCCCCCTATCATCTTCTCACCTTCTGAGACAGTGATTTAAGTGCCAGCCTTACTACTACCCTGAAATACATGCTCAAGCCTCAATAGTTGTGTTGAAGATGGCTTGACTGGGAAACAAAAATGAGGAAAAATTAAAATGGCCACAAAGTCTGATAGTGAAAGCAATGCTTTAGCAGCCAATGCTTTAGCAGCCTGTGTTCCTCTAGGCCATCAAATATTTTTATTTTGCACAAATATTCCAACCACCAAGCTATGCAATAAAAGCAGATAATACAAAACACAGCATTTATGGTTCTAGAAAGATGTCAGACCTCTCAGGTGAGAAGTATTTCTAGTCATAGTTGGGAATTTGTGTTTTAATGTTGAGATACTTTTAAGTTAGGCCAGGCATCAGCTGAACAGGGTTTCTGTCAATCCAGCTTTTAGGCTCAGACACCTAGACAAATAAATATATACCCAGACCATTTGAAGGACCCAAAGGACAGAAAAGAAAGGTACTTAAAAGGTCTAGAGGTTTGTGTGAAACAAAATGTGAGATACTATATTAGTTTTAAGACCTGAAGAAGACAAAGACTGTTAACAGCGACAAAAAGAGGTAAAGGACCAAATAGCAGCAATAAAATGCTTTAATTCATGCCATGTTGGAAAAGTACAGATTTTCAGAATCCAAACTTCTGCTTCAATCAGTTCCTTGACTTGCCATTTCTTGTTTCCTCATTCCTTATCTACACTACATGGTACAATATGAAGTGAGAATGACAGTGCATTCCTACTGTTTACTGCAAAGGATCACAGCAAGTTCTAACTCTTCCTCTGCATACAATACACCTTTATAACCTTTTCTCTTGAAATCTCATTCAACTCATGTCACTCAATAGATCTCTCTCTAGAGAGAATTAAAAAAAAATATATTGTGTCAAAATGTTGAAGAGTAAGAGGTTCCAGAGCCACTGTTCTTGCAGTTATTAGCTCTCAGACCATGTCTGATATAAAAAAAAAAGTTATTGTATACATTTGAAATAATAATCTGAAGCAGAATTTTGACTTTATGTTGTTAACAGCTATGGTAATGATTAAAGACGAGTGACAGGTCATCTGTCATCATATAAATATTTGTTAAATTCCTTTTTCACTTCATACCTCTGAAAAAGAAATAAGGAAAAAAATGCTGTCTGAGAAACTACTTAGGAATCCAAATACATATCTAACACCATTTCTCTGTAATTTATAAACACAAGAAAAGTTTTGGATAGTTCTTAACAATAAAGAACTAAAGACACAGGTCTGAAAAATAAAAAAAAATCGTATTGAGCAATATGATCTACATTAACTTGTCCTAGAATGACACCACAGAAGTAATTATACAATTACACTAAGAAAAGTAATTTTATCCATTCTCCTGTTTATTTCACAGTGTTCATAATGAACCATGTGAATAGCAAGTAGTACTGATTGGAAGGGATGTATTAGATCATGTTTTAATAGGGTACATTTGAAATTTCTTGACATAAAAATGTGTTTTATGTCACAAAACCCACTACCTATTCAGTGTATGTATTCTTTGGTATTAATTTATGTCTCAGTTGCTGCGACATGCAGATCAAGGCCAAATTTTATTTACACTCACTAGGCCATCACTAGAATTAGCAAAATGGGAGATAGGCTTCAGTAATATACTACAGCTGTTGGAGACTCTGTGCCATAGGATTGATGAGACTTGGAATAATTTGAGTCTATTAACAAAATGATATAGCAGCTGCTAGAAGCCTTGACGTAATCTTTTTCCCCAGGTATTGCTCTGGACTGTCATCCCAGAAGCCCTACAGCCCTATATCCCAGATAGACTCATATCTACTCTCAGGGAAATTCACATTTGCTACTGGTTTTAAATTTTGATTGCAAAATAATTAGTTGATGTATTTATTTGCTAAATCTGTTTTAATTTCCGTGACTAGTTGAAATATTCCTTCTGGTTTACTGAAAATGTTGAAAAAATTCTGCTTTTGGTTTGCTTCAAATCAAACCAAAATCAGAGTCCCCAGCCTTCATATGAATCACTAACTTTGGGTTTTGTCTGCTTCTGGTTACTAGACACTTTAACTGCAGTGCTGGGAGAAGTAGGATGCATCTTATTACAGGAATGAATTTCAGGCAGCAACAAACCTTCAAAATCAAAATGAACTTGACATATTTGGATGCTTTGTTTTGTGTAAATCCTATTAATCCTTAGTAGGAGTGAAGCATAAAAAGTTCAGTAAAGGCCATAATTTCATATCAAGGTTTCATTGTTATTTCACATGCTTTTTGTGGAGTCCTTCAGAACACCTTTAAACTGGGAGAGCAGTCCACATAACATGGTTTTCATACCTTTACCACAACCCAGTTTATTAGCAGTGTATGTTTTGACATTCACACAGGGAGTCTTTTAAACAGAAAGCTAATTATTATAATTTATTTTTGAACTAGTTAAAAAAAGTGCTGTCTTGAGAGTATTGTAGCAAGACACTTCATAGGTTTTTTGTTAGCTGAAGAAAAATACTCCTTTTTTTTTTTTATATATTGCTAGGTTAATTCTTGAGCTGCTTCAGCAGATATTAAAGCTCCACAGGTTTTGTCTAAGTTCTGTAAATCTGACCTAGTTCAGTTTGGGTTTTTTGGAGTTTTTTGATATTTCAGCATGAGCTAGAGGTATATATTAAATTACAGCATGTTTCTATATGACTCAGAGGACATAACTCTTTCTTTTAGAATTTCTGCCAAGTAAGAAACAGCAATAACAAAAATAAGATTCTGCAGTATACCTCATCATTTTACCTCAGTTAGGTTTTCTGTAACCTAACTCAGGCAATTAAAGACAACATATTGGTAGACGTCCATCTGATCCATCATAATCCACAAGTATATTTGGTTCTGATCCATCATTCACTTTGTTTATGCATTATCTGAAAAAGTATTTTCAGACTTACTTTGAAACTTTCAATTTACCTTGTCCCACCTATTCAGAGGATCTGAGAAGCATAATAATAATTGCTTAGGTCTTATATAAAATTGATATGTCAAAACAATCCTGCAATATTTCTGCTGGTTTTGAGCAATAGGACACTGAAATCGGTGGTGTACTTGGGTATCATGGAAATGTGAAACCACAAGATTGATCTTGTGCTTTGAACTCTCATGTAAAGTACTGTAGTGCAACTTGAGACACCAAAAGGTTTCCTAAACTAACTTCCACAGACTGCTGCTGTATGATCTTTCACCAATTTTCCTGGCAGAAGAAAAGTCACTACCCTAGAGAAGAAAGAGAATGACCTTTCTTCATTATAGTGTGCTGTTGTGCAGCAACAGAGGGGAGGTAGGCACTGCTCAGGTCATTCTGGAAAATAAAAAACACTACAGAGGAAAGGAAAGGAGGCTGCCAAGATAGATGGCAAAGACCTGAAAACTGGATGTGTACAAAAGCATTTTCACAGCTTCTGGATTTTCCAGGGAGAGGGATGGGGGGAAACCCCAACAAATAACTGTTTGCCTGTTCCTATCCATAAATCCATACTTATGAAAATAAACAAGAACATAAAGTGAAATGCTTTCTTTGGTGCCTAATACTGTAAGTTCAGGCTGACTAAACCTTAAGTGTATCAGCCCTTTTTAGGCTCAAACTAGGTCTTCTCTGAGTTCCTTTGATCACTTAAAACCTTACCTTCTACTCTTTTTAAAAAAATTATTATTGTATTTCAATGGCACAAAGAAATGATAAAACACTGAGGGATTTACATAAAAGGCAAGACATTATGTTATTATATGCCTAGATGCATGTCAAATATTTTCATGATGATTAGTATAAAAACAGTATCAACTGAATCAGAGGCATATGAAGAGGCTGTACCTACTTTTTTCCCCATAGTTTAGTTAATGAATAAGATCAAAAAGCCAAATATATCAACAATTTTTAGAAAAATTAACTAGAACAATAATGTTTTTTTAGCACATAATGTTAAGAAATTATTCTCTTAGCTTGCCATAAGTAGTGAATCATTATATATTTTTTTGGTAGACATTATCACAGTGTTAATCAAGATATTTTGTTAGTCACATAAATATAATAACTTTAGAGGAAAATTATTTTCTAGACAAAATTCTTTAATTAGTGAAACACACCAATTCAACTGTATTGTTATATGGATCTTCACTGAATCCTAATCACAAAAACATTATGAGGTAAATTTAGATCAACCTTCCTAGCTGTGGAGCAGAACAGTGACTGTCCCTCAGAACATTCTCAGCCTTAAGGAAGCATAAAAAAAGGGAGTAAAAATCCCTGCTGCTCCCACGTTTTTCTTCTATGAAGACAGTCTATGGCTAACAATAGACTATAAGCTAGAATTTTTCCAGAATAAAGAATGCCTTTATAAACGCCTGTAATACTGGTTGGTGACAATCTAGGGAACATATTCTTCTTTCTGTTGAAGGACATTGTTTTGCCAAGTTTTATGAGAATGGTTTCATAATGGATTCTTTGCTTCTTTTCTGCCAAGGTCGGGATAAAACCCCGAGACAGTATTTCTTGTTCAGACTCAGATGTTTATTAGTTCTTATCTATGTTACAGTCTCACAAGCTGTGAGTTCTACAGTACTTTACTCTAACAAGGTAAAAAATGGCAATGTATCTCTCTCTACAAGATCTTTTAAGGATAAACTGTCCAATTAAGAAATGACACCTAAATTATTTTTACTTTTAACCCAATAACCAATCACGTATGCCTGCAATGCNTAGACTATAAGCTAGAATTTTTCCAGAATAAAGAATGCCTTTATAAACGCCTGTAATACTGGTTGGTGACAATCTAGGGAACATATTCTTCTTTCTGTTGAAGGACATTGTTTTGCCAAGTTTTATGAGAATGGTTTCATAATGGATTCTTTGCTTCTTTTCTGCCAAGGTCGGGATAAAACCCCGAGACAGTATTTCTTGTTCAGACTCAGATGTTTATTAGTTCTTATCTATGTTACAGTCTCACAAGCTGTGAGTTCTACAGTACTTTACTCTAACAAGGTAAAAAATGGCAATGTATCTCTCTCTACAAGATCTTTTAAGGATAAACTGTCCAATTAAGAAATGACACCTAAATTATTTTTACTTTTAACCCAATAACCAATCACGTATGCCTGCAATGCATACTTTTTTTATCCAGTTATGCAATACCACCCAAACCCATGAAGAAGAAGGTGAACAAGAAGGTAAAGAAGAAGGACCAGCTTCTACCCTAAAACTTCCATCTTGCTTTATATATATCTTACTATATTCTAAAACCTTAAACTATAAGTTTTCCACCATGTGATATTACACACTTCTATTCAAACTACACATCCATAATCCCAGCTCTATCATCTAAAATTTTGGAAGCTATTTCCACAGCCTCAGGTCAAATGTAATTTTTCTTGGGGGCCAGTGTCTGACAGCACAGAAAATCTAAAATTCTCAGCATCTATGGTTCCAGCCGTTTCATACCTAAGAAGAAACCTCCAATTCTAAAAAGTGCAATCACTGAGGGAAGCAGAAGCCATAGGCTACTGTTAAATATTCAACTACCAGTGTATCAATAGATAATAGGAGAAGGAAATCTTGTCTCCTTGCTAAAAATTTTGCAAGGGTTTGTTCTCCGCTTTTCAAAACCACAGTGCTGAGTAAACATTTTAAAAAAATAGTCTAAATTGCATGTATCTGGATCCTTTCAATCTGTGCAAGAATAAAACACCAGATAGTCTGCAACTAGAGATAACTTGGTTTCTTAGTATTAAAAAAACCTTGATGAGGTTCTGTTCAAACACACCTGATGTGAACCTGAAATTATAAAGATCAATAACAAAGTGATATTAGAGGCAAGAAAGATACTGGTGAAAGGTGTGATTTTGCCCCAAAACAAAGTAGAGGTACCAGAGGCATTTTGACCTTCATAAAATTTTGATTTAGCAGTCTTGAATAATGAGTGGTAGCTTACAAACTAAAAGATAAGATGGATAGTAAGTATGAGAAGAAATGCGTTTTCATTTATTATTCTTGCTATGTATGCAGTCCATACCTATGATGATTAATGTTGCCATTGCTAAGGTGGGAGTATAAATCTTGTAATAAGCAGCTCTCCAGGAACAACAGGTATAGGAGAAACCTATGTTTCTTATCATAGACATAGCACAGACTCCGTTTACAAAACATAATATGCAACAAAATTATCCGAGTGTTCACATTCCTTATTGGGACAGCCCCAAATTCTTTATCATTCAATTACAGGCTCAGTTTCAGGAAAAGGCAGTGTGCCTACCACTGTCTGTTTCTATAGACCACACATCATCTGTCTCTGGTGCTCAAGCGCCAGGCTGTTGCTGTCTGCATCGTGTGCTTGCTGCACTCCTCGCCTGTGCACGTCTGAAATGACTTGTAAGAGTGGTGCTGTACTCTGCATCCTTGGAGCTGACTCCAACAGGCAGGATGGCCCACATTGCACCAGGTGTGGCAGTCCCCACCTCCCACACTCCTCCAGCACCATCCTCACCAGGCTTCACACCTCAAAGCACCCCTCAACACATTAGCATCATAAGTGAGGATGTACAGACCACCCTGTGAAAACAAGACTTGGACAGGCTATGAAATAACTGCTGTTAACTTTGAATAGAAATAGAAAATTCATAAAAAATTTCTATGGTTTTGGGGTCACATAAGGACAAGAGTGAAGTTGCAACTCATGTATTAAGAGTGAGGGTGTGCCTCGTTCTCTATGCTCAGTTTGGTTTGTTTGTCACTAATGAAGTAGTCAGTGACTACCATTGGAAGAATCAATAACTAGAGATCTATACAGTAAAGGCCTTCTGAGTCACACCAAATGCTTGTTTCTATTTCTTTCTGAAATAAAATACATCATAAATGGAAATCTAGGAAAGAATGAAAAATTGAAAAGTATCTGTGACACTTTTGCCTCATGTGCTTTCCAATGCTTTTCGGTTCTAGAGTCATAAATTGTACATATGCATTAAATAGGTATCCTTGGTCTCCTTTTCCATGAGTTTTCCCCATGTCTCCTTCAGTCCATGTTCTTTTCAGTATTTCCAACATTCTTTGGAGCAGTTTCACTAGCCTACAGCTACTGAGTAAAGAACTAAGTCCCTAAAATTATTTGAAGCTGACTCCTACTAAATTGATCTATCCCTCCTTTCAGTTTGGACAATTTATATTCCCAATGGACTATCGGTCCTTATCAAAGCTCTCCCAGACACTCTTTTTAAAAGAGTTCTATTGTAATCTCTTTTTCCCGACATTTTTCCCCAAGTTTTACAGTCTTCTCTTAGTTCATTGTTTGATACAAAGAAGCAGTGCAGTTTGATACACCTGTTAATCCTTGTTCTCCTTTCCTGAATCTTCTCCAGTTTTCATTGATTCTATTTAAAGGGGAAGAGAAAGGGATGATTCCAGAGAATTATACAATGAGATATGATGTTTCCTTTTTTTATTCTTCACTTCTTTATAAAATGATTCTTACCTTTGATTTTCCTGTCTTACCAATATTGGGCTGACATTTTCATAGAGCCTTTTATGATGACCCAAGATTTTGCTCCTGAGTGATAATGACCAATTCAGGGCCCATTGTGCTGTGTGTGCAGGCCTGCTCATTCCCCTGTACATGGCTTGACATTTATCTATACTGAATTTCATCTGCCATTTTACTGGTTACTCATTCATCTTCCTCAGATCCTCCTGCAATTCTTCATGGTCTGCCTTAATTTTTATTGTCTTGAATAACTTGTAGTTATTCAAGACAATAAAAATTAAAAAAATTATAAAGCAGTAAACTTTACCACTTCACTAATGGCTTTCAGTTCCAGGTCATCTATTAATATATCGAACTGCACAAGTCCCAGCATATACCTGTGTGAAATTCACTGTTGATTACTGTAAAAATATTGATTCCTACCCTCTGTTTCATCATTTAACCAAATGATGAAATAAAGTGAAGGACTTTTTTTCTCATGCTATAACTGATTAAACTCTTTAAAGCTTTAGATGACAAATCAAACCAGAAACTTAGTGGGAATCCAGGTGGGATATATTAGTCAGAATACCCTTACTCACATGCTGAACTTACAAATATCTATAGTATGTTTATGGCACAGGATTTCCCTTCAATAATCTGCATTGTCTCTTCCCCAGTGTATGGTCAGATTTCTGTTTGTAATTAGTAATTTGTGCATTATTATAAGCTATACTAATCTGCCTTGTTGAGATATCTGCTTTATGCACCTTGAATTTCTTGGAAAATCACCTGGGATCAATTTAAATGGTACCTTCATATCTCCCAAGTACTTCAAGTACCAGAGCATTTTAAGTAATTCTTGGGTGCAAAAAATTTGATCCTGCCAAATAGTCAGCGTTCTTTTGATCACTGTTGCTAATTTTGTTCCACTGAATGATGCTTAGCAGATTGTTCTCTTTCCACCAAGTTTCTGGTATGTCTGCTGTTGCTCTACTCATATTCCTTCATTGAACAACTTATACTTTATATTGTTACTGTACGGTTTGGTTCTCTTCCCAGCATCCAGTTTAAATCATACTCTGTGTTTGACTAATTCCATTCTGTGTTCTAGCCTTTACAGAGACTAAAAGAATTTCCATACCATCATCCATAATAAACATGTTATCTCCAAATATCTGTTGCTCTGGACTTGTCTGCTTACTCTTATTCCTTCATTTAAAATTTCACTCTGAACTTCCTTGATATTAAACGGTAGCAGCTTGACCCACTTGTCATTCAGAGGAAGTACATCTCTTCTGCATGACCATCCATTATGCTAGAAGCTTCTGATGCCTCTTAATCCTTACTACTGGCTTCTTAGCCCAGCATTAAAAGTTTGCCTCTCTTTCTCCATCTCCAGCACCACTGAAATTGCAGAGAGCATTACAAAGAAAACTGCTTTGAGGATTTTGGTATTCTTAAAACATTCTTCAAACCCTAAAATCTACTTCATCTGTCTCTTTCACTCTGCTATTTTTATTCCCATGCACACCAACTACAGACCCCCTCTGCTGGTTCCTAGCAATTGGTAGAGACATTTCATAAGGTCTGACACATTTGTGCACTTGGCAAGCAAGTCACCATGAAATTCTCTCTGCAGTCACAAGCCCAGCTTTTTATTTTTCTGGTAGCAATTGCCCACCACTGCAATCTGCCTCTTGCTTCCAGCAGAGCCTCTGCTTAAAGAGGCATTTTCTTGGCACAGGATGGCAGATGAGTAAGGCAGACTGGGATCCTTTACCCTTCACCCACCTGATGCCTCCCACCCTGCCACCAGCCCCCAGCTGGGGCCTCTTTGGTCTCAGTCCCTCTATGCCAATCCAAAGTGCAAATATGATCCTCTCTGTGCATCTGTGCTGTTTCTCAACAGTACTGGGTTTGCTGCCTTGAAGAAGAGATGATTAAGTACCTGTAAAAGCTCTTGAAGAATCTCTCCAGACTCTGAGATAATTCAGATCACTCGCTCTAGCCTCAAAAAAAGTTTTGAGATTTTTTAATGTTAGAGTTGCAACCTACCTACAGTATACACATCTGCTACTTGCCATGAGAATATATACAGTCATATGATACTTGACAGAGTAAAATGATCCCTCCCCTCCAGCTTCATGATGGTGATAACCACCTCTATTTCTCTCTATAAGGGTGAAATTAATTAATTAGAAATTAATTCCTAATGTAAGTATCGAAGTCTGATTTAACAAATAGCTTAAAAAAACCCAACTAACTTTTAATTTCCTCCTGTTTATAGATGCTTTTGACAGTTTCATCCTAACTATAAGTATTTTTCAATGCTAAATCTTCACATAATAGACTCAACAAAACAAAAAGTTATTGACATCTACACCAGCCCAGACATTGCAGAGTTCACCCAAGTATTTTCCCAGAAATCTTGATCATTTTTGTATTATGCAATAAACTTTTAAACTTTTATTAATACAGCCATATTTTGGTCAAATTCAAGTTCAAAAACTCCAATACAATGGAAAATAGAGAATTTAAATTTTAAATTGAATATAGATAGAACAGTCAGTTTACCATGCTTCATGAAACACACAGTATCTAAACTGTATCTTCTCTGCTTCGCACACCCATACTTCTGTTCAGTGTTAAAGATATTGAGGTTTAAAACAAAAGCATATTCATCTACTGCCAAAAAGGGAAGCTGCAGTTACATGAAGCCAGACAGCACACCTTTCAGAGCTGATAAGAAGACAAAGAGACCCTGTTATTTTCACACAATGCCAAATGCTGCTTGCAATATGTTCATATTTTATTTCCATACTATTTTGTTTTCACTAATGTTTATTATTTATTTTTATCTCAATTCATGGATTTATTGCTTCAATCACTGAATAATGAAAATATTTGAAACAGCATTTCTCTGCTGGCACCCTAGATGTATCACTTGCTTCCTGTAAATATTCATTTTTTTTCATATCTGGAATATTTTTGCATACACAGTGACAACAAGTCTTTTCAAAATGGCTTTCTTTGAGATGGATTATTTTTCTTTCCTGTAGCTCTGTACAATTTGTTTGTGAAGAACTGTGGGAAACTCATATAAAGCTTACTATATAAATCAGGATTGTAGCTATTAAGATTTTAGTTTATTATAGACATTTTTCAATTATTTTTGTAAATCATAAATAGCTTCAATGAATATTAATTAAAGAAAAGGTTGAGATTATTTACTGTAAACAGTTACATCAAACAAACAGAAAAAAATACATTGCATATCATCAGGATTCAAATGCTGATTAAAATGCTGAAAATTTCCAGGGAGAAGATTTTTTTGTGAGATGTTGTGCAGAGGGAACTATGTCTTCAAACCTCACATATTTATATATTTTCTCCCAATCATTAGATGATTTTCCCTGAAAGATTATTATATCACCTATATTGCCTTTTTAGTTGAGCATTTGACATGAAAACCTGCATTATAAAATAGTACTCTTCCCATTTTACAGATTGGGAATGAGGCATTAAGAAGAAAAGCATTTTTTAGATCAATGAGAAGGAAGTGATTTGAAGGTAAATTTAAGTATAGTGATATAATCACAGTTGTCTCCTGTGAGAAGTATATCTAATTTCTATGGGTAGATATAGTAAAAGAATAAAAAGAATATCCAGTTTCTGTCAAACTAAAGCAGCACAATTTTACATGTGAAGTACTGAAACCTTGTTCCTTTGTTTTGTTGTAAACTTGTGAGGAAATGAGGGGTTATATCTAGATTTTCCATAATTGATATGAATATATTTTTTTAACAATTCTGTAAACCCCTTTCCAGTAGTTCAAGGACGAGTACTTATTATATGAGAACATAACAAAAGCTGGAATAGTTGTTATTCCCTTCTCATTACTATTCTTGCTTGGCAAAAGGACTTCAGCATTACAGTGAAAACAAGTGAAAAGTAGTCTGTAGAAGAGAAATGGACACAATAATTATCAGTCAGTAAAAGGAAAAAATACTATAGACAGCAACAGTGATAAGCCTTTAAGCTTGGGCAGTTTCAGTTCTTGCCTAATAATACACAGTTTATTTGTCTGGATGCATCCTGACTATTGAGGTAGCATACCTTTGCCACCAATGAGCTGAAAACAAAGTCCACCTTTTTACCATTTGATAACACACAGCCTTTGTTACTGTCATGGATCTCAGGTGTGCTTGCTCATCCAGAAGTCTTTACACAGAACAAAAGGAACAGATGGTTCTGATGTCTTGCTGTGGTCACCTCTTCTTCACATTTCTGTGTCTGACATGCAGACATTGCTCTGTTGTTTGCATAGTTCCTTTGTTTTCTGAAATAGCCCTTAAGCAATACACCTGTGAGCCTTTCAGCTGCAAAATGATAGTTTTGCTTCTGTATGATCATCTACTCCAAGACAGATCTAAAGTCAGTCTCAAGTGTTAGGAATTATCTGAGCTTTGTACATTGTGTCTTTTTAAAGTGTGACCTCCTTGTGATCTCCCCCTTTTTTGTTGCCATCGTGGCACAGTTGATGGCAGATGCCATTTCAAGATGAGAGCAAGGCATGTCTGCAGGGAAATGTAATGATAAGGGCTGCCTAATGGAGCACCATCTATGCTAGTGTGATTGCTCTTGAAAAGCAGAGAAAGATGGTGATTGTTTATGAAAATACAGATGAATATGGTGTAAAATCAGTCCTCTCAGCAGGGACAAAGGAAAAAAGGAGGCCTGTGGCAACCTGAGAAAATCACCAATTTCCTCATGCACCACTTGGAACCCTTGCTGAGGAGACATAAGCCTAGGCAGTTCTTCATTGCAAGAGTGTATATGCTCCTGTTATTCCAGTCTGACACTTTTCCCCAACAAATCTTACATTGAGCTGAAATATGGGGTTGTCTATAATATATTCTTCTACAACTCATCACAAATCATATCAACATCTTGACAAAATTTCTGTGCCTGCTTTTCAGGGAAGAGTGAGAAAGGAAAATTAGTCTTCTGCTGTTTTCCCCTACCTCTCTTATCCTCAATAGAGCCTTTGGTTTAACTGAGTTAAAAGATGTTCAAGTTGTATCTGACCCATCCCACGCATGACTATATTATGCATGACATATATGGATTTTTGACAAATAGACCATTTCTGGAGTCAGCTAATTATTAAGCTTTTCTGAAACATTGTATATAAATACACATTGGAATACAAATTGGTAGAAATTTCAGTTTCATTAAATCATCTGTCCAATCACAGATTCTTTGAGGAGAAATTAAGAAATAGCAGTAAAGAATGAGGAAATATTAAGAGAGAATTTTTATCATAATTTAAAATAAAGAAAAATCCAGTGCTGAATTCTTCAAAAATTTAGGCTTCCTTTTTCTCCTGCATATTTGACCTCATTTTCTGAAGATTTTTCTTCAAGCAGCCTTTTCTTCCTGTTACTCAATAACCTCCCAATCTGCTTCCAAGTATTCTCTGGTTTTGTGTGTATAAATTTGATAAATTCAGATGGAATTTCTTAGAGAACATTGGAGGTAAGAGATTCTAACCCTTTCCCCCCACAGTTTTTTCTTTTTTTTTTTTTTTTTTTTTTTAACATAGTGTGATGTTCTGTTATGAACAAAGTTTCACTTTTTTTCTCATATAACTGAAATGATTCACACTTTAATGCAATGTGTGGAGCTGGAATATTCTGTGAATTAATTTCACATGCAATGCAAGAGATTTTATGTTCTTTCAAAACCTACAGTTGGATCCTTTTCGTCAGGAAAACTTCAAAGAATTTGGATCCTATATATATGGTCTTCCAAAATTTTATGAGTTCAACAAAGATCAACTTCACTGTAAGAGGCTGTAGATGGGGAGGACACAGGGTTGGGCCAGTTAACATGAAAGATTTTTATCTTTATTAATAATTGAGGATAAAAATATTTGAGGTTACGTGTCAATACTTGATTATGTTTGCTTTAATATTTTGATATTACCTGTAATCAGCTTCTACAAAACAATACCAAATACTGACATGTCTACTTCTAGCATTTTGTGATTCTTATCATGCAGTGATAATAAACTTAATGATCTTATGATTTGACTTTTACCCTTGGTAATTTGAATGCTATAAACATAAAAACCACTCAATATGGTTCAGATTATATTACTTCTCAACATAAACACTATCTGTCACAAAAGCCCTGACCAGCCTTGCATGGGAGCCTTCATTCAAACCTTTTGCCCTTGGGCTCAGGAGCTCCATTTAAAATTTGGTCTGGGCTCCCACTTTTGGCCTGACTTTTTCTGTGATTGTGCCATCTCCAGTCCTGTGTCTGGCCCTGCCTGCCTGGTGAATCCTGTTAAACTTGTTGCTCTCTGACATGTATTTATTATGGTCTAGTTGCTGTTTGAATATAGCACTTTTGGATTTGAGCAAGAGATAGGCAATCGGGTAGTTCTCTGGTCAGGTCTTGTAACAGCCTTACATGAGCATCTTTTGCACAGGGCTGTGCATCACATATTGTCAAACTGAACCACTCTCAAGAGGAAAAAATACTTTCTTAATAATTATTGATAATGTGTTTTCCTTTTCCAATCAAACAAGGAAATATTTGTCCCTTTGTCAATTGGATACTAGCATTTTACTTCCATTAGGTCTTTGCAATATCTGAGATGCCCTTGGGTAACCATTTGTTATGATTTCTGTCTCAAGCATTTGTTTACTGGTGAATGCACTTCAGTTGTATCAGCAACAAAATTTTTCATATTCTTTTGGACAAAATTCAATGGAATGATTGACAGCAAAGGAGGCCATCAGTCAATAAAGGTGGAAGCCAGCATAAATGATGCATTACACTACTTTCCAACCTGTGAGCAAAGTCACACAGGGCACTAGGAAATGGAAACAGTGCTGAATGAAAAATAAGATATTGTGCATATGTGCTGAGCAATTTCAGCTCATGAATTTGTAAAGGTTTCAAGTTGTTATACAAACAAGAGAGGGGAATCATTCTGGTATTCTCTCATTAACTCTTCAGGAACCGTTAAGCCACTAAAATTTTAAGCTAGATCAAAATTAGCCCCCAGTAGCAATTGAAACTCTTTGATTGGGTGGAATCTCATAGTAGGATCTTAAATACATTCCATTAAAAAAAAAAAAAAAAACCAAAACCCAAACACCAAAACCAAACAAATAATATCTTTTCTCACAAACAGATGCATGGACAGAAACTATCCCTACAAACAGACCCATAGAATAGAGCCAAGAAGTGCATTATCTACGACTACTAGCAAAATGACTAAAAATTAAAATGGACACCTACGCAGAGCTCACAAGGCAGATTCACAGTTTTGAGCAGGTATTAATGAGCTCTTAAACACTTCTCTAACTTCTTGAAGACTTCTCTAACTCCCGTATTATTCTTAATATCCCTTAGTTTGATGCATACACCAAGCTCTGTAGTGCAGTCAGCATGCTGGAGGGAAGGAAATGCCATCCAGAGGGATCTTGACAGGCTTGAGAGGTGGGCCTGGGTGATCCTCATGAGGTTCAACAAGGCCAAATGCAAGGTTCTGCACCTGGGCCAGGTCAAGCAGGAATACAGACTGGGCAGAGAGTGGATTGAGAGCAGCCCTGAGGAGAAGGACTTTGGGGTTCTTGTGGACAAAAAGCTGGGCATCATTTGGCAATGTGTCCTCGCAGCCATCTGTTTCCTGCACTGCATCAAAACCAACCTGGCCAGCGGGTTGAGGGAGAGGCTTCTTTCTTTCCACTCTGTTCTTGTGAGCACCTACCTGAAGAGCTGCATCCACCTCTGGGGTCCCCAGCCCAAGAACAATGTGGATGTGTTGGAATGAGTCCAGAGGACAGCCACAAAAATGGTCAGGGAGCTGAAGTACCTGTCTTGTGAGGAAAGGCTGTTCAGTCTGGAGAAGAGAAGGTTTTGGGAGACCTCATAGCAGCCTTCCAGCACCTAAAGGGGGCCTACAAGAGAGCTGAAGTGGAATTTTTCACAAGGGCATGTAGTGACAGGATTGAATGGCTTTAACCTGAATGAAGGAAGGTTTAGATTAGATATTAAAAAGAAATTCTTCACTGTAGTGGTGGCAAGATACTGGAAGAGGTTGCCTAGAGAAGTTGTTGACACACCACCCCTGGAGTGCTCAGGGCCAGGTTGGATGGTGCTTTGAACAATCTGATCTAGTGGAAAGTGTCCCTAGGGGCAGTTGGAACCAGGTGAACCTTAAAATACCTCCCAGCCCCATACCGTTCTATGAGTCTGTGGAACAAGATTTTTGATTTATCAAATACATACTTAGTAAGAGATATTAAGGAGAAGGAAAATGAGATATTGACTTTTTTAAAACACTGTCTAGGCCTGAAACAGAAATGTAGTCACCATATTTCTACATATTTGTGTAACAGTGGCATTTGCTAACTGCAGACTTGAGTAAATCAGATTTATTATAGTATACTGGGAGGATGAGTGATCTCAGACACATAATTAAAATGCTTTCCTAATGTGTCTGCATTTAGAAAATGTTCCCTTTGAGAGCATGTGGAATTCCTTGCCAGATGAGATCAGACTTAAAAGCTATGATTAGGTGAATTTAAGTACAATACCATTTCATTTTGGTAAATATGAAAACAAATTAAAATGATGCTTCATGAAGAATGCAATTTAAAAATTGCACTCATGTTCTCAACGGTTTTATGAAAAAATGTTATTTCAAACATAAGAATAGAGAAAAGTTGTTTATTTACAAATTACTCCATGTCCACATTTTTTTCAGTATGTCAAAATCAGCCTTGTTTGAAGGCAGTTGGTGATGTGAGACTAATATTTTTTTCCCAGAAAACAAAATGTTTCTTTAAAAACTCCCAGATGGATTTTGAAATATGCTCCTGAGCTGTAACTTAAGGTAAAAACCTGAAGAGCAATTCTAAGTATTATTCTGTACTACTAAAAACTTAACACTACTGAGTAGATGTAAAAGAGCCATAAGAGAATGTAGTTTTAAATTAAGTATTTTCCTTGTTAGAGGAACACTTTTTAAGCTATTAATTACTATTTCGGGTATCCCAAATATAACTGAATGTATAGAAGAGATAAATTCTGAAATAAAGTTTTACTCAAGAGATGTACTGTTTCCTGTTTATATTTAGTTTTTTAAAGGGCAGTTTCAGTCACAACTAAATCCCAAGAGTACTTTGAATCATAAAAGAAATTTTTAGCATGTGTCTTTTATTTTATCATTTACAGATAGATGCAAATGTAAGTTGCATGAAGGTTTGGATTGTTTTAGTGATCCACCTGAAAACTGTCCCTGGTTTCTTTCTCTTCTGGTAGAATTACTCTGTCCTAGGGTGATGTTATGATGTTTGTATTCGGAGTTGTCTGTTCTGTGTGTGCTGGATGTTGTGCTCGGTGCCGTCAAAACTGGCCCTGAACAGTGAAGTTTTGGTTGGTTATCAGCTTGCTCACTCCCCCACAGATGGCAGGACAGACAGTGCAGTAAATTAGTGCTGCTTTGGCTTTTTTTCTCTCTCTCTCTGCTTTGCTTTGCTTCTTGCTTTGCTGCTTTGCTGCTTTGCTCTTGCCTTCTAACTAGTTTACCTAGTTGTAACCTACCTGTACAGTCCAATTTTCTCTGGACTGTCCCCCCTTTTCTTTCCCTTGGAGCCTTCTGAACCTGCTCCAGACCAGGACCCAAGGAAACATCCAGAACCCCTTGCAGCCTGCTGGGTATCCACCTTTTCCAGTGCCAGAGGGATTGGAACGGCAACCATCCACCGGTGAGACTCTCGGAGTGTGTGATCTTTTCAGAGCAGTGAACACATTTTGTCATCCAGTATTGTTCATCCTGTGTGCTGGGGAGTGCTGGGCCTGATAATAAACAGGTTCTTTCCATCTCTCTCTCTGAGGAAAATCCTTCCCGATCCGGTTGGGGGGAGGGGCCGTGTGGGTTTGTTTTCTGGAGGGGCCCCTTTGGGGGTCTTCCCACAAATTTGCCCTAAACCAGGACATACTCCTTAGACCAACAAGCCTGTAAGATTCACTTTTGCAGTAACAGCACCAGAGCTGCTGCCATACAGGGGCTGTGTCTCATGGAAGCATCAAGGATTTAGAGCGGTTTGAACAAGTCATGAGACTCTATCTTTGAAAAAAGGAAAATCATTGACATAATGCAAAGTCCAGTAACTGTAAAGGACCAAAAGTCATTACAAAAACCACTGGTAGACAGGACTGAAGAGTTATTACTAGAAAGGAATGGGAATCAGCTGACAGTGATGAGGAAGAAGCAGCAGTTCTTCAACCACTGCTAAAAGGTCACCAAAGAGCAGCCCTCTTGACACCCAAGGCAGCTCAGACTTCCCTGAGAACAAGTCATCTAGCCATTTGACCCCTTTTTTTCCTTTTTTTTAACTCTGGTGCAAAAAAAAAAAAAAAAAAAAAAGAAAAGAAAATAAAAGAAGATATTCTTATTTAAATACCCTTAAGGAGAAAGAATGCAGCATCTGAGAATAAAATAGATATATCATTTCAGAAGCGAAGGAACTAGAAAAACATGTTAGATTATAAGTGCAGTATTTCTGAAGAGAATGGAGAAAAAGCTAATGCAAAGATAGGGCTTTGTGATATTGCTTAGACTGCATACTTTTCTTTTTTGCTTTTGCTTTCCTAAGTTAAATGTTTTTATTTGTCTTAAGTACACTTTTTCCAAAAAAACCCCAACAGGTTAAGTGATATAAAACATAACAAATCCGCATCTCAGTTAAAGTAAAATTGCAGAGTTTTTCTAAAATCTTTGTTATTTTACTGATTTCTGTAACGTACAAGCATCTTCAATCACTGCATTGAAGAGTATATTGCTTAATATGAGACACAATCTGAACTGCTAAGAAAGCTGGCATTTGTTTTACTACATTTTACTACTTTCATATTTTTTTTTAATGTAAATTTTTATTTATGAAGGTAAGAAATGAACTGGCAACTAGTAACTTCTATGATAATTGTTAGTTCTTCTGAACATTTGTTTCCTAATACAGAAAAAGTAAAAAGTATTTTTGTAGACAGGGATTTAAGTACCAATGAGTTCACAGACAATTAACAGGCAGTTAATTACATGTTTGCTCAGAAAATGAACAATGAATAAAGCTCTGAATGAGCCAGTGTGTGCTAATGATCTGGCACTGCCTCACAAGGAACCCCACAAAGATTTACCAACACCATTATACACTCACACATATGCATATATATTTTATATATGTGTGTATATTTATTTTTATGGTATGTAATTCTCTAAACCAAGATAAAAGTTAGAAGTTATATCCAGATTCTTCCCTCTTACCACAAATTAAGAATTTGGGAAATAAAATTACCTGCTTATAAATATGTTAACTTTCTTATGCCTAATCAGTGGCTTTTTAGCAACCAGTTTGTGAATCATTGTTGGAGGGAAAATTATGCCACAGTGTACCAAAAGTCACTTGTGCAATTAAAGTTAATTCTCACTATCTGACAAAGAAGGAGATTAACTATCAAAAAAGAGTTTACAGCAGTTGAAAGCAAAACCTTGTAATTGGAGTTTGATGCATCTAATTTAATTCCCTTTCTCTGGTCTTTTAAGAGTGCAGAATCATACTGAGATAAGTTTGAAAACCTGGAGAAAGCGAGTGCCTAATCACCATATTACAGGATAACTTTCTTTTTCTTCTTTGACTTAAAATGTAAATACTCATGTAAGTTGCATCAGATTTACCAGGGGAAAAAAAATAAAAAAAAATAAATCAGGCATTTCTTTCAAGACTATCCCCAGGAATCTAAACAGTATATACTGAAGTCTGCTCAGAGAGGGAAATAAAAATAGAGTTTGAGTTTCCTGTAGTTCTTCAGTAGCAGCCTTAGCTACCAGAGTGCTTGTTAAAATAGCAGTGAAATCAACTGTCTATCCTTACTTATTTCCAGAGTTCTGTGAAATTTGCTTCCTCTTTTACTTAAAAGTACCTCAAATTGGAAGTTTTACCTCAGGATGAATATTGAATATAAACTCTGGTCCATGTGTAAATACTTTTGATGCTCCTCATTTGCAAAAGATTATGCCCATTTTGTGTCGGACACCAAAAGGAGTAGGCAAAACATTAGGGGAAACCCTAGATTAACCTGTTATCCAGGTAACCCTAGGCAACAGAGTAAAAGGCAGAAATGGCAATGAATATGTCCATAACTGTTACATCAATGAGGAAATATATCCATATCTCATAACTGGACAATTAAGTACAATTTAAGGGTGCTGATTTTTTATGAAATGTGTTGAAGCCTCCACTCAAGTTCCTAGACCCAAACATTCTCTGCTTGAAGTAGAAGCCACTGCTGAATGATTGTTGAGTCAGAATCTATATTTTGAACCAATCTGCAGACAAAATCATCTATTACCATCACTCAGTAGGAAGACATACATGGGTTGAACTGGTTTCTTGATGTTAACCTTCATCTGTTGAACATCAAATATTTCCAGACTGATTGGACACATTTCACAGTATGTCTGCTGTCAATTTTTCATTATTACAAATATGAAGTTAGTTTCACTTCTTCAGTAAGAATGTTCTCTTTGTGCGTGCAGAACACACATGTGACAGCCTTATAAATGGGTTTGGGAACCTATGAAATGCCATTGTCACATTTGTTTCCATTCAAGTAATTTTCTTGGGTCTGCTAGCCCTCTACTGTCCATTAATATGAATTGTAATGGGTCATATTCCATGTTAGATCATCTAAATGTTAACTGTTTAAGAAGATACTCCAGTGCATTCATTCCCAACTTTGGAAACATTACAATTTATTGCCTAACTTAATTTTCCAAATCACAAACAAAAGAAAGGCCAAGAGAAGTATGGCTTATTTCATAAATATATACAAGAATGTATGTGACATAACATAATAAAACTTCTTTTGAAAATTGTTTGTGTCTTATTCCAACTTAGTAAGTCCTGCAGTCACTCCTGGATAAAGATGTATTAAAGACGTATATAAAGATTCATTAAGAAAATTTAATTGCTTTCTTCATAATTTGTCCAACAACAACAACAACAAAAAGTCCTTTAGAGATTACTTTGAGGTTCTTTATTCATATGTTACAGGTTTATGTGTCGTACCTGGAACCACAGCTTCACCACAGAATGGTAACAAATGTGTGAGTTCCTCTCAAGACTTCTCTTGGAAGAAGAATCTTGGTGGAAGAATCTTCACCAAGATGGAGCAGATGAACAGTCTATTAATCCTTGATTTACAAAGACTTGATGGAGGGATTGTAATTCTCATCTTAGATTTAATTTTTGTAAAACACTGTTTCTGTTTATTGGAGTATCCTGTTTACATACCTCCTTGTTTAAACCTTTTTTTTTTTTTTTTTTTTTTTCCCCGTTTTCTAATCCCTATTTTATTTTTTCTTTCTTT
>VZRH01001934.1:485404-527500 GCA_013397555.1 Urocynchramus pylzowi | reverse complement strand
TTTTTTTTTTTTTTTTACCAGGTTTTCAAATCCTAGTTTACTTATTCCTTCATCAACATTATCACTAGGTTTATATCAGATATGCCAAGATTTTGGGTTTTTTCCCCCCCTTGGACTCAAATTGATTAACTTCTCAAATGCAGTTTTACCATAAATTAACAATAGGGGATAATTTACTCATATAAGATTTTTTCCCCCAATCTCCTCTGAAAAGTATAATTTTATGACTAAATTAGTTTAAATTTCTGAGATAATGCTTGAGATGATGACAAGATATCAAACCTCAGATAAGCAGTCCTTCCATGTTATATCTTTCCTGCATGTATAAAACAGACACATACTTATTTTGCAAGACTGATAGCTCCCTATGCTAAACTGTAAAGCAGTTACTCACTTCCTGTGAATATAACCAAAATGTATATGAGAACAATTTTAAACATTGTTATCTATGAAACTGAATTTTTTTGACATCCTTATACTTTGTGTATCACAAGAACTTTTCATTTTTTCATTCTGAGTTTGCTTTTTTTGCATAAACATATCTTGATCTTCTGCTTTTAAACTGGCCATCAACAATTAGGAATTTATATTTTGTTAATTTTTTAATTTATGAAACCTCTGCACATTTATTGCTTACATTATTTCTTGAAAGGTAAAGTATTAGTGATGCATTTGAGTCTATGTGTTTGTCACTACAAAACCAGTTCTTCCCTATCAACTTTAAGAAACAGTGCTGTTCAATAAAAAAGGGAATAGTAAAATTGACAACAGAAAAAAGACAAGTGTGTTGGAACTTCAGAAGAGTGAGGGAAACCAAAATTCAGATCTTATCCTGCTCTCCCAGAGAAAGTGAAATAAATATTTCATGGAAAGCTTTGGACCACTCAAAAGAATAATTGTCAGTCTAGAACAAAGAAAATGGTTTCCAGGCTTCCATGGTAATGAAGTAAAACATGACTTTATGTTAGGTATACAGGAGTCAACTTCATTAATTTTTAAAGAGTAGGTAAGTGCATTCAACATTATCACTGCAGATGTTAATGCTAAAATACACCATTGTTCCCTACAAGAAACTATTGGTTATTCACATTTGCCAAGCAGTTAACTTTTTTTTTTTTTTTCATGTAATACATATAAATGTTTATGTGCTGGTACCTGTCCATTGCAAGTTGTCCCTATAGTAAGAGGGATAAACAGATCACTTTAGTTAACTACAGAATAAAACACAGCACTCTGGTGGCCTCAGTAGCCACTTTCAGTTTGATGACCAAGTTTCTTCAATCTGTGCTCTCCTGCATGTGTAATCAACATAGACATGCAGAAAGTGAGCATTCTTCTCAAAAATTATGCCAAAAAAGCCAAAGCTGCTACTTGATGAACTGGTGCTGTTGGAGAGCTGCAAGGCTTTGATTTTGCAGACCATCATCTAAAATTTAGCAAGGTACAGTAACAACAGGAAGGGTTTCAGGCTGAGCTTGAACAGCTAAGGAGACTTAAAGACAGCTGCGGAGTGACAAGGAAGTCTCATTGTTACTGGTGATATCTGAAAAAGGCAAGAGGAAAATGTCTTTTGCCAAGGACCCAGGAGCTGATGTTCCCAAGGATTTTAGAGTTCTGTGGAAGAGTCAAACTTAGTAAAGGGCTTCCTCCGTTGCTCAAGCATGGGTCTTGAGAAGCTAAGATTTCACTTTTGCTTTCATTTGAGAGGATATGAGGCAGAGGCAGCTGTTAAACTTTGCAGGCATGTGACCCTCTCCAAGCAACTATGAACTACAGGAACAGAAATTGGAAAATGAAAAGTGACCTTGGTGGTGACGTAAGATTGAAGTGAGTGTTCAGAGAAGGCACTGAAATCCAAACAGGCACAGAACAAAAACCTCTATGCAGCGAGAATAATCAGCAGTGTGCTCTGACTCAGCAGGCTGCTCGGGCAGCTCTGAAACAGAAATGGCTGTGCTGCTTCTTTATAGCATAAACACTGAGCAGCAGTAGGCAGAGATTATAACATAAAGGGAAAACTTACTGCCTCATACAGTAGCACCCGAGCACATAGGCTATTCAATTTCAAAAATATTTTATTATTATATCTAATGAAAGATTGGATCTTGCAAACTGCTGGAACCAGAGAGGACGGGTGCCCTTCTAAAATATAAGCTGCCAAAGACTTTTGCTACACATCTACAAGGTTCAAAATAAAGACAAGGCACTTTGGTAAATGTTGGCAAAACCCTATCAGCTGTATTCAATTTCTACTGAGATAAATTTGTTTCAATGATAATCTAAGGTGTTCATTACCTTGAAAATTAGGATCCATCTTCCAAGAAACTCTCCAAACACAAGCTGATGAGATTTTTGGAAGCCTTCCCAGTAACATACATAGAAAATGCACAATACTTGTGAAAGAATTATTCCATATAACACTAAATAATAATCATGTAGGAAGTCTGGTTCCTTGCCGGTGGGTATTCAACATCTGAATTGATGTAAACAGACAAGGGAAAAAGAAAAGGTTCCCCAGAGAAGCAAACTGGAGCAATTACATTCAAGGTGCATACACTACAAAGAATTCACCTAGAAACATGACATAAAGCATAAACATCATACTGATAAAATTCCAGAAATACCAACAAAACATGCCTGCAGCAGTGTGTCCACCTGATTTGTATATCCTGATGAAATCATATAGTGATTCACATAGTGATTAGGGGATTTGAACCTATGGTTTGAATTTTTTTTTTAATATTTCAGGAATGAGAACTTTCAATTATACATCCATCTGTATTTTACTGTACTAGACAATGAATATGTTGTCTCAAAATGCTTCTTACAGTCAAAAGAGAACAGCTAGATTTGCAATGTGTGTGAAAGGATGAAATTCACCCTTAGGCAATGAGCCAGATAAAAAAGTTAAAAATTATTTAAGTCTTGTTTAAGACTTTGAAATTTTATGCAGTTTATGGGAGTTTTTCTCAGTGGACAATTGCCTGGACAAGCTACTCTAACACATGTTCAGGGGCATAATTTCTTTGATTTTGCCTATGTTTTTTTCTGTAC
The DNA here is from genome assembly GCA_013397555.1 of Urocynchramus pylzowi. Lineage (NCBI taxonomy): Eukaryota > Metazoa > Chordata > Aves > Passeriformes > Fringillidae > Urocynchramus > Urocynchramus pylzowi. Next base: position 524,446 of record VZRH01001934.1, on the reverse strand, counting down.
ACTTTTCCTCCTCTTATTCTTACAAAATTACCCTGTATTAAAGTAATGATTGGGTTGGCTTTAGAGCACCATTCAGGACAGGGCACAATGTCCATTGCTACATATCAAAGTGGTGGCATCTTAATTCCCTGAAAGCACAATGAATAGAATTTAACATCCCTTTTTGAGTGCTACAAAGGTTTCTTCTATAGAGTTCCAAAGTATCCAGACATTCCATGATCAGGACGCCATATAAAGGAGTTGAATACAATTCCAAATACAGAATTACAAACAGAGTAAACAAAGCCCCTTCAGTTGAGTAACTTGCCTTGGTTAGGAGAAATACACTTTTATGTAATATATTAGGAAAAAAAAAAAATCAAACATTCCTAGATGACAGAAGAAAAAACCTATTTTAAAAGGAATTAAGAATGGGATATGAGTTTAAAGAGAAATATATTTTCAAGGATCAGGGCTGTCTGCACAGTAAAGTCTTTTGAAGGAAAAAAAAAGATAGAAAAAAATATCAAACCCAGGAAGTACTTACACTTAGTATCTTGTGAAAAATGGAACCAGTGAAGAATACTGGGTAATTACAGAAGTGTAAAGTAATAGAAAAGGTCTAAAAAAGGCCATCAAGACCCATCTAATCATTGGAGGTGTTTCTTTTCCAACATGACATTTTAGTTGCACATGACAAGACAGACTTTTATGCTATTTTTAGCATCAGACTCTTCCTACAAGCTAGTGTTTGGCATTCCCAGCATTGGCGCTGAATAGCAAGTCAGTTAATGAAAAAAAAATAGCAAGAATATNGTATTAAAGTAATGATTGGGATGGCTTTAGAGCACCATTCAGGACAGGGCAAAATGTCCATTGCTACACATCAAAGTGGTGGCATCTTAATTCCCTGAAAGCACAATGAATAGAATTTAACATCCCTTTTTGAGTGCTACAAAGGTTTCTTCTATAGAGTTCCAAAGTATCCAGACATTCCATGATCAGGACGCCATCTAAAGGAGTTGAATACAATCCCAAATACAGAATTACAAACAGAGTAAACAAAGCCCCTTCAGTTGAGTAACTTGCCTTGGTTAGGAGAAATACACTTTTATGTAATATATTAGGAAAAAAAAAAAATCAAACATTCCTAGATGACAGAAGAAAAAACCTATTTTAAAAGGAATTAAGAATGGGATATGAGTTTAAAGAGAAATATATTTTCAAGGATCAGGGCTGTCTGCACAGTAAAGTCTTTTGAAGGAAAAAAAAAGATAGAAAAAAATATCAAACCCAGGAAGTACTTACACTTAGTATCTTGTGAAAAATGGAACCAGTGAAGAATACTGGGTAATTACAGAAGTGTAAAGTAATAGAAAAGGTCTAAAAAAGGCCATCAAGACCCATCTAATCATTGGAGGTGTTTCTTTTCCAACATGACATTTTAGTTGCACATGACAAGACAGACTTTTATGCTATTTTTAGCATCAGACTCTTCCTACAAGCTAGTGTTTGGCATTCCCAGCATTGGCGCTGAATAGCAAGTCAGTTAATGAAAAAAAAATAGCAAGAATATGTAGAAATCAGTATTTTACTATGCAATATTCATTGACCCCCAACCTGGGGGATCACAGTCTTGGAAAATAGAAATATACAGTATTGCACATTTGTCTGTAAAATTTAAAGTGGTTGTCTTTGTCTATTAAAAATAAAAAGATGGAGAGTATTTCTAATTTTGAAACATCTTGCTTTGTGTACAAGGAAAGTATTTCAATGTCATCAAGGGCTTTTAGAACGGTTCTGCTTTTAGTTGATGCCCATCACCCTCAAAGTTCAGGCTTGCTTAAGTGGGGCCGTACAACATCATGGGAATGGCAAAAGTCATAGGCTCTAATTTTTTTACCCAAAAGGCTGAGAAAAGCAAAGTTTATGCTCATGTATACTCTTAAAAACAACTTGAGAATAGACTACCTCATGGGTGCTTCAAGAATGACTTAAGCCTTAAACTAAACTGTTCCACTGCAGAAAAAAATGCTCTTCTATTTGCAGATCAGTTGTGTCATGCTGGGAAGAACTAAGCTACAAATTTTCTACTTTATTGCAAAATTCTACCTAAAGTTGAGAGCTTAAAAAGTTATGTACTGTAGAAAACTTGCAAAGCAGGAGTTTAAAAGTGTCACAGTAAGTCAAAAAAACCAAAATTATTTGTGTTGCTTTAAANGAAAAAACCTATTTTAAAAGGAATTAAGAATGGGATATGAGTTTAAAGAGAAATATATTTTCAAGGATCAGGACTGACTGCACAATAAAGTCTTTTGAAGGAAAAAAAAAGATAGAAAAAAATATCAAACCCAGGAAGTACTTACACTTAGTATCTTGTGAAAAATGGAACCAGTGAAGAATACTGGGTAATTACAGAAGTGTAAAGTAATAGAAAAGGTCTAAAAAAGGCCATCAAGACCCATCTAATCATTGGAGGTGTTTCTTTTCCAACATGACATTTTAGTTGCACGTGACAAGACAGACTTTTATGCTATTTTTAGCATCAGACTCTTCCTACAAGCTAGTGTTTGTAACTGTGAATTACTTACTCCAAAGCATGATGCCATTTCCGTGGTGCCAAATACAAATTTTATTTAGGTGTGTCACTTACTGTGTTGCCTGTAAAGGATTTCATCAATCTTTAAAATATTAGTGGGGAAACGGGCAAATTCACTTGTCATTGTTACAAGTATATAATTCTGTAACATTTCAGTGACATCACACAGATTTATCTGTTCACGCAAAGCAGCTAAATCTATCAGCAGCTTGTTTTGTTATAAGCAGGGATTTGGGGTTTTTCTCTTCTTTTTAAGTTATTTCCTATGTCTTTTAAAAAAATGTCTAGAAATGCAGCACTGATTATGCTTTCAATAGGTTTCATTTTCTTTTCCTAGGTCTGGTTAGAGCTAGAGAACTCCTTCCTTCTTTCCACCTCTGGTCCTATTAGGTTGATGCATTTTAACCCAGCCAACAAATAAATACCACTCAGCTGCTCTTTTACATCTTACCCCTGACCTCAGTGGGGATAAGAATCAGAGTAAAGAAAGCAGACCTTGAGATAAGAACAGATTAATGATGGCAAAAAAAAAAAACAAACCCACACAACCACCACCACCAAGATAATATGACAACAATAATAATAGTAAGTGCTAGAGATAATATTTGCAATAATAATAATTTTAATGAAAATGAGAGATAGAAATAACACCTGAGACAAACATGAGCTGTACAATACCATTGCTCACCATATGCTGACTGATGCTGTCTCCAGGCAGCAACCAGCAGCTCAAGCCAGCAGCCCAGTTTATGTGTGGTGGCATGACACACTGTGGTATGCAATATCCCTTTGGCCAGTTTGGGTCAGCTGTCTTGGCCATGTTCCCTCTGAGCTTCCTGTGCACCTGCATACTGGCAGCGCATATCAAACTGAAAAGTCCTCCACTCAAGGTAAACACTGATCAGCAACCACCCAAATATCAGTGTGCTATCAACATTGTTCTCATAATAAATCCAAAATGCAGCAGTGTATTAGGTACTAAGAAGAAATTTTCCATTTTCTGAGATGAAATCAGTACACAGAGCTTTAATATTAGATATAATTGTTTTGCCTATCCTGACTCACTGCAGACTACACAAGGGTCTTCAAAAATCAGCACAAAAGCCCTAAACCCCACACATACATTCAAACAGTCAGAGAACCCGTACCAATGACAACAGCTTCCAGCAAAAATGAGTCAAACTGAGGAGGGAATGTGATGATATCTTACTGAGCTCAAGCATTTCTTTGAAGTCTAAATTCACCTGGAAATTCCATATTTTATTTGTTTCGCTTATTAGTTCATAGGAAAAAGCCTCAGATTTGAAGTTGTATCTTCCTGCAATTGTTGCTACTTTTATTTTTATCTAAAAAACTTCTATACCTTTGTTGTGAACTGTAATTCCTGATAGCCAGAATTATAATTTTAGTTCTTTTAAAGAGGACATAATGATTCACCATCAAACATTCTCTTAAAAACATAACTACTTTATTTTTTAATACATATCATGTACATATATTTTTAAATGAAATAATTTACATTGTAATTGAATGACATTTTATCACAGTAAACCAGCAATAACTATAAGAAAGAAGAGCTTAACTCCTGAAGATGCAATTTATATACCAGGACAAGCTGAAGGTTCCTACCAGGGCAGTTCAATAAAAATTAAGGAATTCACTTCTCTCACATAATCCAGATACAATGAGAAGATGAATTAGAAGACATGTATGTGCCACAAGCAATAGTTCTTAATAGACCAGAGGTGACTAATCTGAAAAACTATTTTTCTTTTGTTGCTAATAAAGTAAAAGGCTGTGCTTCAAAGAAATGTTGCAATTATTTCATACTTGTATATCCCTTCTGCTACAAAACTGTAGTTTCCAATCACAAAGAAGCTAAAAAGAAGTTTGAAACTTCATTTTTCCAAGCATGTTTATACTTAGTACTTAACCATACTTTGCAGAATCACAGAATTCTAAGGGTTGGAAGGGATCTTGGAGGTCATCTAGTCCAACCCCCCTGCCAAGACAGGGTCACTTGGAATAGGTTACACAGGACCATGTTGGCTTTTAAATATCTACAGAGAAGGAGAATCCATGACCTCCCTGGCCAGCCTGTTGCAGTGCTCCGCCACCCTCAATGTCCCCTGCCAAGACAGGGTCACTTGGAATAGGTTACACAGGACCATGTTGGCTTTTAAATATCTACAGAGAAGGAGAATCCATGACCTCTCTGGCCAGCCTGTTGCAGTGCTCTGCTACCCTCAATGTAAAAAAGGTTTTCCTCATGATGATTTCTTCTGTTTTATTTTATGGCTATTGCTCCTCATCCTGTCACTAGGCACCTCTGAAAAGAGTCTGGCACCACCCTCCTGACTGAGGGTGGTGAGCTGCCTTAGAGATATTTATCTGTTTTGAAGTGATCCCCTCTCAGTCTTCTCTTCTCCAGACTAAACAGGCCCAGCTCCCACAGTCTCTCCTCATAGACTCCAGACTCCAAACAATCTTTGTGGCCCCCACAGGATCCTCTCCAGTAGCTCCTTGTTTTTCTTGAAATGTGGAGACCAGAACTGGACACAGTATTCCAGATAGGACACCTAAAGGGTCAGGATCATCTCCCTCGACCTGCTGGCCACATTTTTCCTGATGTATCCCAGGATACCGTTGGCCCTGCTGGCTCATGCTCATCCACCAAGGCTCTCAGATCCTTCTCCACAGAGCTCCTCTCCAGTAAGTCAGCTCCAAATGGTATTGGTTCTGGGGGTTATTCCTCCCCAGGTGCAGGACCTCATTAGGTTTCTCTGTGTGCAGCTCTCCAGCCTATCAAGGTCCTGATGAATGTCAGCACAGGCTTCAGGTGTATCAGCCATGCTCCTCAGTTTCGTTATCATCAGCAAACCTGCTCAGCGTGCATTCAATTCCTTTGGCCAGTTTGTTGGTAAACAAGTTGGATAAGAATGGACTCAGTAAGTGTTGACCCCTGGGGAATGCCACTGACTTCAGGCCTCCTACTGGATTCTTCTCCACTGATCATGACCCTCTGAGTTCTGCCATTGAGCCAGTTCTTCATCCACCTCACTTTGTTCATCTAAAACACATCTCCAGAGTTTACCTCTGAGGATGTTATGAGAGACAATGTCAAAAGCCTTGCTGAAGTCAAGGTAGACTTTTCTGATTTCTATACTTATAGTAGACTGTTCATCCCATCTGAGAAGTTTATCAAATGATCCAACACAACTGCACACAAATCAGTGCATGAGTTCTCATGTGCCCACACAACACTTTGACAGGACAATATGCAAGATATCAATCTCAATTCTGAAAATGTTTAGCAAAATTTAAGAAATGAAAGGTATAGCTATAAGTGACCTGTTATTCTTCAGTAATGTCAGAAGAAAAAGAGATCTGTTTACAATTCATCAGTGAAGCAGGAGGCAAATTTAAACTTCTTTTATATTTGTTGGTTAATGTTTGTTCCATTTTAGATCTTCTTTTTGCAGTATTTGGTCCCAGAGGTTTTCCCTTCGGGAAAAGGGAAAGAGAGCTAGGGAGGAAAGAAATGTGACTGTCTTTTGATGCATTTTTCCCAAAAACAATACATGCAATTCATCATTAACAGATTATCCCCATTAAATATTGCTATGCATCTTGTACAAAGGTTGAGTTTTTGAAAATAATGTCTTGATTGGTGAAAGCTTGATAAAAACTCTTAGTTTTTTTTCTCTTTTTCTTCCTCTGATTCTTCCTGTACTATGACAGAAATAGAAACAGATAGATTTGGGAAGATATGTAGTTATACAAGATATATGTTCTTTTCAATCTGAATTACAGTGAAAATATACTATGTGCATATTGAAATATTCCCCGGTGGAATAATTCAAAGAATGTCTGTTTACATCTGTACTATCCTTTCATTAAATCATTTGGGAAAATCACTTGGATATATGAATATAAGAAGAATCAAATACTATGTCATACTTTTAACTTCAATAGCATAAAAAGACCTTCAAAAAGCCAGTGTAGTTCAAAATAACACCCAAAATAATTAAGTTCTCATGGGGAAAACTTATTTTCTTAACAAGGCCAGCAAACAAAGCTGATTTGTAATAAAATCTTAATCAAGCACTGATTGCTTTCTTCTACCACACTGGGAGAGTTATTTCCCGTACAGTACTGCCTCCTGCAACACTGAGGAAGATATTTTATACATATTATAAAAACCTAACTTAGGAGTCAGGACTCCCTTTCCAATGTGGTCAGATAATCACCAATAGAGATGGAGACATGCTAAAAATAAAAGGAAGGGGGAGGGAGGTTCTCATTTATATTTGCTTTTTATCTAGTAGAAATTACAAAAAAGTTCTAATGTGCATTTCCAATTGTGGATAAAAATTTATCCCTGAAACCATAGCTCCAAATACTCAAATGTCTGTCTTCTACCTTCTAAAGCCACATAAAGCTTTTTAAGAAAGAGAAGTTCTACCAACTCCTCTTCTTCTGTCACAACAGTTATGCACCCAGTCCCTAACTTTCTCTCTTTCTTTACTGAGGAAGTGTGCTATAGTAGGGCTGACATTTCAAAAAGCCACCAGACTTCTCCACTTTTCTACATGTTCTTTAGAATAACAAACATGATCTTTATCTGTTATTATTACTGTCTTAATCATCCAAGAAATAGGACAAATTCTATGTTCTCTTCTTTATGTTAAAAAACCAGTCAGTACCAGTAGGCCATGACTGAAGAATTTGTTTTCCTTCATGGCTGAAGCCTTATTTCCCCAGGCCATTGAATAACCTGTTTTGTTTTTTCCCAAGAATGGATCAGTTCAGATCATGTTACATCATTGGAAAGCAAAACACTGGGCAATAATCCTGCAACATAGAGCCTGCCTATATATTCCTTAGCAAATAGGATTTACAATTCAAATAAATGTTTTCTGGCAACTGGTGAAGCTATTTTTGAAAATCAGGCTCATGATGGTTGAAATCTATACAATATGTTACTTGCTCTGAAGAAGGCTTTCCTTCAAAATAGAGGGTACAACTGGATTTATAGCCAAACAACCCAACAAAATACTGCAGGCTTTTCCACACCCATGCCATTACCTTCCACAGCATATACAGTAAATTCATTATGCTGTGCCAGACAATATATGTGCAGTGCTATATTAATTTTTCAGTTGTTACCATAAATATGAAAGAGTCAAACATTGATTTTATTATGAGTTATGTATTTGTAATAAATAAAAAACAATTCCTCAGTGTTGTCTGTGAATGTTTCATATCTATTAGTGCCTAACCAAAATGTTTCCCTATGCTGTTTCTATATTTTATCTTATCAAAAATATGTTCCACAGTATAACTTGAATGCTTTTTTACTCCAAACCACATGTTGGCCTGATTTATGCCCCTGAGTAAAGCCATAATAGTGACTTTTCCATCACTTTAAAGCATTATTTTTTCTGTTAGTGGGTTGCTTGACATATATTTAATTTGTGTGTCTTTTCCTGAACATCGGTTGCTGCAGAACTTTTTATATTTCTATGGGTTTACAGGCAATAACAGGCAGTACCATCAACTGTATTGATGACACTGTCAAGCCAAAAAACCTCACAAAACTTTCTGTAGTCGCATTCCAATATCCAAATGAAACCATGGCTTAAAGGCGCTCTCTGCCTTCACAAAGCATGCCAAGAAATAGCTACTGAAGAAATCACTAGAGCACTAAGGCACAGACATAATTGTCTCACACAAAATTCTCTCTTGAGCTACAGAATACCAGTAAAGAAGAAAGGGGAGGACCACTGGCAATCTATAGGGCCCAAAGAAATAACAGTGCATGACACAAAGAGCAAATCTACCTCTTCCATGGATTATACACAATGGTGAGCTGAGTTCCTACTAGCAGTTAGGCAAACTAAAATTTATGTTATTCAACCACTCTTCCGTCTCAATTAACAACAAAATAGTTAAAGCATGAAAATGTATTAGTGTTTTTTGAATCTCCATTTCTGACGAACAGCTTGTATAGTCTAACAAATTACATTTAACTGCTTATTTATAGATCTGTGTTCCATGTTCCCCAGAGTACAATCAGAGCACCTGGCATGCATAAGAAAATATATCTACTGATATGAAACAGACAAAATCATTCTCATTGGGGAGAGAAAGTATAAACTAATTCAGCAAGAATCCTTTGTTTATACAGACTCCTGAGAACAGGTCTCTTGAAGTTCAGTTCAACACATAAAGCATTAGACCTCTTCCCACAAACATACTTGTTTTAATTTGGTGGTCAAAAGCTTTTTCTCTTGCTACAAGTTTTTTTTTTTTTTGATCCCCCAAAAGCCTCTCCATTGTTACTGAAATAGACCCTAATAGCAGTCTACCTGTAAAAGCTGTGAAAAGTTTGGAAAGCGTTTATGATACAGATGTTTGTCTGAGAAAATGATTTTACATTATGTATGATCCATCATAAACAAGCATAAAACTCTGGTTCTCATTTATATTTGCTCCATGCTACAAGATACCACCATATTGTGGTATGATACAAATGCAGGATAATCTTTCTACAGAATAGACACCAAACATGGTAGATAAGTTACAATCTCCATAGCTGTGAAATTAAATAGTATGAAATAGTATTACTAAAATTTTCTTTAAAACAGAATTTTGGCATCTCAAGAGATTGCTTCCATACCTATGATCTTCTTTTGTTTGCTTTTTAAATCCAGATGTCTTACTTTAAGTTTGACCTGTAACTTCATGTAGACAATTTCTTTTTTGGGGTTTTTTGTTCCTTCCATTATTACTTAGTGGGAAGCAGTCCATCAGATTTATGTATGATTTTCTGTACATTAGATTTTGAGCTGACATTAGTATGACCTCACAATAGTGGCCTACTGTAACATTCTACAATAATATTATGAATTAAAAAGAAGCTTGATTTCTATTTTGTTTCTTTCCCCACCCTGGAGCCATATCCTTCTATTATCCAATAGTACCCTTGATATTATCATAGCAAGATATAGGTATAAGTTGGTCTAACAGAGCTGAGACAAAATTATGCAGTTACCTGTTATGTAAGGCTAAATTACAGTTTGAACTCAACCAAATGTAACCACTGAGATATACTCAATTATTCAAAATTCTAGACAAGTAAGAGAAACCATACAGATCAATCTTGCACTATATTATTGAAATTTGGTCTTAGGGGATTTATATTTTTTAAATCAATTTCTTTCAAACAGTTAGAAAAAACCCAATGCAGTTATATTTCAGAGGAAGATTTACAACACATAGAAGTTCCTTATAATATCTACAGAAGACCAAGAGCATAAGATAGTATAAGGATACCAGAAATTATTCCACATATTACATTTAAGAACATATGAATGTACCAAAGAATGTTCATTTTTACAGATGCTAACTAGTTGTGTTATGCAATGTTTTGATAGTGTGATATACTAAAATAACAATTGGTATTTAATTTGAATGAAGAAGCATGTCATCACTCTTGTGTCCCCTGAACAGATTAATTAAGTTTAGGAGGACTAAAAATATCAAATGAACTTTAGTCTGAGACAGATTGATTTTATTGGCAGTTAAATAGGACAGAAAGTTGAGGCTGACAAAGAAAGTCTAACAGCAGAACAATGGAAAAGTTTTATAAAATAATGCTTGAATTGAAAGGCAAACCCCTATATTCATTATTTTCCTATATTTATATTTATATTTTATTTTAGTTAATACAAAAATCTTTAAGAAATCTATAGAGATTCCAAGAGCCATAATTCTGTCACTGAAGAGATACTAAGCACAAAACATTTTTTTTTTCAGTTTAGAAATGCTGGGGAGAGAAAAAAATGTAATCTAAACAATTAATGGTCTTGCCTCAATTAATCCTTATTTTCTTATCAAAGGAGGGGAAAACCTTTTTTTCCTATGACCTGAAAACCATAAAGTTTGAAACTAATTTGAAATAAATGAATTCCTGAATTTGAGAGCTTCCAGAAAATGCCCTTTCAGGATAAGAATCTAGCTCCTGCTTGAAAGTGCAATTTCTGGCACTGTCTGTAGCTTTGTAATACAGGGTAAAAAGTGCAGAGAATGCATGGGAGAAGCTTAGGGATTCAAGATAAAAGCTGTAAAATGAACATGCCATCCAGTATCACTTTCTTCTGGAAGTGCACAATGTCTCCCAAAATTGAAAAAAAACCCCAAAAACATCCCTCTTATTGAGCAGAAATTCTTATTCCCCTATATTTTGCTTTGCCTTTAATCTGAATTTGTAAACAATCAGGGCCATAATCTGGTGACTTAATTTTCTTTTTTGTAGCAATTTATTCAATTTGTCAAAGCAACTAAACGTATCCAAGTGTCTTATTCAATCAGCTCTTAAGTTAGTGAAAGTTGTATTTTTAAGAAAAATCTTTGAAAAACAAAAGAAAAAAAATTCTTTTTACTACTTATATTTCTTACCTAATAATCAGAAAAATAAAGAAACTTAAATTTAATTAATTTTTACAAAATGAGACAGCTTTGGAGATACTTCTTTAACAGTTAGTCCATTCCCCTGTAAATACAGACTTATTATGGATTTTGCAGTTCATCCATATAAAATGCAGAATAGGTATGGGAAAAAAGTAAATAGTATTCAGCTCCTGCTGTTTCATCTATGTCAGATTTTCATTCCAAATTAGACCACAGCACTTTATACTTAAAAGAACCAAATCATGTTTGCTTTACTGAGGCGAATAATCCAATTTACTTCAACAGGGCTACTTAAACATAACATAATGCACCATTTCTCATTCTATACTTAACTGCTGAGTTTCCTATTTGGAGTCCATCCATTCTTTGGGGTTTTTTTGTTTGATTTTTTTTTTCTTTTCTTTTCTTTTTTTTTTTTCCACACCCACCTTTCTCTTTAACTGTTTTATTGGCTACATGGTCTACTATTAATATTTCTATATTCAAGAATACAATATCACAAATCATTTGTGAAAACCATTTAAATTACAGGTTTAAAAAGCAATATCTGTGTGTTGCAAGAATAAATCTTGGAAGTGAAGCATCTGAGAAACATTATTAAAAGCATACATTAAAACATACAAAGGCAACAGAAAGATTGAAACAAAGCTGTTAAATATTATTAGTTTTTAGTATTTTTGAAGGAATATTTCAAAGGAAAGAAGTATGGAAGATAGGACACACTTGAGAGACCAGTATACTAAGTTTTTTTTTTTTGATAGCAGCTTGATTCTGTGTTTCTAGAAGAATGTAAAAACTGTGAAAGTCCACTTTATTAAAAGCTTACATAACTTGAACAACTTTATAAATCGTGAAATGCGCAATCTTATTTTCTGGTGGGGTTATAACTCTCAGTCTTTAGTTAATAAGTGATTTGCAGATGCCGAAGGTTTACATTACTGCAAAGTATGACCGCTAATTGTGAGACAAAAGAAAACCAAAACCCCCATACAAAATCATCGCACAGAATTAAATCTCTCCCCTCCTCAACTTGGCACCTTGAAGCAAGATTCAAATTTGCCTGTGACAGCAAGAGTTCATATTATTTGTACACAACTTTTATGTTTCATTTTTGTCTTGAAATGATTTGATCATGGTATTCTGAGGAAAAAATGTTTAACAGAACTTCTGCCCATTCTTCTGGGTAGTTTTGTCCCAGGACTGTACATTTTCCCTGAGTAATGTCTCAGTAAATAATCCAATTCTGTTATCTAGATTGCTATCTAAATTATGTCAGTTTTAAAGCTTGAAATTATAACTGGAATCCAAGCTGAGGATATCTTCGTTTACCAAGATTTCTTTTAAGAATACTTGAACTGTAAAAAACTTAACCAACAGGGCTTCCATTATCAATATTCAGCCTGTACCTGTCCAGTGCTTTTCAACAACAATTTGGTTAAAAGAAAAAAAAAAAAGACAAAATTCTGTTTCAGAAGCAAAACACTCTAAGAGTGTTTAGAAAATATATTATACCAAATTATTTAGTCCTCTGAATTAAGTAGATATTTTTTACCACTGTTTTCAAAAAAAACACCCACAGCTACCATTACTAGTCTGCAACTCCTGACTTATTCAGTGTAAGAAAATATTCCATATTTATTTGAGCAAATAGAAAAAATCTACAAAGAGGTGTATGGGAGCAGCCTATGCAGATGTAGATCTTCATGTAATTAGGAAAGTGGAAACATGTTTTAAGTCTTGAACAAAGTATTTGAAGTGTATATTGTTATGAGGATTTTTTCATTTTTGTTTTCTTTTTTTACTTTAAAATCATCTTAGCCTTTCTTGGGAACTCATGTAAAGGCAGAAATCCAACTTCATCGACCTCAAAGTTGTGGCAGAATTAACATTTTTCAGTGCTTAAGAGGGGAAAAACATGCTGAATGCTCAGGTGTGGCATGTGGGCACATTATGCAGTCAGACACATGGTCTTTCTACATTTTTCTGAGCTGGCAGAAGGCAGGCTGGTGCCAGTTCAGAAACCATGGAAGAGAAGGTCCACATACATCCTCACAGGAGTTGTCTTTCCCAAATTTCAAAACTGCAATACAGCTCTCCAATTTTATGAGAGATTGTAGTACTGTTTGGACTTGTACAAGACTCCAGACACTCAAACCATGACTCTTGCTGGTCTGCATTTCATTACTTGGCACCCTTTGCCATCATGCTGCAGATTGCTCTGTGTTAAGTCACATTGCTACATCTGGGACCTCTCTTACATTTCATTAAGGATACGACAGGTGACTTTGCCTGTGGAGTGCTGGATGATAGCCACCAACCCATGGAGAATGCTGCAGGGCAGCTCAGGGGTCGGCAGTGACCTGGGGCTGGGTGCTGGCCCAACAAGGGCTCCCTTGAGCATATCCAGGCAGGGTGTGGCATCCAGGGACTGTCCTACTGCCCCAGCCGGGAGCAGGGCAGCTGGGAGGGATGGAGCAGCCCTAGCCCTGGACAAGAAGAGATTGGGCTCAGATCTGGGCCTGTGGCAGGGCAGGGCAGGGCTGGGGGGAGTGGGAGCCCAGGGGCTGCTGGCCCCAGGGCTCTGGCATGGGGTCGTGGGCTGTGGGCATGGTGAGGAAGCCCAGGGGCTGGACATGGCTGGCCACAGCGAGCAGTATCCATAGGGTCCTGAAAATTGCTCAGACACATCAATGCATTGCTGAATCAGGGCATTAACAAGAACACATTGCTGGGAATAGTAAAAGAGCCCATGCAGTGCCTTTCACTTAGCTGAACCGTTTAGTGAATGATTTAATTCCTGTTTGCATTTTTGGTTCCTTCTATGTTAGCTAATTCTGTTTATAGAATAATTAGGCAATTACTTAATTGAAACAGAAACAAAATTTAGTGTATTTCTAAATGTGCAAATTATAATTAGTCTGCTTATTAGATTGCATTTGCACAAATTATACCTCTTTATATATAAAAGGAAACGTGGCTAAACGATTTAGTGTGTTAAAACAGCTGTGAGTGCGTATGTCAGAGGCTGTGTGTGCCAGGTACATGATTATCATTCAGGGGAAAAAGAACAACTTCAAAAAAGCAGTCTTTCAAGAGGACTAAAAATAAGTAGATATTTCAGAGATTTGCAACTTTGAAAATGTCTGAACAATTTTCCCCTATCCCATTCCCTGAAGACAGGCAGACTTTACTGTGATTAAGCCATTTTAATACAACAAAACACAAAGTTGGGGGGTTTTGGATAAGACCACTTCAGTATTCCCAGTTGTTATTATTCTTGTATCATGTAAGACAAATTCAACTGATACAGTTGCAGAAGAAAAGCATTTAGCAATGATCCTTTGCAGGTCAGATCTTATGATTCAGTATCTGTCATTTTAATTTTAACCATGAATTCGAGTGAACTAAGGATCACACTCAACAATCCCTGGAAATCCTCATGGTACCATGAAACATTAGATTTTCTATACAGTTTTGACTGAAAGAACTTTACAGTGTGCAAAAACTTAAAGCTGTCCTTTGATTATACATATAAAGAGACCTGTATGCATTGTATAACTGAATACTTTTTGTTATTAGGTATGCTCACAGTATTCTTGCTTCCAAAAAGAATATCTGAATAAGTCATATAGAATTTAAAGTCTTGCCCTTTTGGAATATCTACAAGCTGTTGATAAAATATTAGACAAACTCAATAGCCACACAAAGTTAAGATGTAGAAATCAGATTTGGGAATTAAGAATTAAAGATCCACTCTAAAGCTAGAGATTTCGTGTAGCATGTTCCTCAGACTATCATAGCAATATTTACTTTAAAATGTAAAGTTTTAGAAACATTTCTTATCTGTTTCAGAGGATTCAGTATGTGTAAATTTCTTATTTGAAACTTGCCCTCACAATTACAAAGCTACTCTTTATTTTAATTTCCCTCAAATCACTTCACAGTTGCTGGACACTGCTCCATCTTTCCTGTTTGAAGTATTACCTCTGGTTGTTGGTGGCTTCTACCTATGGCTTATCTATGGCAGTCTTATCTAGGATCAAGTGAAAGTGTTACTGGAGAGCAGGAAGGAATAAGTAGTTCTCAGCTTGGAGATCACTGCATAGCTCATTACTTTAAAATATATTCTTTGCATATTTGAGTCTTGTATGGAGATACCCAACTAAATCAGCTAAGTCATGTTAGAATACAGTTAATTTTCCCCTGCCCTTTAGCTCTGTGCCATAAGAAATACTTGTAACATGTCTGAAGGGGGCAGCCACCCAACAGAAAGTTACACAAGAACAGCATTTTTAAAAATTACATTATGGACAGATGCACACAAAAATTATAAACTAATATTACATTTTTGATATCAGTGTGATAATTAAATTGTTTTGGGAACTGCCCATAAGACTAATCTTAATTTAATAATAAAATACAGTTTTCTATTATGAAATGTCATGACAACCACTGTGCCTTCATTTTTAAGTCAGATAAATATTAGACAGACCTTAGGACAAAATGGTGCATCTTTCACCTTTGAGTAACAGAAAAGAAAATAAACCAAATTCTTTTATAAAACAGTAATTGACCAAACCCCTAGTTGTTTCATCACTTGTTTCTAAGTTAAAGCTCTACATGGAAATTGTCAAACTGCGCATCAAATAAAACAAATCAGAATTACTAAGATTTTACAACCTCCCTGTACAAGAGTGAAAAAGTATCAAAGGACTGGGGTAATGGTGAAATGTGTAACTCTGCATCCTTTCCCTTTTAACAAAATGTCCCAAGGATCATATCTCCTGATTTTTTTTATAAATGTCTAAGTAATTTTTTTCATTAGTACTTTGATACAGCAACACTTGCGAAGGATTGTCACTTATGCAAAAGCTACCCTGACTTTTACATCTAAAATGTCTTAAGATTAAATGAGTTACTCTTTTTTGCTACCAACTTGAATTCCAAGTCAAAAAATGCTCTTAAAAATACCATCAGTCATAGCTGTTTTCAGTAATTGCTAAAAAAAAAGGTTTTCTTAAAAAAAAAAGTTTAAAAATAATCCACTCACCTAGGTAAAATAATAATTAAAATTAATAATTGAATAATATGTTTTGCATTAATTTATGTATTACCTATTGTATTACCAGAGAAAGTTTTCAAGGTAGTAGATTAATTATGTTTTGTCCTCCAGATTTTTAGTAAATCAGCTCAGTTCAAGCTTAAGATTGTAATTTTTTACATATTGAAGACAGAATTCTTTCTGTCTTCATCTAAATTTAGTTCTAGAGGTTGTGACATTACAGCAAATCTAGTTTAATCATACTGGTAGTTTTACATGTAAATGAATGCATGTACTCATACAGAATTATAGTGTTAGAGAATCATTAACAAAACCAATGATGGGCATTACCCCTAGAGTATGGGATCCCTAATGAGCTATAATTTGGATTTTAAATGAGAATAAATTACCATGCCAACAGTTCTTTGAACACAGGTTGTTTTTCGAATATATCTTCACTAGGCAGAATATAACTGGAAGTGAATTAATCATTTCAGTCCACACAAAAATCAAATGCATTGAAATAAAACTTGCATGACTTATCCTTTAAGTTTTAGTTCATTAGGACGGGTTTTTTGGACAGAAATATTTAGAATGACAATTGATTTTAAAACTTTTCGTACATTTACTTGACAAAGAAGATAAGTTTTACTTGCCCACCAACAAATCAGATATCAATTTACTTGGGAACTTTAGCATATATCATGAGGATAGTTACATTCAACAGTGTTCATCATGGACACATGAAAGTGGCACAAAACAGCCACTTGATACCAATGAGATACCATGTACTACAAAGCAAAAGTGGTAAAAAGCAGCATGAAACCTGATCTTTCAATCTGATACTATAGGAGATTCAAGGAATGTGGCTATATTTTTTTGTGCTTTGTTCATTTATTTTCTTGCTGTATTTTATCATCATATTAAGTATAATGATACAAAATCTGGTTGAATTTTTGAAGATGACTGAATAAAGTACATGGAGTAGTTCAACATACTAAAGCACAATGAAAGTGAAAAATCACTGCTCATGCAATAGTCAAGGGAACCTCCAGTAGAGCCCAGATTCTCTTTAAGAACAAAGTTAATAATTTCCCATGACAAAAACAAAAAAAAAAACAAACCTATATATTAAGACTCTCTTTTTTATCAAGTATGGGAAGAAATACAGTGTTGCAGCAATCAAAGGAAGAGGTATTGCAGAAACAAGTACTACAAAGAATAAGATTCAGCAATAATTAACCATGTTGCCTGAAAACCTTCTATTAGTCTTCATGATGTGACGGTAATAACTTATGCAAAATTTTGGAAACATTTCTGTTCTCATGGGATGAATCTTTGGAACTTGAGTATAAATTACAGACAATAGGGCAAAGTGTTTCTAGTCTTGACCATCTATGGCTTTCATTATCCATTTAGAAGAAATGAAGACAGAATTTCTGTGAATTTCTCTGCACTGAATTTCTGTGCATTTCTTGCACAAAAATTAATTAGGATACTTCATATGCTCATGGTAGATATGACTTTTAATGCTTCCCCTCACCCCTTCCCTTCCTTTCCTAGTTCCTTTTTGTTTGGTGGACTTAGTCAAACTCTAAAGCTGAAGCACAGTATGTGTACATTAGTGCTGTAAATTTGCATCAGAAATGTGCTTTTCAAATAAAACTCCGAAATGTTCCTGCTTCTCATGCCTTGATTTATATCAGAGTAGTTTCAGATTACACAAACTGGATTAATTCCAGATGAAAATAAATTGAAGAATGTGCCCTATGAGTCCACTTAATGATCTCCAATCAGCTATGAACATTCAGTCCTGGGTGTAAAGTCCACTCCTTTCTCCCATTGTTAACAAACATGCACAGTGCATATACTGAGTCCTGTACCAATAGTTTTACTACACAGATCTGTTTTTGCTATGCTGTCCTATTTGCTAATGTACCATAATTGCATTAATCCACATTTCTTGCTGAGAAGTGATCCTGGATCTAATAAACCAGTCTTGATTTTACCTTTTATTTCAGAAGTAAATACATGATACATCATGAATTTTAGAACTACACAGCAACCACTGGAGAAAAAAGGTACCTTATTGTATCAGCAGATAACCATGCTTTAGTAACCTGGTCAAAACACTACCTTGATGCAAGTATTTATACAAATATACTAAACATGAAAGTAGGTAAAATGAAGAACATATGGTGGAAAAAACCTAACACCAATGCTTGTGATGACATCGGGAATTTCTAGCTAAGGCTTCCCTTACAGAGTTTTCTTTTTCATTTAGTTCTTCATAATTGTAGGAAGACATTTTGGCTATTGACTTTGAAACAGTCACTTTGAAAAGGTCCAAAAAACCCCTTCTTTATAAAACGTTAGCCAAACATTTTGGATCTTACTTGGGAGCTGAGATACAGGAAATGTATCGTAACAGGAAATGTTTTAGTGAATGGACATTAGCATCCCAAATTTGTGAAGAGAATATATAAAAACTTTTAAACAAACAAACAAAAAAATATAACTTTGTGGGTAATAACTTTTCAATACTATTACTTGAAATTACCTCATATTACCTACAAAGCTTGCCATACCAGTGACTATACTTCTGCATCTTCATTATTTTTAATTCATGACTTAGGCATTTGCTGCCTACCACATGATATATTGTTCTTTTATTTTATGTCTCAGCCTTAGAAGTTGTATTTACTTCTTTACTGGCTTGCACAGACCCTTTGTCATGGCTTACCTGTTGATAACAGGTGGAAAGTGTCAGTATATGATTTTTACTAGCACTCTTTTTGCTTGAGTTAGTATTATTGTACATAATTTACATTATGTAAATTATGTAACACAGTCAGATCCAGTCTTGAAATCTGAAGGTGACAGAATGATTAAGATTTTTGTTTCCACCAATAAAAGTGACAGACTTTGTACTTCTTATGGTCTTGAATACAATATGGAAAAAATCGATTCTTCTTTCCTTTGAAATTAATTATCTAATACATTTTAAAGCTTTTTTTTTAAGCTTGCACAGATGCTCAGAAGTACCAATCTGATTTGATTCAGAACTGCATTAAATCCTGATGTCTGTATGCATAATTTCATTTTTAAATCCATTTACTCTGAGCATCTGAAGGATTGTTTTCCTTGAGAAAAGCAACGTATACATAAGCTAATAAAATAACCTCTGGGTATTCAGACGCTGACTTGGAATGGCAAGAAAAAGTGATTGGGGACTTCCATCTATGTTTGCATCAGGTTCTCATGTTAATATGTGTGGCAGTCTACTCCTGATCATCAAGCATTGCAGTTAGCATTAAATCCAAGAGAAGACACAGTATAATTCTAATAATTTCTTTACAGTGGTGTTATCCACAACATTAGTCAAAAGATATTCAGTAATATGTCCTAGAAGAAGTGACACGTGTAATAGCAATTATGCAGCTGCATTGTCCTAGGGGCAACAAGAAGCCTGGCTGAGATGAAATGTAACATCATCCCTGGCTGGGAACAGTGTTGTCTGTGCCTTACAGGGGTTGTCTCCATATGACAAATTGTCCTCATGCCAAGGGTTGCACTGATGGTCTGAAAAAATGCAGCAGTAATGCCCCCCAAAACACTGAGTGTTGTAATGAGATCAAGTAGCTGTCCTGATATGCAGAAAAAATTCAGAAGCTGATGTCATTGAATCTATAGGATAAAACAAAAAAAAAGACTTTTATTGAAAAATACATATGAATATATATCTGAATAAAAGTACATTTATGAGATGTGCTATACATTTTTTATGCCATTAAAGAGGTATCTTCATCTTAGTTCAATTTCTGAATACTTAGTATACTTCTGAAAGAAAATTCACCAGGCATAATTCTTTCAGAAGTGGACTAAGAAGAAACTTGGATAAGGAAAGTATAATGAGGGAAAGACAAAAGATACTGTCTTGAAATGAGCCTAGAATGAAGGAAACAGATATGAACATTTGAAAATATACCTTGTGGCACAGCCTGTAAGACAATTTAAATATGTTGATTCTGAAATAGACATATATTATGTTTATGCTGGCATATACTGGCAGGGTAACCAAACTAGCTCTTAATTAAATTGTTGCTGATTTCTGAATGTGCTCAATTCCTAACACCCCGGGAAATCGTTATACAAAATGTCAATGATTAATTTATTATTATCCACCAATCTTTCTGTGCATGATTTCTTAATTTTTCCAGCTGTTATTTCTAGTTCTAAGAATCTATCCTCTTTGATTTCTGAAGACTATCTTTGGGGAATAATACCAGATGAGTCATATATGAGCTTTTCAAATCAAGACTTTATCTTCCCTTTAAATGATTTCTAAATTCCCTAAAATATTTACATGCCTATGTATGGGGACAATGTTTGCCCTATAAGGCACTATTCTTCTTAAATTAAGTTTCTTAATACTGGAAATTTGGCTGAATATAATAATGTTCCAGATTCTTTTTTCACTTTGGGTCTTTTGTAATTGTGTCTATCAGAGATTTGATTTGTGGCCATACAACATATTGTGCTACTTAAATCTGTTATTTCATGTTCACAGTGCACTTGATTTCCTTGATTTTCAAGAAAGAGATGGTTGAAATGTTTCTGGGTTTATAAATCTCAGGAAGTTTCATTTTTCCTTGAAGTAAGCCCTCATACAGAAGTCTTGAAAAGTTATAAATAGATGTATTTTCTTAAAAATAAATTAAAAGTTTCACAGTACTATCACTGAAAAACTTCTGCTCTAATGTAAGAATCTTTAAGTGTGCTAACCTCATCAGAAAATGTAACCAAAGTAAAATGACTTCCATTTTTGTTCATTAAAATTTTTACATTTATATTTTTTGTCAGTGAAAACTACCAGTGAAAACACATTAAATATGTGTTAATCTATGTTATTTGTTTACAATTTTTTCTGGGTAATTCATTTTTTCGACAAATCATCTTTGTTGTAATGTATTTGTCTCTTCCTTAATCTTATAGAATTTTCTCTAACTTACAAAGTCCTTATTTGACGCTTTGTTTTCACATATTTTTGCTCTCTTTCTCATACCCCTACCCATTTACTCTAATTATTTATTGTTTCCAGTACCAAGAACCACCTTCTCAGGTCCCTAAAAACTCAGTGTAAATATGACCCAACAATGTTAAAACTTCTTCCACTGTTATGTTTGCTGTCCAAATAATGAAAATATAGCCATGTAGCTATACAAAACTTCCACTCCTCAGAAAAAAATAAAAAAATTAGTAATTATGTTCAGGGAACTGTTCTTTGTTCTTGACCAAAAAAGACATTAAAAGTTTTGAGAAAGGTTCTTGTTCTGTAATCATTTGGACTGGTAATCATGCCTTATTTGCCTGTTAGTCAGAAATATCCATAATTAAAAAAGTATAAAGAACCTGCTCAGATTAATGATTTGATGACTATTCCTAATTTATTTCAATGAGATAAACATATGCACACTAACCTAAATACCAAAGGAAAAACTTTATCACTGCTCTGAATATCACCAAAGAAAATTTCTCTCCTATGGTTATATTCTTCAAAGATGCAGAGGCTTGAATGATCACAAAACAGCCATTCTTGCTCCAGGGATGAAAAATAATTCCATCACAATTATGCAAAAATAGATTATAAGAAAAAGGAAATATTGCTGTTGTCTCAAGAACTACATACTCGAATGAAGTTGAAAATACTAAACATTAAGTTCTCCAGAATGGGCAAGTGCACTAAGTGAAAGTCCAATATATAGGAAGGAACCTGCACAGTGCTATCAAGTACCTTTCTTTCCTTTCTTTCTTCATAAATGAATATGTCCTCAAAAGAAGAAAATGGCCTTTTAAAATGGCCTTTTATATCTGATATTACCTTCTTGAGTGGCAGAATGAGTAAGGTTTATCAAAAAAAAAGCAAAGCTTGTGTCATCTCTATAATTCTACTTCAGTTTTTCTCTTCTAGGATTAGCAACTCAACACTCACTATTATTCCTGCCATCTGATTACACTGTACTATTTATCCACTATTTAAACTAAGGCCAAAAAGTAGTCACGTAACAAAAACTGAACTCTCAGCTCAGAAATTCCTCTTTCATCAGCTAATCCAGGTGTATTAATGTTTTCACATGCAATACTTTTCTATTAGTACAAAAAGCTTGCTAAAAACTGAGCTGAATTTTAAAGTACTCTTTATGTACATAATGTGGTGCACAAAAACCGACAGTATTTGCAATTGATAATTTTTCTTACTTGCAGTTAGTAGTGTTTTCAAGTAAAAGCAAGCCACATTTTCACTGCTTGGCAAAGTGAGTTGTTGGACTTTGCTACAAATTAAGTGACATAAAACCTTACTAGCTTCTATCTGTCTGTGTTTTCTAGTGCTCCCCTTGAGTGCTGCAGTACCATACTTAATTAAAATTTTCACATTACCAGAAGTAATGAAACAAGCAAAGTATCAGCCATTTTTTTAATGAAAGAATAAAATAACTTCTAAAAATGGAGGCTTGCAGTAAACACATGCTTTCATTTTAAAGCTATTTTACACATTAAAAAAAAATCCAGCTTGAGAAGTTCATATGGCAACGTAAAAAAAATCACTCAAATAAAATAAAATTACATAGAAAAGCCCAAGTCATCAGACTTTGCATTCTTCTTTTAGGGAATCTTACTGCTCAAAATAGTTAAGCACAGCATTTATTTGTTTCTTTATTGTCCTTTAGCTAAGGCAAACAAACTTGAGTGAACAAATCTACCTCTTCCTTTCATTTATTTGGGCTTTTTATTGTCTCCGTCCTTTTTGCTTCCACTCAGGTGTGTCTCCACAAAATAGCGATTTCTCTGTTCATATTTCAATCACTTTTTTTATCTGCTGAAAGAGGCTTTCCTTTGATCTGTTAATTTGCTAATTCCAGAAAGTGTAATATATTAAATTAAAGACAAAAACCAACCAAAAAACTCCAAACATAATTTTACAGCTACCTGGCTATTATAAGTTTTTTGTTCTGATTTGATGAATATTTTCCCCATTAATGAAAGTTTACTTGATTACTTGTATATTTTCATAAGCTTTACAAATAATATTGAGGTTGTTCTAGAGAAGAATATACAGTGACTGGCAAATTATGTGCTGCTAGACACAGATTCTGAATATTTTACTCCAGAGATTTTATTTAGGTTCTTTCTTATATTAGAGCTGCCTGTTCACTAGGAGATAAATGAAGACTACTTAAAACATGGACAGATTAGCATGTATCCTGAACTAGGTGTTTAACAAGTAGTTAATGGCAATGTGGTGTATTAAAAGCAAGCAAGCAACTAACCAAAACCCAACAAAACAAAACCCCCAAGTGTTTTTGAAGATGTGATCTCAGTCCTCTCTCCAATGCAGACATTTTTTCTTAATATTCCAAGTAAGTTACAACAGAATTTACTATTGCACAGATTGACTAAAATGTAATGGCAAAAGAACTGATTAGGTTTCTAAACTTTTATTCTTTTATAGTTAAACCTTATATCATTAAATGTTCTATTCTTATTGTAATGACTTTTTATCTGAAAATAAATACTGGTCCTTCTGGTGTGAGGAGGTTTTTGAAAGGTCTTTTTGCTTAGCTGCTTTATTTCTGAAAAAAGATGTGGGAAAGAGGCACTATAAGTGCTACACGAAAATCATCTACAAAAAAGAGGAAAAAAATCCAGGCAGAAGTAAATTGGGGAAAAATTTTGCACTTATGGAAAGGATGATTTTTGGATCTAAATATTTTTGACAATGAAGGAGAAAAAAGAGCTAAATGTGATTACATAAGAGGTGAAATGCTCCAAATCAGCATCAGATCCTCTGTAGCCGGAATATGGTTTCCTAAAAAATTAGGAAAGCAGCTAATAATTTGGGAGTTTTTTGTCTATTCAAATTAAAACAATGATGAAGCATGCTGTCACCTGCCCATTGTCAAAGACAGAGGGAACAGAAAGACAGATTACTCTAAGTAGAGATCTGAAATCTTTCTCTCATTGTGTAAAAAAATGCTTAAGTCAGTTGGCCTTATGATATTTATTTCTTCATTATTTTAGCACAAAATAATTTGGGGTTTGAACTAACATAAAGTTTTTAGTTGAACATAGAGATATCTCAACTTGGTTTATATTGTTAAGATATTGAAGTTACAAAATATTTAAAAGTGCTCATTCAATCAGAAACTCAGATACTGGGATAGAATATTTCAGTTTCTGCTTGTTATGAATTACTTCCCTATCCCCCCGCCCCCCATGCCACCCACCAGATTTTTGTAGTTTTGGAGGAAGGGAAAGCATCATAATTTTTAACAAGCTACACTTTTTGCTAGTATTCAAATATTGAATAACATGTTAGAAATATAGAATCTGTACTTTTAGGCAAAAAAATGCTGCTTCTAACAAGCCACATTGTTCTCGTGAGACATGATGCACAAATACAGAAAACCAACAGAACAGCTAGCCTTATAAAAAGCTGAGGATATTGAAATAGAGAAATGTTCTCAATTTGTTTTGGTACTCTTTCCCATTTTTTAAAACAACTGTTAATTGGCTTATAGAACTTTGCTTTAAGACACAAACTTTGACATAAAGATACAGCCTTACCTATGGAGATGCCCTGAGAACATGAACAGTACATTAGTGTTTTCTCTTGTAGCTTTTAGAGGAAATTGGATGTCAACTTTTCACTACTGCAATATAATCCATAAGCTCCTGGTTCTCAAATTTCTCATCTTACCCACTTGCTCTCATTTTCATGTCATGTTTGCAGTTATGAAACTATGTGCAACATACAAGTAAGGCTCTCACATGTTTCCAAAGGTTTCAGTTTTGTTGTAGAATGCTTATTTTCCTCAGTCCTTAACAACACAGACTGCCTCTTCCATATCATTCACCTTGTAGTTCAGTGCTGTTTATGGGCTATCCAGTCATAGGTTACACTATCTGCTGAAATGAATCATAGCACACACTATTACCTATACGTTATTTGCTTCCCACTGTCTCCGCATTCTTGGTCAAGGAAGAATCTAGAATTTTTTTAAAAAATTATTTAAAATTCATTCAGTCATATCACTATATGTTTTTCAACATCTGAAATAAATCTGAATAAAGTAAATCTGAATAAATATTATTTGTCTTATTAAATTATTTTCAAGACAAATACTTTATTTTATTCTGTGTTCTTATCACTATCTCTCTCCCTTCTTCCTTTCATCATTTGTTAACTTTAATCTGTGTCAATGTTCAAGAACTCAAAGGCAATGTGCAGCTTTTATGTGTCCCAAGTCAGGTCCAAATTAAGAGGAAACAGATAAAACAGGTCCATTTTCAGAAAGTAACATTCAAATACACTTTGAAGGTAAGACCTCTTAAAGTAAATCAACTAAGAGCCCAAATAATAACAAAATGTGAGTCATTAGTTATGTTAAAAAATCTTATCAATTTGTATTATTTATTATACAGCATATATTGATTTAAGCACTGCAAATGTATGCTAACAGTATTTTAATTTATATATGTTGATGTGCAAGATGTATTTTCAAAACTCTGCTTGGTACTTCTAATAAAAAGAAATTTCAGAGAACAATAAATGAATGTTTTTTTAAATTGGAATTATCAAACCCAATTCCAAACAAAAGTTAAGTTTCCTAAAATCATTGCTGGACATTTGATATACAACTTCCTTTTGAAGTTTTCACTTTTTTTATCATCTTAAACAATGATAGTTATCTATTGCAATAAAATACCAAAGTAATGTAATAAAAAACAATTGTAACAATTGTAATTTTTTTTTCCCAAATAAATAATAATAAGAAAAAAATTAAAAGCTATTATGTAATAGTTTCACAACATTGATAACAGCCCAGAATATGTTATTTTCTCATCATGTTTTAGAATCAAATAGCTTTTCATTATTAAGTGGACTGCATTACCTTTTTTCTCCATCCTATGTAATTAGAGGTCAACATAGCCAGCAATTAATTTTAAAATAGTCTATCAGGGGAGGCTATCATATACAAAAACTGTTGCAGAGCAGAAAAAATACCTTTGCAACTATTTTCAAGGCCAGCTATTATAGGTATGAATATGCATGGCTAATGAAGAAGGAATACCTTGGGAATGTTTTGACCCCTTTACTGATTTCAAGCTGTAATAGTCAAGACTTTTCCATATGGATTTTGAAGATTGTTTCATTGCACATTCTCTCATTAATAATTACACTTTTGGTATTTTGAGCAATTTTTGTTTATAATTTTATTAATTTACTTGTGGTTTGAGAATGAGATGATCAGTGGAGGTTAACTGGTAGATCATCCTGATTAGTTCTATGAATTCCTTTCCAAATCTTTACATTCCTTACTGTACACTTCCTCCTTGAGGTCCAGACAACAAAGTTATACGATTATTTATAATTTTATGAATACAATATTTATATTTATATTTATAATATGATATTATTTATAATATTATAAATAGAATATACACCCCATTGGAGAGCCAGATTGCTGAAGTTAGTGCTGCATTTATTATTATTATTATTACACCCCTATATATACCTCCTGAGGCTTGGTTGTTTGTAAAGTGTTTGTTCACCACACTAACAACAAGACTTGGCTCTGTTTGGTGGGTGGCTGTACATCTTCTGCACAGATGGGTCTATCTCAATGTTTCCACCTGTGTTTTTTTCTACTCTTTTTTCTCCTCCCACAACACAAGGGCCACTGACCCCTTACTCCTTAAGACAACACTTCTGCATTCAGGTGGAAATTCCAGTGTCCTAGCTGATTAGACACTGGTTCTGGTTGCCAGTCTTTGTTGCCATTAAAGGGCTTTGCAACAAACACCTGATCATCCTGTCCTGCTCTCCCAGCTACACAGCTGGGGCAGTTCCTTGTGTGGACTCATCTAGCCAAATTGTCCTCTTACCCTTCCTTCCCTAACAATAATCAGGGCTTTTTCTTCCTGCAGTGTGAGCAACTCCTCCTTATCCTTGGAAGAGAAAGGAAACCAGGTATCCCCAACCCTATGCTCCAGGCCTTGGTAAGGATGTTTGCTACAATGCCCTCAGATATCAGGAAGGCAACACTTTTCATTCGGCAGTGCAGCTGTTTCATTTTCCCAGCAAGCTAGTTTCACTGCCGATCTCTCCGTCCTTTTCTGCACTTAGACCAGTCTGAAGGAAAAGTACGATAAGAGTCTTACAACTTACTAAATCAAAAAGTAAATATGAACTTAGCAGTAGGCTTCACCTCTTCCTAACAGTAGCAGAAGCATTTCTTCATGAAAATGACACTCATGGAGTTCTTATTTATTTCATCAAAATACATTTTTTTGGAAACCTGCATTAGAGAAGTAGTAGTTCCTTACAGTAGGGAATCTATTGGTTAATTAAAACATTCCCTTTTAAATCTCTGGATGACACAAGTATCATAGTCTTGCTCAGCATAAACATACACAGTTTAAGAATTATTATAATCATTAGTACAAGTGTTGAAAAAGTGTTCTTTCACAGACAGTCCTGAATCACTCTTATCTGAGACATACAAGATGTACATTGTGGACTTTTTTCAATCATAAATCATGCCAGCTTTGTCAAGGGAAACTTGCATGAGGCTATCTTAAGGCAGATGCCTCTAGAATACTGCTTTGCCTTTTCTCAGCTAGTAGTTGTGTAAACTGCTTTGGAAGAAAATGCCTCTGAGTAGAAACATAATACATAATCAGCCCAAATAATTACAACAAAAATGCTAACTCGCTGTTTTCACAACATGGATAATAGGCTTGCTTAAGGGCATGGAATGCAAAATCAGTTTTGCATGTCTTCTTGTATTTCAGAGTCATTAAAATGTGCTACACTCTGAGTATGGAAATAAATGCCTCTGCTGAAAGCAGAAGTGACAACTGGTACACTGGGAATTCAGCTGTTTCAAACAGTGGCAGAGCTATCAGCCAGGGAGTAATGTGGATAATTTTCATAGTGTCTATCTCTGTTGAAATATTTCAGTTTTAAATTCAGGAGGCTTAACATGACAGCCCAATATTTTAATTTAGAGATTGAGAAAAATGAAACAGGAAAGATATATGCTACCATTGCTTAAATTTATGTTGAACTTTATCATATGAAATCAAGAGATTTCCATTTCAAAGCATTGTAAGAATATTATCCAACAGAATGAATTCTATCTAAGTTGTATTTCACATATTGGAAGAGCTTCTACACTCTTAATAGTTTCCAAACAAGTTATTTATTCACAGAGCTTATATTTTGACTTGGATAGAATTATTTTTATTCTCAGTAGCTGGTATGAGGCTACATTTTGAATTTGTGATGAAACCAGTGTTGGTAACGCAAGGATGTTGCAGAGCAACATTTATACAGCATCAAGGACTTTTCTGTTGCTCACCCCACCAGCAAGGAAGCTGAGGATGCACAGGGAGTTCAGAGGGGAAACAGCCTGGAAAACTCACCTCAAATGACCAAAAAGACATTACATAGCCTCTGGCATCACACTCAGCATATAAAGCTGCAGGAAGAAGGAAATATGGAAGGATGTTCAGAGTGATCACATTTGTCTTTCCAAGTCATAGTTACCTGTGATGAAGCCCTACTTTTCTGAGGATGACTGAACACCTGACTGAACATCTGCTGATGGGAACTGTAGAAAGAATTTATTCATTTGCTTTGCTTGCATGAGCTGCTTTTGCTTTCCATATTGAATTAATGTTATTGCAACCCATGAGCTTCTTCACTTTTAGCCTTCTGGTTATCTTCCCTATCCCACCAGGAGAGAGAATCAGTGGCAGCCTGGGGCTTAGTTGCTGAATGGGGTTAAATCACAAAAGGGTTAATCTTCTACGTTCATAATTAGTAAACTCATGTTCAAAGAACATAAGCATTTTGTACTGAAAAAGTTTTAATAAATAATCACAACAATCTTTTGTATGGAAAAAATTCTGATCTCATGTTTTTTAAATAGCAAGTAACCATGTCTATTCTTCCATCAATTTAGTAGTTATTGAATGTGTTGAATCTGGATGTTTATAAATATTCAATAGAAACAACTCCAAAATGCCAAATATGTACACTGATGCATATGCATATGTATCACCATACGTAAGAGGTTGCTTGCAATATCTACGAGGAAAGGTATTTACAGAATATTTTCAGTTTTCTGTTCTTATTAAGTTTGTTAAGCCCTTGATGACTAAGCACTAATTAGCATACACTGACAGATTACTTCAAAGATTGTGAAATAGTCCAGTTTCAGTTTCGTTTCCTCTCAATGTATATACTCCTTCTCTACCCAAAAGAAACACACTCCCAGACCTGTTTTCTTATCTCCCAGCTGAAGGTGATCACTTTGCTCTGTTAAAGCTGCTCTCCAACTCATTCCTCTGCTCCTTTAGTTTTCTTGGCAAACCCACTGATGTTCTCTTCTTTCTTTCTTTAGTTATCTCTTTCCACCTCTTTCTTAGTATATTAAATAGAGTACATTAGTTAGATAAAATATACATGGCTATATGCAACCAGAATATGACTAAGGGGGCTGTGCTATCATGGGTGTCCACTGAAATCAGGTAACCCAGAAAAGTGTAACTTAGTAACCCAGAGAGAAAGCTGATGTCCCCTTTTGTTCAAAGAGCCTTGTTCTCTTTAGGACTGGTTTCCCAAATACCAGTGTTTGTCATGTCTCTTCATGTATTGCAGCTAAGCTTGTTTACAATACATAAGTGTCTGAAATCATCTGTGTGTGAGCTCTTTTTGACCTGACATACATAGGTTTTTTCATCAGAGTGCAAACTTTTTAACTTATGCAAATTGTCGTAGTCCTATTTACTTTTATAGCTTAATGACTCTAAACCAGTTGAGGATCTGACCCAAAGCAAGTAGCTCAAGTATTTATTTACTTGTTACATGTTGAATTGAATAATTTAGTGATAGAACAGGGGGTAGCAACTTTAAAAAGAAAGAGTCTTTAAAAGACTTCTTTCTTAAGAAGAAATTCTTTACTGAGAAATTGGAACAGGCTGCCCAGAGAAGTTGTGGACACCCCATCACTGGAAGTGTTCAAAGCCAGGTTGAATGGGACTTGGACCAATCTGGTCTAGTAGAAGGTAGTAATCTGGCCCATTTATTGCCATGGGTTGGCAATAAATTATATTTAAGGCCCCTTCAAGCCTAAACCATGCTATCATTCTCTAAGTCTTTCAAAGTAGACACCCTCAAAAAGTCCCATAAACTGCTGAAAATTCCTCAAGTAAGATTTGTCACTTAAAAAATTCCCCCTAGATGGCATTTCACAGTGTATGATGTACACATCTTGTTCCTGCTAGGTGCTTTAATATAAAATTTTCTCTAGGCTATATAGGGACTTTTCCAGATTATGATAGGAAGGACTGGAGACAAACACAACATAACAATAGTTCACAATAGTCTCTTTGTAGTACTAAGCTTTTTGGAAAATTATTTAGCTACAGGTATGGTTAATTCAATCTAACATTGTAGATGAGGTACATTGCAGTGAAGAGTTAGACAGTTTTGTCTCTGTGCTGTGTTTGTAGCAATAACAGAAGATCAAAACAGGTAAATTCAGCAGTCTGAGATTTCTCAGGGTACATTTCATCCAGGCCTGTCAAGACCAATAGAAGGTGCTTACATGAACTGAAGAAAGCTTGATCACTGAGATTTCCCTGCTGTAATTAGAATCTTGGCAATATGGAGTCTTCAGTGTATTTTTAAGACTATTTGGATTGATAGCTGCAGAGTAGCTCCTATGCAATTGTAGCTGCACTGAAGTACAACTATAATGGAAATGCAAACAAGCTGCATTAAGGTAGACAAGGGCATAAATACTTTTACAAGAGTCACCCTAAATTCTAGGAAAGCAGCTACATTTTATGGTAGCTGAAATGTTAAAACAAGGCTGATCAGAATTTTAAATAAATTGTGACAAAAATTTGAGAAGTTCCTGAGGATCAAAAATTCCTTCCAGAAACCCCACAGGGCCAATAGATAAGTTACAAGAGGAAGAGAGAAGGCCACAGGAAAAACCATTTTTTCCACCCTTGCGTGCATATATTTCAGGATGGATAGGGAGGCTCCCACGGCAGAAACATGGATCTAGCTCCTGATGCACTGAATAATTTTCCATCTTCCATTGTCTATAGGTTGGCAAGTCCTGTATAATTTGCCATACCTCAATTACTAATCTCTTTCACCCTGTGTTCTCCCCTCAGTACTTGTAGCTACTGATGTATTTCACTTGGAACATTAGTCACTTGATTAAGGCCCTGTCTATAAATAGGTATTCTTACTCATTATTTGTTAACAGATGTGGATCATATTTTTTTACCCTAGTTATGGGAATTTTTATAAGCACATTTGTTTGATGCAAATGCAGTCTATATAATAGGATAAGTATGATATTCTTCAGACTGATGCCTTTAATGGTAGCATTTAGAGGCAGAAATTTGAAAACACAATTTTTATTGTTATGTAGAAAGATCACACTTCCTTTTTCTAGCACAAAAATGTGTATTATTTATTTATACAAATCCTCTGTAATTTGCATTTCCTGCTTCTTAATTACCTGATATTTTTTCTGTTAGGCTCTGTGTTGTGAAAAGGAGAGATTTTCCCAAACACTTTTTGTTTGATCAGTCCATCAGCACCCTAGGAAAGCTAAGACCCTTGTACCCAATCAGTCTGTCAGTATCCCATTATGGGAACCCTTCAGTGAACAGTTCCACTGGTTTGGAGGGCAGTTCAAATGTCTTGTTCAGGGTCACACACCAAATAGAAAAACCCCTCCTGGGTCTCCACACCTTTACCCACTGCCAGTGTCTGCCAGCACCCCTGAAGGACTCACATTAACAGCTTACAGAATAAGAAATAGTGAGAATTTAAGGTTCAGAAATTGCCACTAATAGTATCTGACTGCAAATATACATTCAAAGTAATAATAACTAAAAGCAGTATACTAACAAACTATTCCCCAATAAAAGCTGCCTCGAGAGAATCAATCAGCACCCAGAGAACACAGTTCTTTACCCAAAAGGTATCTCTGTGGGGGAGAAGACAGGTTCAGCCCCTCAACTGATCCCAGGAATTATACTGGAGTCTTCCCCCACTTCTCCCCATTTTTAGCCTACTTTTACACTATTTCTTTCCATTTCAGTGGAGCTTGGGTGACTTTTAGTCATACATCTTACTAATGAATGGTGGTCATATCTTAGGGCTGGTTATCTCAGGATAGTACCTAAGATAACCTTGAGATGGGGAGTCCAAGGTTTTGCCACTGTTGCTGATGCAACAGGAGGACATCTTCCTTTATCTCCCTTGGTTTTCAGCTGCTGTGTGGTTTCTCAGCTGGAAAGTACCACTGAGTTCTCTCATCTGCAAGGGTTTTGGCAGAGCCTGGTCATGGTGGCCCCACTCTGCTCCATCATCTGTTTAGTCCCCCTTGGACTGTACTGTGTGGGGAGGTCGGACACACTGACTGCGTTCCACATGGGGAGTAGCAATTGCACGTTTCCCTAGAACTTCCATGCCATTATCTTTCTACTCTCAGTCATATTCCCACATATATATGTGGTTATACTTTCCCTTTAAACAAGTAATAGTGTTTTGGAAACAGATTATTCACTGTGTTCTACAAAACCTCTATACAATCACTGCATTTTGGGAGAGAGAGAAGATGCCAATAAAGGGGAATTCAGGGCAGCCCAGAAGATGTCACATTCGTTTTACATGACTTGGTAATAATTATCCATATTACACTATTGCATCTGTGGTTGTGTGTAGAACATGAAATTGAAATGTACAAATAAAACAGTATTAAAGAGTGTCCATAGTAACAGAGTAGATATACTTACTCTTATACAATAAAGGAGGTTCTCGAAGAAACCTTTTCCTTGCTATTCAAAATAGGCAGCACTTTTTTCCCCATTGGAATTACAGATTAGGCTTCTGATTATGTACTGTCAAAATATACTTAATTATCTTTATCTTGAAAACTAAGTTTCAAGATAAAGATAATTATAGCATATTTTGTGTTTCTATTGAGAACTTTAAGAAAATTTAGAACTCAGAAATATTAAAATGTTAATGAAATATTTTATTAGTTGTAGAAAAAGAAAAACTATAAGCTATACAGAGAAAAAAAAGAAAAGAAAACAAAAGCTGCTATATGTATAATTTGAATAGTTTTGAGTGACATATTAATTATTTATGAAAAGTAAGACTTCAAAAGGAAAATGGCTGTAGTACTCAGAAACACACTTGGTCTCTGAGACTTTCTGACTGTAGGAAAACTTAGTCCAATTACTGTGTTTGCTTAGCAAAAGCTAAAATGAATTTTACCTAGAAAATGACTATTTTTTTTCTCTGCCTACTGAAACAGTGAACAGTAAAGTACTGCAATATTTATACATTGCAGTTCATAATTTCTCTACCCCATGTCATTAAAAAAATATAAAGAGATTTAACAAACCTCATGTTTCACAAAGTTTCCCTTGAAAAGTGACATATCAACCCAAAATTTAATTTGGAGATTTTGAGTTGAGCACCAGGTAAGAAGTAAATTAGCATGGAAGATCTGAACAAAGTTCATCAAACACAGAAGATGAAACATAAATTGCTTAAATGTTCAGTCAATGTCCATTAATGCAAAATATACTACTCAGTCTCCAAAGCTTAGATTTACTTCCAAATCCATTTTTGAATTGGAATACATTTGCTGAATTCCTTCACTATTTAAGTGGATATTGCTCTGGTATTTGAAGACCTGTTCTTTTCTCCTGTCAACTAATATGAATACAACAGAAAACAATCCTGGGAATAGAAGGCACGCAAACACTTCTCACCTTGGAAGGTCAACTGAAATAATCCTTATAAACATTTATGCTGGCTTATAACACTGATGCACTCTCTGAAACACCATAAATTTTGAAAGCTTGCTTACAGCATGCTTTTTAAAATCAAGTGTGCATTCTTCCTTTCCTTGGGCTCAGTGTGCCAAAAGTTGTTTGATAGAGAAGTATTAGTTGACCTGACATAGTCACACATATCCCTTAGTCTATCCAATACCCTTTGGGAAAATAAATATCTAATTCTTTATCTTCTGGGAGAGGAGAACTCTCTGTGGCAAGGTGATACTGGCAAGTAACCTAGAGATTATACAGAACAGTTTCAGTAATCAAAGTGCATAGGAAAATTTAATGTACTGTAAAATATTTTAGAGCTGAAAAGAAAAAAGGGCACAAGAAGCTGAGAGAACCTTAAGGGGTCATTTAATATATCTTTCTGTCCCAAGAGAGAATCAGGCATTGCTACATCACTTCTGTCAGATACTCACCATCTGTTCTGAAGGGCTTTAATGACAGAGAAATCCACAGCTTCCCCAGGCCATTTATTACATTTTTTTGCTATCCTTAATGATAGAAAAATTTCTCTAGTGTCTAACCTGACATCCTGGCTGCAATTTATGTACAGTTTTTTTCATGTTCTATACCTCACAGAAAATGGAAAAAATAAAACCCAAAAAACCTACTCCATTTTGCTTGGCAAAACTTAGCTAAAAATGTGATTAATTCAGTCTTCCCCTTTTCCTACTCAAGAGTCTCTCCATATCTATCCCAATCTTTCTGAACTTTGTCACTAACCAA
Source organism: Urocynchramus pylzowi (assembly GCA_013397555.1). Lineage (NCBI taxonomy): Eukaryota > Metazoa > Chordata > Aves > Passeriformes > Fringillidae > Urocynchramus > Urocynchramus pylzowi. Next base: position 489,665 of record VZRH01001934.1, on the reverse strand, counting down.
TGTTCCTGGAGAAATTTTAGTGATGTTTAATACAGCAGAAGGATAATGTTAGTGAATATTACTGCCTATTTTATTCATGCAACAAAATTCAAGGCATATTACTGTTTTAAGCATTATGGTGGTTTTGGTTCATGATTAGCTCTCAGAAAACTTTCTCCAGAACTCCTACACAGTTGTTCATTTACTTTATAATCTGAGCACAGTTTAATGTTCCTCAATTAATATGGTGTAGCTGTCCCAAGTGAAATAAGGGAGTTTGTTTGTTGTTTTGTTTGTTTTGAACCTTACCTCTGATATATTTTTTTTAATATTCTGGATTTCTAACCTTCTATTTCAGCCCATACAAACTGTCCAGAAGTTTGATATCATCCAAATTTAGTCCAGAATTCTCTCTTTTATTTGCCACATTATTTAATAAATCATCTATTATCAGACTAAGAATCAACCCATAGATCCTTCAGTTGTTGTGAACCTCCAGTAAATCTTTCAATATGCTTCCAAAGAGCTGCACTATAGTTTCTCTTAAATGGCTCTCAAATTTATTTCATGAAAAGTTGTATTCAAGACAAGACTGGGCATCTCTTACTTCTCTTTGACATACAAGGCCAAATGTTAAAAGGTCAAAGGTTAAAATGCCAAAAATGAATGAAACTTATTTGTCAAAAATTGTTTCTGACAGATCTGTAAGGACTATTATTTTCTGTTACTTTGCATGTGCTTTTCAAATACTTTTGGCTTTTTCATCTTTTCATTTTCTATTTTCATTTTCTGGCACCTGTTTTTTGGCATAATATATAAAATTATAAATTCACAGTAAAATTTAATGAAAGGAAGATACATATATGAAACTACTTACAAGAAAACAAATAGAATACCTATGGAAATACATGGAAGGTTTAATATTTGTGCATTATGTAATTGTATAATTCTGCATGTTAATTACTCTAAGTTTAGAGGGTTTCTCATAAATTAGCTAGATGTTTGCTTTATTTAGACATCAGAATTACGTCTTGCAAAATCTGAGAAAGAAAGTCCAATAAAAGGTCAATATTTTTTTTCAGCCACTTAAATACCTTGTGAATTAATTTCTACCAAGTTCAAAGAGAAGCAAAGAGCTTTTGAAGTCACATGAATTTTCTTTCTTGCTCCTTTTCCAAAATATTGAGCAATTTGCCAATCCATTACATTCTAGATACGACTTTTTCTTATCAAAATGGTGATTATCTTTTTAGCCTCAGTTTTAGACATTTGATCTGATTTGAAGAAGTTCAATTTGAAAATATTTCAATCACTAGCATTTTTTTCTGTTCACCTTGAAATTTTCATAGGTATATTGATAAGCCATGATGAAGATCAGTGAGATTTATATGTTTTATACGAACAGGTAACAGGTACGTATATGTGTACTCTGTTAATGAAAAAAATCTGTAATTTTTTCCTATCTACGTACAAGTTTAAATAGTTTAAATTCACACATTTGGTGTAAAGGAAGACATACCTGTCCAATTTTTAATTTACCTTGAAATAAAATTAATTAAATATGATCCTAAATTTTGGTTGTCTCACTGGCAGATTTCTTTGACAGAAACCTTTGGCAGAAATACAACATCCTTTGACTAACATTGCATTCTTACCCTGACTTGTATGTCATTCTTAGTACAGTATCCTCTAAATCTTAGTTCAGGCTGTCTTTGATAGTTCCTAGTAACATCTTCTGGCCATCATAGGGGGCAACACCACAATAAACAGCAAGGAAACAGCCAGTTCTCTGAGAAAGTGGGGAATGTTTCCTTATGAGGCAAGAAATACAAAAATTTTTGAATAGTTTTTTCATTGATCTAGGACAGTAGGACTTAAACATAATCATGCAAATTTGAGTTTACAATAAAAGAGCTTGTAAAGTTTTGAATGTTGCTAATGAAAAGAAAATTATAGATTAATTTTCTCTCATTCTTGAGATTATGATCATATAGAAATGAACCCTTCTAAGAAAAGAATGGAATCTTTCATGCCATTCATTAACGTCTTAAATGAAAATGCAGTAAGTACAATTTTTCTGGTATATTTATGAACAAACTATTGTTTACATTTATAAATAAATACATTCTACAGGAAAAAGAATAATAGTAAAACCTGAACACAGTGGATTTAAATAAAAAGAGAGAGCAAAAGTAAGATTTTTACATTATCACATTTTCTAGTGGAAGGCTGATCACTTCAGTGAAAAATGTTTCTTTAGTCATGGTTTTTATTTTTTGAGGCTTTTTCTTTGGGTTTAATTATCCCACCATTCATCTTCTATACTACCAAATATGTAAAGAAAAAAAAAACAACCCAAAACGACCCCCCGCTAAAAATCATATAATCTTGACCATAGTGATTATGAATAAGTAACACTACAAAATGTACATCACTTGTGGGAACCTATGAAAAGATATATGAATCAATTCAAGATGAAAAGAAAAATCAATCAATCAATATCAAAAAAGGAAAATAATTATTTATACATAATTACTTTGACACTCCCAAGGTAGTTAGATTTTTATTCTGTGGACTTTTTTAAAGTGAAATCCAGTGAAAGTAAAGCTCAAACTACAAAAGAAGTCAGTGAAGTCAGTAGAACAGTATTTGGCTTTATGATTCTGGGTAAGAGATTATCCAAATTTAGTTGTTGGAGTTTACACTTAAATTCAGTTTCCAGGTGTCCTATCCAGTTTTTAGGGGAAGAAGGGGAAGAATAAAAATTTCATATATGTATAAGAGACTTAGTTTTCAACATTCTTTTGCTTCTAGGTGTCTCTACGTGTCTCTGAAATACTGTGGGGCCATATTTCACATGGACTTTGTCCACAAATCAAAAGGAACTGCTAGTATATGACTGTAATGACTAAAAGAAGTCACTAGAGGTAGTGTCAAAACTGCTGCTTATTTATCCTAGTAAACAAAAAACCCACAAATAACAAAAAGCACAAAATCCACAAAACCTTTTAAAAGACCTTTAATATAATTTTTAAATACCAATTTTTTTATCTGTGTTCTCATTGCACTCTCTCATTTTTGATGTGTGCATATGTTAGACAATAAAAAGCCAGATATTCTCAAAGCCTGCATGAGCATATTATAAAACAAGTCATATAACTTCTTCGCATACACCACTATTACTGAAAATTTGCAGGCCTAGATACTAAAATGTCTTTGTCCCAAGTTAATTTGGCTTATTAATGGCAAGGAAACTTGCCATTTCTCTCTGGCCCTGTCACATACCTGAGATACACAATCATGGTGTCTCTTTGGTTATAATATGCTGTCTGTTCAATTATGACATGCTGTGATTGTCATCTTAAATGTTTATAAATTCTCTGTGGTCAGTTAGAAACACTTGGTACCTTGGCTTGCACTGCATTGAATCAGGGGCATCCCAAGTCAGTCAAAACTAAAAGATAGACCTGTCAATAGGAAACACAGCACTGTCATGTAAGATAAATGCCAAGCTACTTTTGCATGGGGAAGAAACAGAGATATTATCTCCTGCATTCATACAAGAGTGGCCCAGGCTTTTGGGTGGAAATAGCTATCAGTAGACCTTGAGATGCCTTTAAAAAACTTTACTCCTTTTCAACAACTCAAAGCCTTGACTTTGAACATCCCCTCTGCATCAGATGGGCCAATCCACTTTGAAGTCAGGTCTGAATCTTGCTTCAGGCTCCCAAAGGACTGCTTTTACATCCCTGCCTGCCTCAGTCTACAATGAAGCTGCTCCAACATTCACATGCTTGCTGGCTCATAGGGAAGATTATCTTTCCCTTCAAATTACTCACCTCAAGTGGAATGAAACAGTAGAAATATTTTTGAATTTAGAGATGCTGTAAATAAGGTACTAATAACTAATATTTAATAATTTGAAATTCTTTGCCTAACAAATTTTTTTTAAGAAGAGAGAGAACTATTATAATTATCTCACTATAGTTATAATTTTGAATCACCATTTATAATCTCTGCTTTAGGAAATGAAGGATAAAGGTGGTTTTGTGAATCTACAACCGTCTGCACAGGTATTTTTAATGTATATGATACATTTGAAAACAAGCTAAAAAATTGAAATTGTGGATATGTAGACAATTACTTCAGTTTCTCTCCCGTTTCAGTTATCTGAAGTTATATTTTGACATGTTGGAGCTTCAAGAAAAATAAAACTATCACCTCATCTCCTCTTTTGTCTGTGTTTTAAAAATAGCATTAGACAAAAAAAAAAAAAAAACAA
>VZRH01001934.1:470576-485299 GCA_013397555.1 Urocynchramus pylzowi | reverse complement strand
CCAAAAAACTTAAGAATATTAGTAACCATAGAAGACACCATTGATTTTTAATGGAAAGGGAAATGAAAACTTGATGCTGTAAAAGTCAATATGTTAATTTGATTATTTTATACCCAAAAGATTTATTAAAAGCTTAGTTTTATTGTATTTTAGGAAATACTTTATGTTACATCCTTACACAGATCTACTTGGAAAACAAGATCTACATCTCAAAAATGAGAAGTCTCTCAATTTTTGGGTGCTTACTCAATGCAATGATAGTTCTGGGCAGATATAGAAGCTTTATGAAACTCATATAATAGCTACTAAATATATCAAAGAAGACATAATCAAACTTATTACTCTCCAGAGTTCTTTCTGAAAATTTGGAGTAAAATTGCACACTAAATTTTTGACATTTTATTGTACATTTAGAAGCTATTTAAGGGATACTGTGAATAGTGTCTTGTACAGAAAATTTCCTAAAGTAGTCCGTAATGGCAATTTATAAATGGATTTCAATTGTGCAGTAATAAATCTAGGAATTACAGCTTCACCAGAAGCTACAAATGAGAAGTTTCGTGAGAGAGGATGAGAACACATAATTTTTATTTCATTTAAGCACCTTCATATTCACAAAAAAATAATAGAAATTAAAAAAAAAAAAAAACCCACTAAACAAATTGGATTAAAGAATGGAAATTACTCGAGGCATGAGGTGTTACAACAATCAGTCTGCAGGGGGTTTTCATTATTTTTCTGTGTCACTATAACAAGCAAGACTAGAGTAAATTAAGACTTGCTAGAAGATAGAGTGATTGAAAATACTGGCCCATGGCAGGGTTTTTCCAGAAGTTAGTTTTGTTTTCATGAATGCAGATCTGTCTAAATTAAGTCTCGTGCCTCAGAGAAGTTTGAGCCTCTTGTGCTTTTGCTTGTCTTTCTTCCTTTAAGTAAGGACCATGCCATATTTTTCTTCTTTGTCCCATTCTACCCTTCCACCATAACCTTTAAGATCTTACATCTACAGTGCAATTATAAATCTGTCAATATTCTGTGCAAGCAAGCTATCAGGAGCTCCTGATTAAATCCATCATTAAAAAAATAATTTGAAAAGAGTGAGATCTTACAGTTTTTTGTATTTCTATACAAATTTTATAGAAAGCAAGGTAGTGGATCTTTTTACATTTCAATCTAAACCACATTAGCTGAAATGAAATGAAATATCCATTTTTAGTGAAATCCATGTTGTCTTTGAGAACTCATGAACAGTGAGCCCTTTCTGATCTTTCCAGAGTGCTAGCTTTAAGAGAAATGGTTTCTCTGTTGTTATCAATTCAGTTATACGTGCTTCCATAAAAGAAGAAATCAAGACGTGTCAGAGTCTGGATCAAGAGGGACCATATGCAGGGGCAAGCATAGGCTGAGACTGGACTGAAAACTTGCATTCTATCTTCTGGGATAAGGTATCCCTGGCAGGGACTCAAGGCAAAATGCTGAACTGCAAAGGGACTTCTCAGCCCATGGATATGAGACCCTAGAGGTGCGGTCTCCAGAGGGTGAAGACCCCAGGTGAGGCAGGTCAGGGCAATTAAGGCCTGTTCAAGCACTCAAGACTCTCACAGGTGTAATGGAGATTCACTTTAATACATAGTGTAGAATATCCCACAGGTATTTCATCATCTACCTAATTTTAAATCAAATCAATTGGGCTCCCTACTTTCTTGCAAAATTGATATTTTACAAAGTATTAGTGGTGCTTGTTAAGTTAGTGCTATTTAATATTAATATGTTGCTCTGTTCCAAGAGAGAAAACAAAACCTTTCAGAATATTCTGACATATTGCATATGACCTTTCATTTGCTCCAGACACTGGAGTGTTTAGTGTGTCACCTAAAAACCTTGTGATTCACCTAGTTAGTTCTACCAGGAATCTAAACTTTAATTCAGATTCCAGGAAGTTAAATTGTCCTGTTTTCTTGGCAGGAAACCAGGGGTATGAGCTATGCCAGAGAGAGAGAGAGATGTTCAAAATCTGGAATTTTAAATGCTCACTACAGGGAGTGTGTTCTAATTTTCCTTAGATATCATAGTAGTTCACAAAAGAGCAAAATACACTTAAGCATGCATAAAAATAATACAGTAGGCAGAGAACAGTCTAATTTGATTACTTAGAAAAATCAAATAAAATGTGATAAGTACCTCCTCAGAATTCACCCATAGGCAGCAACAGCCTTTAAGTGATCCAGGTCAAGCCCATTAGAAGACATTTTGGCCCATCTTCCACATGCTACTAGTAAAGTAATTAGAAAAACAAGCTAGCACATAGAGGGCCTAGGTTCAAATTCTTCCTCTCCCAAATGTAATTTGAGATCTTGGGTCCCTGCTTTCCAGAAGATTCAGCAAAACACTGAGTTTTAGGATATTTTTAGTAAGGGGCTTCCTATCTCTCACACTGAAGTTCTTTTGCTTTTATTGGAGAAATTTAAATTATGTATGTAAATAAAGACTCATTTTTGAGGTTAAGGCAAATTTACAAAGGGAGAGTCAAAATCTGAACATATAAATTTCAGAAGCACACCAGCATTAAAAATAATATATATAAAAATAACAGAAGCACACCAGCATTAAAAAATTGATTTAATATTGAACTGTCCTCTTAGATGTAGGCAAAGGTAAAGCTAAACAGGCCTAAAAGTATGATGTCTGATTGTTACAGATGTGCAAAAGAAGAAATAAGAACTGGAGTATTGTTGTGGTTTGGTACTGGCCAAATGCCAGGCACCCATGAAAGTCTTTTGCTCACCCTCTCTTGCTCTCAGCTGGGCAGAGGAGAGGGAAAAAAAATTAATGAAGGGCTCAGGAGCTGAGATAAGGACTAGGAGAAAAACATTCTAAGGGCAACACAGGTTCAAATTTAAAGGTACAAGGTAAACTTATTATTAACAGGGTCAGAGGAGGATAATGAGAATTAAAATAACCCTTTAAAACACCTTTTTTTCCCCCAGCCCCAGGGCCTCCCTCCTTCCCAGTGCGGGGAGACAGAGCATGGGGGTTTAGTCAGTTCATCACACGAGATCTTTCTCTGGGTGCTCAGAGAGAGGAGTCTTTCCTCTGCTAGGCTGAATCCCTCCCATGGGCAATCAGTCTTCCCAAAAGTGGTTCACTTGTCCATGGGGTGCAGTCCTCGAAGGATGGTTGCTCTAGTTTGTAAGAAAGGGCCCTCTCTCTCTATCTCTGGAGGCAGGAGCCCTATCTCTCTATTTGGGTCTCCCACTAGGTTACAGCTTTCCCTGGCACCCACCTGCTCTGGCATGAGCGCTTTTTCCACAGGCTGAGTGGATCTCTGCATCCCCCTTGGACTTCATACATTACAGGGGGACAGTTTGTTTCACCATAGTCCTCCCTATGGCTTACAGAGGAATCTTGGGTCTGATACTTGAAGCACCTCCTCCCCCTCTTTTAATCTCCCACTGACCTTGGTGCTGCCTTGTTGTTTTCCCTAACATGTCCTCACTTCCTCCTCTTCCCTGACTAGAAGAAAAACTGCTACTTGTAGGCACCATTGTCAACAAGTAACACTAATTCAAAGATTCCTGCAGGATCCCACAGTGCTGAGAGGTTGATTATGTCCAGGTCCCACATTGGGGAATTGCTCACCACATTTCCATTGCCAGCCCGGCGGCCCCTGTGTCATCGCGTGTGCAGTGCCAGCTGCTGTGGCGCTGGCGCTATTCAACATCTCTCTTCATGCAGGGTGCCGGGAAGGAGAAGCCATCACTGCCACCTCCCTCTTCCCTCCTGCCTGTAGCACGCCTGGCTAGGGGTGTCCAGGCAGGCAAGGCTTGCTGCGGGCCACGCTGAGTTGGTGGCAGCCATGGCGGTGCATTGCTGCTCACTGCCGTGGGATAGCCCCTGGTAGCAGCGCCTCACCAGCCCTGGAAAAAGAAACCTGCCTGTGCTCTGTTTTGATTTTCTTCTTAAATATGTCATCACAGAGGCATTGCCAACCACTCTAATCGGGTCAGCAGCGTGTCCATTTTCAGAGCCATCAGAGATTGGCTCTGTTGGACATGGTGGAAACTTCTAGCAGCTTCTCACAGAAGCCACTTCCGTGGTCTTATCCTGCCATGTCAAATCAACACCAGGCCATGCCAAATCAACACAAGTATATGTCTGCTAAGTAGCAAGACAAACAGCTAATGAGCAAGATGTTTGTACTTCAAAGGATGAATGACAACATCTAGTTACTCTGGTATCAAAAAGTCCCAAACCATCTTTCAAAGGATACAGAATATGAACTAGTAAGAACTGAATATTTACCACAACTACTAACAGGAGCTGACTTCTGTGCTAAGAACATGATTATATGTAATTATTTATATTTTCTTGGCAGAAAATTATATGCAGTATGGAATGGCACAGCAGAGTGCATGAGACAATAGTGTAGAGGATAAAGAGCAGAATTATAGCTTGAATTCCTGGATTGATGTTTCTAGACTGTTGACTTCCCTGTGTAATTTTCCGATCAGTGTTAAACAAGTCATGTTTCCTACTGCTTTACAACACAAAAAACTAATGCCAAAGCTTGAAGATCAAACTCAGCATCAAGCCAACTTTCATGCTGGCAGAAATGTAAGTGGCTTTAGTTCTTCAAAAAAATTCAGGAACAGGAGCAAACACTGAAAGCTTGTGAATCCTGTTTGCCAATAGTGAACCAGGAGTCTATGGGGATACAACAGCACATGAATCATCAAAACCAAACATTAGCAGAAGAGGTTAAGAGCAACCAAAACACAGAAAAAGGACTTTATTTTAAGGCTGTAGTGGTCTAAATTACAACTTCACACTCTTGAAAAGGATCATGCTTTTGATGGGTGTCTTTCCCATATGTTTATTTAGAGAACATATCCTTCTCCTACTCTTTTTTCAGGCTTGTTTTACAGCTTCTGTGTCACTGGGGTGTGCTTTCTTTTCAACCTTGACAATTTTTAGTATTCTTTAAAAGCAAAAAGAAGTATCAGAGAGACAATTTCTTTATGGTTTTGACAATGCCATTTACAGAAATAAGATCAGCTGTATATCTGTATTTTCAAAGAATCAAGGAAATATTTTTCCTTTTTTTTTTCATAATTATGTTCAGGGTTCATGATGAAAGCTACCTCTGACATACTCACCATTTATTTAGATATTCTGGCATGAATGATAAAAGACTGCATTCTTGGTTCACACTGTACTATGCTGCATATGACTGTGTTGGAAATACGTTGTCTTACTATCTCTTAATTACAGGAAATTCTGCAGGAGCATTTTATTTCACTCGTAAATTATTGTCTCACCAATCATCAGCAATCAATTCACACAAGCAATTAATTGATATAATTAGCTAGATGACTGGCAATAATTTCTACTCTTTTGCATGTTTCTGTCAAGAAAAAAAAAGGAGACCTCTCTCTGTCTCCCTCTATCTTTTTAATTTCTCTACCTCACATTTATTGTTAAATAAAATCCATATTATTGGCTGCAGCATATGAACTCATTTGAACCTTAATTTGGGCAGAGGGATCCCTAAATAATAGTGTCTTAACAACCTCATAAACAAGTTCTTGGTTTACACTTAACAGGAAAGCTCCTACTCTTTGTCTACATTGTATCTCTACACCACATTAACCAGACATTTGCAAATTCTTGTCCCTCAAAAAGCTGAATCGATCTTCAAGCTGCTTTAGAATTGGGTGTTAGCAATATCCATATCCCTTACAGAGAATATGTCATTAGGGCACAATCTCTAGCGGGGACACAGCCCACTTAGATTCCAGGCAAGGCATTCCAGGCTGTACCTTGGTTAGGGTGACCCTTTCTCCTATTTTATCATTAATTTGAAATTTTATTTTTCCTCAGAAATGTAGATTAAGATTCACTTGTTTAGTTTAACTTCTTTGTTCAACAAGTGGCATCAAGAAATTTGTTTCTCTTTGTAAAATCCGACATCCCTATTACCTCTCCTTTGTATACACATTTAGACATGGGTTTCTATTTTCATTGGTAAAGAACAAGAGAAATCCAGACAAATCTGTTAGTCTCAAAGAACTTTGACCTACAGATTTCAAAATATTGAATTGGCTGAACTGAGGATTGATGCCAGAGAATCAGTTACATTAAGTATAATTTTCTGTAAGAACCAACTTAAGCTAACTGATATACTAAAAGATAATTCTTCTTTCATTTTCTTAATTTTGGAACTACAGCAGACTTTTAGAATATCCTCATTTTTCAACCGTTACAGGAGAAGCAGAATCATAGAATATTCTAAGCTGGAAGGGACCCACAAGTATCGTCAAAGTCTAACTCCTGGTTCTGTACAGGTCAGTCCCAAGAAACCCACCCTGTGCCTAAGAGCATTGCCCAAATGCTTCTCTAAATGCTCCTTGAACTCCAATGCTGTGACTCCTCCTCATTCCTGCATAGCATTTTTTTCTGAACTGTAATTTTATGTAGTTTTCTGAACTATCTTCAACTACAGTCTGTGGAAGTGCAATATCCTTACAGTCCTTGTGTTTGCTTAATCCAGAATTTATATCTGTCTCTTATGAGTTTTGCCTGGGTATTAGTTGCAAAATCTTACATCCTGGAATAACAGAGGTACAGCCCAATCAACAGCAATCAGCCAAAAGGACACAGAAAGACAACCTTCACCTTGCACTACACCATGATAAGTGTTTGTGCTCATGTCACAGCCTAACAAACTGAAGGTAACTCAGTGCAAAACACTTTCTCCAGAGAAAGTTTTATCTTCTAATTGTATATAAACAGATAATAAACATTTAAACACAATAAGGTAAATCTATCCAATTCCCAGTATCTTCTCTTACAGACTTCAATTTAAGAATCCCAAACAAAAGACACTTTTCTTCTGATGTCTCCTGGTCCACCTCTGGGTGACCTGATTGAGACTGTTAATGTCTTTTTTGCTAGAGTTAGGACAAAGCAAAGCTTTACTGTTAGCTTTCCCCAATGTTTTATAGCATTGGGTGTTTTAACTGGTTTTGAGTTGCTGCCCAAGACAAGTTACTCTTCCCACTAAAACCTAATGAACACAAAAGAGAAGCAAATCTAGTTGAGCAAATGTCTTGACAAGGCTGTTGTACTTCAGTGGATGGTGTCCACAGCCAGGCTGAGGTGGATCTAGCAGAGCCAGCAGAGGTCCTGAGCAGCTGCAGGCTCCAGCCTTGGGACCATAAGCCTTTTTCAATAAGTGCAGCAACCCATCTCATTGCCTCCCTATAAATTTCAACTGGAAAGGGTAAGATTTCCTTTTATAAAGTGTGTTCCTACATCCTGTCTTGTTAAGATTTTAGAAAGCAACTGAAATTGATTTTTTGGATGAAGAGAATTTTATCCAGGTGTTTTGATGGGTATTATTAGTGGGACATGTTGTTTTGGGTCTTGGTGCTTGATTTCTGTTTGGTTTTTTTTTTTCCCCAGGGCACTGTCTGCAGAACAAAATATTCCTAATAATTATAGAAGGCAGGGAAGTAAGGTTTTGCTGTCACCCTGGAGAACACAACCAAGGGAAGTCCAAATTGTGCTGAAATACTCAAAAAAAAGCACCTCTGAAAACTTCACTGCCTTTTCCTCAGGATGGCACTCAAAGTTAGGTCTGAATAGGTAAAAGCTCCTGTCATGTGTACTTGTCTTCCTCATGTGTTTAATAATAGAATATAATGAGCTGTGGCTGAGGGAACAATAGACACAAGCCCTGGGTGTAATAAACCAGGTCCAACGAGGCAAGAAAAGAAAGAACAGACCATGGTGAGCTTAGATGCTGGCCACAGATCAACAAGTGGCTAAAGAATGATGCCTAAGCATTTTGGAAACATATACTGGGATATCATTATAGACTGATTTGATTGGCACCTTGTGTTGACATCTGCCTAAAAGCCCTCAGTAGTAAAAATTGCTTGGCCATCTAGCACCATGTAGAAGCAAATTGCCTGGGGTGAAGCAACTTCACTCTGGTGCCAAGCCACTGTCTAGAGCCTGACACTGAGACTGGCTGCAGCAAGTGTTGCATTTTCCCTAGATTCAAAAATGCCAAGTAATTGGAGAGAGCAGTTCTCAGTTATAGCAGGTACATTTGTGCAGAGGGGAGTGCAAAGATTTTTCCTGATACAGATGGTCACTTGGACCACTTAATAAGTTCAGCTTAACAGTGTCATGTTTGACTAATATTCATGTTTCTCTATATTCAGTTTTACTATATTTGCTTGGGGAAAAAAAAGTAATTTTTAAAACTCTTACATGTTCCTGTTAAAAAGAACCTCCTGTGATAGAGGTGGTGTCTTCTAACCAAGTTGGGGATGAAATGACTATTGTTCTTCATGGTTTGCTAGTTTGCTGCTTCAAGGCTTATTTTAAAGTTAGGCTACCTTTTCAATATACTGATGTTTTATCTCATCATCCTTTCCACTCTCTTCAGCAGGTCATAAATATTTATGATTTGTGACTCCTGAGGAAGATACAGACAAAATCCCTAGCATCTAAAAATGGATTTCAGTGGAAGCTACACACTCAGGATTTTTCCTGTTTAGCCTTTTGGGAACTGGATTGTTATTAAGATTTGAAAACATATATCAACAAATGCACAAATCTCTGTGTATTCTATTTTTAATTAATCCAGGTATCAACAAAAGTTGGGGGAGGAAAAATTTCCTTTCTAGACATTCTCCTGGTAATTTTTCCAGCTTTAAGAAATATTTCCAATTAAATTCTCTCTTCTTTAAAACCCCTCCTTAACTGTAATAAAACAAAGAGTGAAATTCTCTTGGGAAAATCAGAGCTGCATCATAAATCCTGAATGAGTTGGAAGGAATAGAACTCCCTTTTACTCTAGACATGCTCTAAGTCAACACACTGCCAAAGATATTTTTACAACATAAAATTTGCTCCTGAAAGGCCCTGTCTCAAAAATTTGTGGATAACAGTTTTTCAACTGGTAGACAGTTTCATCTTTTCTGAGACTTCTAAATGTGTCTCCCTGGATTTGCGAATTCCTTTACCTCAAAGGAACTTATCTGAGGAAAAGCAAAAAGTATTTGTGATTCAATTAGGTAAATTACAAAGGGTAAGGAGAGTTCATTGTTTGTCTAAAATGGAAAGCAATAACTTTATATAATTGTGATCATCTCCCAGACAGTAAGAAGAATGTGCCAGTAGGTTAGCAATGGAATAGTGAAAGGTAGTAGGTACAATTTTACAGTGCTTCCTTGCAAGAATAGCCCAGTTTTGCAATAGTTTTTAACTCACAGGTCTAGTTATCCCATATTTTATAATTTTCTCCACATACTTCACAGAAAGAAAGCATGCTCAATAATTTCTGAAACCATCTTAGTCAGGCACATGATCTGTGATTCTTGGCATTGTCCTGTCCAAGCCCAGAAGCTTGGAGTCAATGGTCCTTTTAGGTCCCTTCCAAAACAGAATATTCTATGATTCTGTGTTTGTCAATGCCACTAGTGAGTTATTAAACCTGTTCAATAATCTTTATTTTTGCTTCAAATTTTTGGCTTAAAGTCTTTTTAGTTATTCTTCCCAGACATTCCATACACCTGAAAACATTTACCACCCCTCTGCCATTTGCTATTTTACCTGTATCTGGTTCTTTCATGGGGAAGAGAAAAAATTATTAAACCAAATGGCTTTATGGGAAATATTGCATATATAATATATCACATGAAATCACAAAAACACCACCGTAAAAATGAAGACACAAGTTATAGATATTGAAATCAAGGCAATTTTTTCCAAAGAAATAAAATTATTCAGTGCTATTTCATATTTGCAATATGAGCTTATAATCCTAAATTAAGCATTGAAATTCCAGAGTGCACAGATATCAAAACTACTTTTAGAGCAGAATATCAAACCACTTCCTCAAAGAAGCCTTTTATACAATATGAACATCACATTATTTTTTTTTCCTGTCACGTCTTAACTCTTACATGGCTAATGCATGTTAGAATATTGAATTGCGTTGACTCTAAACTAAGATTTCCAGTGGTACAAAAATAATATTAGCCTTTCTCTTATTAGTATTATTGTGTTTATTATTTTGATTTACATTTTCTTGTGGCTTACTAAACCAAAAATAAACCTAGCAACAACACTAATACTTTTTTTTTTCTGACAGTAGCTTACTGTAGCTTCATGGGTAAAACCGGAAGCTTTATACTTAGTATAATTTTCTTATACACAAGATTCTTACACAAGATTCTCAGATTTTCCTTTACAGATTTTTTTTTTTGCATCTCTGAAAGTCTAAAATATAATGGAGACCATCTTCTTAAACAACACACACCCTAATAATTGGTAGCTGGACTGGGGAAAGCACATAAATACAAAATTATTGGAAAGACAGGTCTATACTAATGAGATAGTTCATGATCTACTGTTCTGGCAAGGATGGGCTTAGGAAACATACACAGATTTTCATGTTTTGGACCAATCTGGAACCCATTACTTTCACCACACACTAATTTCTCATTCAATTAGAACATTACTGAAAAGCGTTACAACTTCAAGGCCGTTGAGAATCAGTTACTTACATTCCTTCCTGAATGTGCAGTTGTTTCCAGGTACCCTGTCACCACTGAGCCAGGCTTACCATAGCAGTAAATACCTTAAAATTTAGTACAAGTACCAAACCAGTACCTTGGAGTAACAGTAATTTATGGCATGGTACTTTCTGCTAGAAACCAAATTAGTTTAATTAATTTCTATCCAAGGGTATCAGGGTATTGGGTTAGGCTGCCACATGCTGGATTAAGAGATTTTATTAACGTGGCCAGTATTGGAATTTGAAAGCCTTTCAGAAGAAGTACAGATGTACACTATTTAGTAAGCTAATAGAACACAAATAGCAAGAGCTAGCCCAAAGCTTCTATACCATTGAAAACAATAGATTTCCTTATTGTGTGAGTGGTGTTTGTTGATGATAAGATAGAGGAATCAAACCATGAAAGAGTCATGGATTCAGTGATTGCCATCAAAGAGCAAAAGTTCACCCTTGTTTCCATTCATAACTAGTCAAATAAACAGTGTTTGTTTCTTTCACTTTTGCAGAAGTGATAAATGTTGATCCCAGCTAGAAGCATGGCATCAGAAAAGATGTGATGATCGGCACTAGAGTATTTAGTCTAGATAACTCACGGTAGAAGAAGTTTTTGCCTCTTAGGTTTCAGAATTGGACCAAGACTTTAAAGATGTTTCCCTGACATGAGGGAGTCCAGCACGAATCATGTGGGCTTACCCCATGATTTACTTCCTGCCAGTTCAGGAATTCAAGATGCTGGCAGTTTCTTTGCCCTCCACACCGTAGGTTTGGGTTTTGTTTTCCCTTTTTTTTTTNGACAGTTCAGGAATTCAAGATGCTGGCAGTTTTTTTGCCCTCCCCCCCCTAGGTTTTGGTTTTGTTTTCCCTTTTTTTTTTTTTTTTTTCCCTATTATTCCTCCTGCATCACCTGAAAACTCCTAATTTTAATATGTATTTGTTGCCACTCCCAAACTTGATTTATTGTTCTATTGTACTTAGGTCTGCTGAGTATCTGAGATTATTTTACAGGTAGGATTCAAGTGTCAATCTTTTATTGAAAATTGTTTTATTAAAGGGCAATGACAAAAGCTTTTCCAACAAGAGGAGAAATGGAAAATGGTAATAAAAGATGAGGTTTTTAACTACACCAAAACTGAATGGAAAATGAAGAATATAAAAAAACACTTTGCACTATCACATAGGGGGAATTTGTTGTGAATATAAAAAGACAAAACAGATCATGTACTGGGAAGCAATGCTATACAGCTGGATTCCACAAGGATGGAGTTTTTACTGGTGGATTTAACAGAAAACTCAGGAGAATTAGATGAATGTAAAGAGGTAACAGTTGTTTTTATGGCAAAACAAAAAATATAATGGCTGCAGTTAAAACATCTGGGTGTTAAATTTCAAGTAGAGTCTAAGAGTGCTTTGTGGTAAAGGCAGTCAGCAAGGGATATCAGAATTATTGAAGTCAGGACCTGGGAGATGCAATACTCAATAAATTAGTTCAGTAAAATTGCTGTCCACTGTACAGCGAGGATTTCTTGGACTTCTGAGTATGATAACAGTCATCTAGAAGAAACAAGTTTGGAATGGCACTTCATTTCTAAAAAGTCCCTAACAACTTAGAAAGCTCCATAGAGGTGGGAGTGGGATGGAATCATGAGACCATATTATCTGTCCCACTGTGTACAAAAAGAAGAGGAGAACATCTATCAAAAGAAAAGGATGTGTTATTGCCATGGTTTTTTGGGCAGTTGAAATAGACTGTTTCCCCGTAGGACTCAGTATGACCTGTTAAAATTCTCCTCCAGGGATTTCTTAAGTACAATTTAGTAGTACAAATCTTTACAATTTAGAGATTAACAGACTTCTGCTTGGAAGCTTGATTTTCTGTTTCAGCAACCTTACTTAGATACTTTCTAGGTACTTTTCCTGAAGGGGGGTTGATTAATCTATGCTCACTGACCATGTGGTTCATGCCTTTCAGAATTATATGTGCTGTTCTTTTGACAAATATAAGAATCTATCATATACAATCTAAAGTTAGAAACCCTAAAGCCCTTCCTATATCCTGTGCTGTAGTAAACAAAAGCATTAATGAAAAATGAAAGTGCTGTTGCACTAAATCAAAAAAAAGAGGCAAAGTAATGACCTCTCAAATTCAGAAATAAAATTAATACATGAAGAAAAATATCTTTGCCCTCAAAATTTATATTAAACATTGTTTAATAAAGCTTAAAAGGCTTAAAAGAAATGTAAACTTAAGAAAAAATGAAGGCCAGAAGTTGTGGCTTAAAGAGTTTTCTAATTCATAAGCCGAACTGCCCTGAGTTCAATTACATGTTTGCCAAGACACACATGAAGCCAGCCTTTCCACCCCTACGATACCATTGCAACACCATGCCTCTATTCTTGGAAACACTCTAAATATTTGCAGTTTTAGACAATATTAAGACTGTTTTCCAATGGACTTTATTTCTTTCTCCTTCACAAGCCTTATTTCTCTAAAAACACATTAAATTCTACAAAGAGGGGTTTTTTTTAATCTATCTAAAACATTTCAACATCCGTCATTTAAGTAAAGAATGAAAACTATATGGTTTTGAACCAAACTTTAACTCTTTTTAATGATCATTTATACTAAACATATCTTTTAGCATCATTGTGTTAATTTGATAAGTTTCATATGCTCCAAATTGTAGTCTCCTACAAACAACCATGAACACAAAGCTTGTTTTGTTTTCAAAACACAGCATTGTCTTTCAAAGTATCAGGCATTAAAACTGATAAAGGCTTAACAATTCCTTGAGGAATTATTCTCTGAATGGAAGGTAGCAGAAGTAGTGATGTCAAGAATGTGAAAAAGTGGGAAAAAGCTAAAGAATGCAAATAGGATGTGTAAGAGAGACTTAAGCAGTTTCTTAAATAATCACATGGAAAAAAAAATCATAATGAAAAACTGTGGTTTTTAAACATAGCAAAAGCAAAAGGTCTTAAAAAATAGTGTAAGACTCAAAAATGGGAAATTAGCCTGACAAAGAACTGTTCATGAGAAAAGATTCAAGCAGAATCTTGGCAATGCACAAGATTAAGACATTTCAAAAAATGTGCTGTAAAAGCATGAGCTAAATGCTGAAGGTGTAAAAATCCGTACTGTGACTGTAGACTAATGGACTTTGGAATTATTTTGCTGAGAAAATAAATGTTGTATGCCATATTTGTTACTGAGTCCCACTTAATTAACTATGAACATAATCATTAAGTAGCTTCCAGACTGTATGTCCATTATATAATATATGTGCACACATACAGATATGTTTTGACTTAATATCGTGGTTTGACACGGAAGTGAGTTTTTTGGGAAAGTTTTGGTCAAACCAATCAGTGGCCAGATTTAAATATTGGCACCTGGTGAGGTCACTGAAGACCTGGATACACCTCTGAGAACACAGAGGGTTAAAAGCAGAGCACTCCCAGGTGAACTCTCTCTTTAGTTCCAGCTGGTGAGTTGATCTGACCTCTCCCCTTCCCAGCTGCATCTGGGTTGGGGAGGGAGGGAAGCCATGCGGCCTGTGGGGAGGTAGCCAGGCCAGAGCCCCTGCAGGGTGTAAGTGTGGAGGGACCCTGAGATACTTCGGGCAGCCACCCTCCACCTGGGAGAGAGAGAGAGAGAGAGTCTGTGCCAGCTTGAAATTTGACATCATGTGCTGGCACCAGGGCTGAGAAGGAGAAGTGGGCTGGGGCAAGGAAGTGCCCAGCTGTGGGAGTCTCAGGCAGACAGCAACTGAGACTTTAACCCTTTTTGTTCCTGGACAATGGAAGTTTCAAAAACACTGATCCTCCTTGATTTGAGTGAGAAGAGAGATAGAAGGAAATGGGCAAGTGAGGAGAAAGTTCGAGCAAGTGGAAAAATGTCAGCAGAGTATGGGAAAAGTCCTAGGTGGAAGGAGATGATGGAGTGGCCTTTGGCTGGACATTTTCTTGCATAGCCATTGGACTGAACCAATTTCTTCCTGTAACTCAGAGACTGCCTCTAGGGGGAGGCGATGGCTGGGACCCAAAAGCAGTGCATTGGTGTTAGGTGAAGGAGTGGAGGGAACAGAGACAGAATGAGGAGGGTGCAGAGGAGCCCTCTGCCTTCAGAGGA
>VZRH01001934.1:385712-470285 GCA_013397555.1 Urocynchramus pylzowi | reverse complement strand
GGGACTGGTGTCCTGAGAGTGAGAGACTGTTGCTCTTTTTTTGGAACCTGTCAAAGCATCCTTCAAAATAAACTGAGAAGCAGCTTTTTGGTCCATGAATGGTGGTGAGAGCACTGGACATGGAAGGAAGATGTCACCATGGCAGATTTTCTCTGGGTGGCTGCCATGTGTGACATGGAAACACAAGAGGTTTCACCTGTGTTTTCTGGGGAAGCCTGTGGTGCAAGAAGGAGATTCCTCTCCCCCTTGATGAACTGGGAGTTGGTTGTCTGAGGGGTGATAATGGACTGACAATTGAGTGTTTGAGGGGTGGTAACTGGATTGTGAATTTAAAGTTTTGACTCATTGTGTTGTGGTGGAATTGGGTGGGGGGAGGAAGAGTGTTTTGGAGCGTTTCCATTCTGAATTTTGTGTGTGTGGTTTTTTCTTTCTTTTCATTACATTATAGGTTAATAAATTTTTTTCCCTCATTACTAAGCAGGAGCCTGCTTTGCTCTATTTCCAGTCACATCTCGCAGCAGCCATTTTATATACTTTCATGGGGGCACTGGCACTGCGCCAGGGTCAACCCATGACACTTAGGATTGACAGCTTTCCATTTAACTCTTCTCCACTTCTCTCAAAATAGGTGCTAGACCAATGCACTGCTGCATGAAAAAGTTAGCAAGAACTAGTGACTCAAAGTTTATGTGTGTTGCATTCAAGTACATACATAGCACATTCTAAACACAATTAGTTATTCTAATAGCTAAAAGCCAACTTTGAGCTTCATTTTTTTTTCTCAAAATAAGGTTTAATGCTTATATGCAGATGGAGAAAAATATAAATGCAGATATTAAACATCTGATTTCAAAAAAAATCTTTTTTTATTTTTCTTTCATGACAATTCCAACCTAACCTCAAATGGATAAAAAACCATCTGCCCATTTCAACAGGAAGAAGAACTGGAACTTGTTTGCCTTAATCAGTGTACTATAAGAAAATATTAATTTTCATGCACATACTTTTTTAGATGTAATTCAAGAAGAATGACAAGGAAAAAAATTCATACTACCTATATGGTATCATCACACATAAAAAAAGACTATCTTAGAGTCAAAGAAGAAAATGCTGGTTAATAAATGGCTATACTATAATGATAAAAATTGAAAGGTGTTATCATGACTACCATGATAACACTTCTAGTTTCTGATCACACTTCCTCTCTTGAATTAAGCTTAAAAATCAAATTTTTTACTTGTGAAAGTATGGCAGACTACCTTGAATACTTAATTTGGTGTGTTTTCACACACTATAATATTCTAATGGAAAAAATAATTTTAATTTAAAAGGAAAAGAGATAAGAGGCCTAGATTTTTATCTTTCATCCCATTCCTACTGTCAGACCTGACTGTGTGATGAAATTTGTGTTTGTTTCCAAAACACATCCAATATTCATTGGAAATAAAGTTGTCTGACAATGGTTTATATCTGGAGGTCTACTCCACAACTGGAAAGTACAAAGAATTTTGAGCACTTGTTCTCCAGATGTACAGTTAGGAAAGTGAACATATGTAGTTTGCTGTTAAATAGAATTCAAAGGTCTTCTTCCTCTTAGTGACACCAGTTCTTATTTCTACTGATTTCCTTTTGAAGAAGCAAATACTTAGATGTTGTATAAACAGGTCTTGCACTACAAAAATGAGAAGCCATTCAGAGTAGAAAAAAATTGATGAAAAGAAAACACAAGACCCCTTCAAAAATTCTTCTGCTTAATTTTTTTTCCCATTGAAAAATGTGTCAACTGAACAGGGTTGTTGTTTTGAAAAATGTGTTATCTATATGTATTCCTTTCATTTTTCTTTTCTACTACTTTTTTAAAAAATATTATCTCTTTTTGATCATCCCATTTGATTCTTTAAACATTTATAAATACCATTTAACGGCAAGTCAAAGATGCCCCCTCTTCATGTGGAATTGATTTTCCTTATTCATCTTGTGGTTTTGTTTGCTTTGAACTTTTTTTCCCCTTCACTTATAAGAGAAAATCTAGGGAATTGTTATTTTCCCTTTTTATTACTCAGAAAAGGTTAAGGAAGTATTCTTCAATATATTTGTGCAGATGAGTCTTGGTTGAAGTTTATCTCCAATGTAACCGATTAGAACTAAATGAGGTTTTTTTTTCTTTTTCCACCAAAGACCTGACATTTTATCTATGTGCACAGGGGGTTCAATGCACATTCTTCTTTTTTATAGCCACTGAGTTCCACTCAGATCCTCTGTGTTTTCCCAGTGATATAAATGGTCCTTTTGTTTCTTTTTCAGTCTCAGTTATAGTGAAGTAAAACTTTACTATCAGTCACACTCTTACAGAAACAGTACAACAAAGACAAAACTCTCCCAGCACAGTAGAAATTCCCACAGAAGAAAGCCCCCCTCAGCTCTTACATGAGCACCTGTAATATCATTGGTCCACTAAAAAGCTTGGGGCTCTAACTGCTAACCTGGCATCCACATATTTCTGTGTCCTATGCAGAGCTTCCAGCCCTTGACAAGTAACCAAGAACTTTTTAGTGTGTCAGAGAATGGTATAGTGCTATAATGAAATAATAACAATATCAATATCAACATAAAGTTCTATTATATGAAATTGGCTTTATGGTAAGTAGCTGTGTCTTAATGGAAAGAATGACAATGGAAATGCACCTTATCTTTTGCTCAATGTCCAATTAACTTGTAACTGGTACTAGAGAAAACTACTTGTTTCTACATTTTTTGTAGCTTTACTCAACCTTTGCATTTAGACTGAAAAGGGAGGCATCTCTCATTATTGTTTTGATTAGCCTGACACTCTGGACAACCTTCTCATGACTAATTTGCCACAGAAATGGAAAAAAAATTATCTGAAATCATCACCCTAAAGAAAAATCTTGTTATGAAGCTGGCCACTCACATTAATGTCCTGATACTAAAAACCCGAAAAAGGGAATGAAGTTGCCATAGTAATAACCAAACCTGAGCTTTTGCATAGAAAGATCGTATATGTGAGCTGGATATTTGATTTTAGGCATAACAGATAAGTGTAGTCCAAGAGGGGTGGACCTAGTAGAGAAATTTTGAAGACTCATTTAAATCAGTGAGTAATGGATTATGAAAATAATTGTGGACAACATTTGCTTTATTTTTTCTATATTCATTGGCTGTAGTAAATATTTGAGTGTATTCCTCTAGAAGATCATAATTGCTCTTTCTCCTAGGTTTGGCTGAGAAAGCTTAAGAGAAGAAAGCTCGGAGATATGTCAGGAGGGGTCAAACAGAAAAAAAGGGGTCAGGAAGTCAAAGAAAAAACAACTGGGAACCAGTGCAGAATAGTTACCCCTGCACTTTGGGAAGCTTTAATAGAGTTTGCTGCAATTCAGTAAGCCACTGAGATGTCTGACAGTCTGAATGCAAGGGCACACTTGAAGAAATGTTTATAAACTTTATCTTACTGGTATTCATCTGGCATAGTTTATTCAAGATTTCTCTGTTTAGAATCCTAAAATATCCTAGTTTGGATTCCAAGTCATGCTGTTTTACTTATAAAAATTTTTTGGCTTGTTTTGTGATGCTTAGGGTGAGGAAAGCAGTCAGCTAAACCTCAACTCTGGGCTAACAGTATTAGGATTAGGTGATGAAAAAACACCAGCAGAAACAATAACCTGAGGCCTAGGTGGTGATAAACACTTAAAACACATTAGTAAACATTTTCCCATATGTAAACTGTAGACAATCTATTTTTCTAGTTTCTATAACTATTCTTTTTGGTTTGTGGGATCACCCTAGGAAACAAAAATCCCTAAGGAATTTATGCATAAGTAAGCTTAAGATAAAACATTTAGAAGCCACTGGTGACAATGAAAGAATATAACTGCAAAAGACACAGAGTACCAAAATTTGTGTTTAAGTCTGGTTC
Organism: Urocynchramus pylzowi; assembly: GCA_013397555.1. NCBI lineage: Eukaryota > Metazoa > Chordata > Aves > Passeriformes > Fringillidae > Urocynchramus > Urocynchramus pylzowi. Next base: position 466,351 of record VZRH01001934.1, on the reverse strand, counting down.
AATCTGTGTTCACTGCAAATAAACCCAATGTCACTATAGCCCTGCAAGAAGATTTAAAACAATTTTTTTAAATTTTTGGTGTTACTAACCAATTGAATATAATGAGATTTCCAGTAACAGTTTAGTAAAACTTTCAAGAATGTATGGCTAACCTTTGAGGGCTATATTTCTTCACTGAGTATGCTCTGTGGTGTTTTACAAAGAGGTTTGGTCAGTCTAACATATAAGCTGCTACAACTCGTATTCTTTCTCCAAGATACTATATTTTATAAAGTCCATGTAACATTTATTTAAATACTAGAAATGATGTAGAAATAGTATCAGGTCTATAAACAAAGTTAAAAATCACCTTTCATTAATTTCACATAATAAATTCTTGGTAAAAAATGGAAAATCTTTTGGAAGTATTTAAAAAAAACCCAAGGAACTTCTATATTTGTCTTAATTTTTCATGACTTATTTCAATATAGAATTAGTTTTAGTGTCTACTAAGTTGGAAAAATTGAGCCTCTTTTCCTTAGATATTATGCTGAGAGTTCATTGTGAAAAAATTCCAATTTTTAAACTTTTTTTCCCATTTCTTGAACTGTGGTTTGGATTCAATCAAAATGCATATAGGGAAATTTAAATGAAGTTATTTTCATTATTTTTGCTATATTGTGCAAAACCAGAAAAAGCCTATTCTTGTGCAGGAATTGTGCTTATGGAAAAAAGGAGGAAATTGTTTTATGTGAAGGCTCATTAGTGACCAAAAATCCATTAGATTTGATTCTTGCATGCCTAATTTTACTGCTTTCACTGAACCAGTCTGTGTTTACTTTGAAGTGAGAGGGACTATTTGAGAACTGTAGCAGAATTGTTGCATGAAAGCAAAGAAAACCAAATTCACTTGTACAGGAATATTGATTTTACAGGCAACATAAGTGCACAGAGTAAATACTTAACTGTATGCATTATATTTCTTCAATATCTCATAGTTAATTTCATTGTGGTCTATAAAGAGATTTCTCTCCAGTTAAAAAAATAGAAGAAAAACGTGGGGGGGTGGGGGGGCAGTTTAAAAAAAAATTTACTTGTAAAAAAAAACCAACTTACATGTAAAAAAACATGACAGATGTTGAAGGGAACTTTTAGCTTAAGTGTTATATGAAAATTATTCTTTTTGGTCACATTAATACCAAAGAAACCTAAGTGATTTACATAGGACTCTTCTTGCACAGTTCTCTGTCAGGTTCAAAGAAGTGTAGTGATTTGTAATAATTGATGAGATAGGCAGCAGCTCCCTGGTGCAAATGAACAGACACAATGCTGAGGAGCTAACGCTCTTTCTCACTTTTTCCTGGAAAATTATTGAAAATTATTTCCACCACAGACAAAAACCAGAATTTTCAACCTTTTTTAGGATCTGGGAAAAACTTGTTGGTTCTAAGTCACCACAGAATCAGCGAGGCTATCTCCATATTACTTTTATAAGGATTGAATCTTAGGAGTCTGAAGTCTCTCTTGGTCCGTAAGTGTTTTAAATCTGCATATAAATAAGTGATTTTATAAAAAAAATAATATGAGTCGAGCTGTAAGCTACAAAAGTCACAACAATTCAAAAGATTTTTAATTGTGTATTTTAAACTAGTATATTTACATTTGGAAATATAGAATTGAAAATAAAGTAGTAAATGTCCAGTAAGTTATCACCATCATTTCAAAGTAGATAGCAATTTTTTAAAATTTTAACATCCATTCCCAGAGGCAGTTTTCTAAAAAAAAAATAGATGGAAGACTGATTTTTGCACCCCAGAATTTTAGTAATATTCAAAAGTAGATTTTTCTTCATGTGGATTCCAGGTATATCAACTTACATAGAAAACTTCTGGTTCATTATTATTTACTTAATTGTCTAAATTTGAAGTTCTTGCTTGTCACTATGTAGACAGCAATAAAACACTAATGAAGCAGCTTTTATTCCTCAAAGGTCATGCACTGATCAATAGTTGAGCATTCTTCAGGTTCATAATTCTGAGGAGTTCTAAAATAGGTTGCAAAATAGCTGGAGTGTGACTAAGGTTTATTTGAAATCGGAGGAAATATTTCATATAGGTTTTAATTAAAGAATTCTTCAGACCAATTCAAATAACATCTTTTCTCCAAGTCCCACACTTTCCTTTTGCTGTTTTTAGTGTTGATGTTACTACAATGACATCCAGCGCAAGCTCCCTATCAGTGTTTTCTTGAATTATCTGCATTTTATTTGGCCAAAATCAGGTTTTTGGCAAGGGGTCCAACTTGTTCTGTGTCTTGCCAGCGCTTGTCAGTAGTAGGCAATATCCAGCACTACAGTGGTTACTACACAGGTGGAGCTACACAAGTAACAATGCAACACATGCCAAGAAATTAAGCATGGCCAGAAACTGCTTTTGAGACAGTTGGGTTTGGCACTATTTCAGTTATAAGAATTCAAGCAGTAGGTGAATAGAGGCAGTAAACTCGTATCTCAAAACTTGACATGAGGCAATATTGAAAGTTCTCAAATAAAGATGGAGATAACCTATCAGTTCTCAGGCTCTTTGTTAAGCTAGAGGGATTCTATGAAGCATTCCAGTATCAGAGCTCTTGTTCTGTATTGCATAAAATTATTCAGCATTCAGGACAGTGATTGAGATTAGAGAGTTTTCCAGTAGTGAAAATTAAAGGCGGTTTTCTGTAGATTTAAATAGTTTAGTAGTACCCCATTTAAGATCTGTCACAGTTTTTAACTGAGTTTTGTAAGAAACTACAAATTAATTTTCACTGCTGTCTGAAAATGGTGTGGGAGAAAAATGAAACCAAATATGGGTATTCACGTAACAGATATACAATGAAGTAGCAAGAGCCAATTTAATCTTAGCCTTCAATTTTTGGGATGGGGGAAATATTCACATTTCACTTTGAAAATTTCCATTGCCTTTCTGTTACTCTTATTTTTGAGATGTTTAAAAAATAATATTGAACGTTTCTATCCTCTAATTCAATTTCTTGATTTAACTAGCTAATCAACATTATTTTCATTAATCCAAAGTGGATGGTACTGTTTTACTCTTGGTAGTTTCCTCTGATTGTCTTACTCTTGATCATTTCTTCATATTCTATGTTTCTCTGAGAGAAGTGTTATATATAATTTTTAAACTGCCAACATAAATTTTAGACAACTCCTTGATATATTTGTCAGAAATCAGTATTTTAATAGATTTTATTTTAAATAAATCAGATTCTGAAAACAGTTTCCTACCTTCATGGACTTGAATATTTCACTAGCTGTAACTACAAAAGATTCCCGATTGTTTCAAGTATTTTACTGTATCAACAAGAAATTAAAATGAGCATTTGTTAGCTCAAAAAAACTTCCTTATATTCTCCCTTAGTCTTAAAAATGTGTGTGCTTTAGAAAAAGTATACTATTAGTATACTATTAGCACTAAAAGTACACTCTGTTTAAGGGAATTTTATGAAAGGCTGAATGTCTACAGTGCTAGGGCTTGTAAATCTTTATTATTATTATTTCTGGAAAAGAACAATTAAATTCAAGTTATGTAATTATACTTTGAACACTACTGGAAAACATGAAGAATAAGTCCATTATGGCTACTTATAATTTCTAGAATGAGAGCACTTTAATTCAGTTGAAAAAATATATTTGAAAGAACTCTGAAAAGAATAGTCTAAAACTGGTCTAGGTAGATTGATAGTTAAAATCACAGTTTACTGCAGCCTAGAGATAACATATGTAGATACAGCTAAATTGAAATATTCAGGTGAAATATTAGGTTGGAATATTAGGGTGAAGACCTTCTTGTTGAAGGCACATGGCTGGAAATAAAGAATCTTCAAGATCCCCTTTCAACCCAAACCATTCTATAATTCTATGATTAGTTCTATTATTCTATGACCAGAGATTAAATAAATGGGGTGCAGAGAGGCCCTTCTATTCTCATTTTATAAGTTTACATTAAAATTCAGCTTCTCTGAAGCTTGAAAATGGATGGTTTTGCCAGAGAGCAGAAGCCTCAGTGTCCACCTGCCTATCTGGCCAGCAGTGTGGCCAGGCCCCTGCCTTTCTGCCCTATTTGATTCACATAGGAAGGAGATCTGGAGCAAAACATTCCCCTCTCTGGTCTCTGCACGATTTTTATTGACTTTGTTGTGGGCAGAATTTGCTGGACATTTAAGACGAATGGATGTATAATGTCACCAATTTTAGAATTACTGCATATGTAAAATCTCATTATACAGAATAAGCTTCATGCTCTGATGCAAAAGAAAGTGACAGATCAAGACAGCTAGTTCTGCATCAAGAAGAAGGGCTATGTGGGATTATGAAATCCTTGGGAAAGGAGTATGCTCAAGGAGGTAGAATGGCATTTTCTGTGTGAGCTTCTTATCTGAATATATTATTTTTAAAATTATTCCTTTTAGTAAGCTATTTTAAAACATTCACTGGCTGCTCCAGAAATGTAAACAGGTATTACTGAAGTTGATTTTAATTTGAAGGAGAAAATATCAATGAATTGACATTTCTAGTTTATTGTTCTCATTTTTGAGAAGAGTTGTCTACCCTTACCCTGCTAAGGTAAAAACTCTGCCTTTGCTTTAGTAGCTGCTTTATAAGATCAATTTCATGTTTTTAATAAGATCAGTAAGCATAGTACTCTGTTTTGGTTAACGGCATTGATCTAAAACTCTTCATGGAAATGCAAACTTGTTATTTTCATTGTGACACAATGTAATTCAGCTGAATCTCGCTCAGGTTTATGCCTAAAGAAAGAAGGAATTTATATGATGTCTGATGTTGAAAAACTATGATAGATATTAGCGAGGTAAAAAAATAAATCTCTTCTGCATGTTTTGTTTACTGATAAAAAATATTCAGCATATTTTTTATTTTTAAATTTCAATTTCAATTGTAATATTTCTCATCAGCAAGTAGCTACCATTAATGGAAATGATAAGGTACTCATAATAAAGAAGATTAAATTATATGATATTTATAACTTTAGTTATTGTTCCAGAACTCTGAAACCAAGTGATCTTCTGTAGCCCCAGTGTGCTTTACATCAGAATTCTAGGTTCCAGAATGTGAGAGAAAATGGTATTGGCTCGTTTTTCACTGATATTAACCCTAATGGTTATTTGTGATTCAAAGGAGCCTTGATTACACAGAAACTGAAGGTTTGGTAGTTTTTTGGGAGGTTCCATTTTCTTAGCAGTCCATGCCAATTTCTCTTTAATTACTGAAGAGGTTAAAACAACAAAATCTGACAGACTGTTAGCTGAACTCAACCCAGGCAGATGGTATCATTCTATTCAAGCCAGTTTTGTGAAGGTTCTGCTGCACCATATGCTAGAATCAGTTCAACAGCTAATTAGTGCTTTTTACAAGACAATCATTCTCCCAAGGAAATTTCTTATGGACAGGTCACAAATACAGAGTGAGAAACCCTGAACTGCATATTGTCTCACTTGTCTGCTCCAGTCATAAATAAAGGTTAGCATGGTAAGGCATCTTGAATAACCTTTCAGTTCAATCCCAGTAGTACTGACATTCCTAGGCTGTATTTGGAAAATAAATATTGAATGCTGTAGTGACTTAGAGATTTTTTGCTCCTTTTTCTTAACAGCTGTGTGGTAAAAAATGGAATAAAGTTGATTATGCAACTGAGTTCACATCTATTAAAATAATCTAATTAAAAGAAAAGAAATTGCAATAGAGAGTTATAAAAGTTTGGAACTACCAGCTCAAGAAGAAAAGTGATTATTGTGATGATGAAGCACAGCTTACTTAGACATTAGCTTTAGTTTACCAGGCAAAAAAAAAAAATCCAAAACCAAACCAGAAACAGAATGCCAATATTTTCCTAGGGCAAAAGCAAGAGGAAGGTGAAGAAAGATGTAATGATATGGTAATATTATGCTATCTGTTACCCCCTTTCTGTGATTTAATATGATTCTCCAAAGTCAGATTTTTTAAGGCTTATCTATTCAATTAGACTGTTGAGGTTCAGGCTTTTTATTTCACTGTCTGAGGCATACCTTCTGCATAACTAAACTGATATGCAAAACACTTCAGAAGTCTTGATGTTCAGAGAAACTGTTAGAATGAGAACTCTGTAATTACACAGTCTGGGATAAAAAAGAATTTTATGTGCAACAGATGTAGAAAAGACCTATCAGAATGATTGGAAGAAAGAGTTTGTTATTACGGGAACAAGTATCTATCTGTGGTATTTCATAGGCATTTATAAGCAAGCTCTCTTTGCAGATTTTGTGGGATTGGAAACTATGCTATGATGTTATGCAGATAAAACTTTTTATACCCTAGGTAGTTCATGCCAAGAAGAGGCAGAGAAAACACTCATGACCCTACAAAACTTTAAAAAATGTATTCTAGGGAGTCTTGGCCCTTTTTTCAATCATTTTCTCATAGAAAAAAAAAAAAAAAAAAGGCCTCAGGAAGAGTTTACTCTTTGTTAGATACAACAAAGAGGGAAGTTTCAAAACAGTTGTCTGATGGAACATCAGATCCAAAAACTACACATTTTTAAGAGAAATTTCATCATCTTTTCAAAAGAACTCCATGGGAAAGTAAGTAATTTGGTTTAATCTGTTGTGTGGCTTTTGGGGTTTTTTTTCAGAATGTGGTTTCCCCAGACATCCTAATATGGCTTTCTAGAACAAGTCATAGGGTTTTTTTCTAGTTGATTATTCTAGACATATTAAGGTGATTTTAAGTACAGTCAATTATGAGCTGGAAAATTTCTTTAGATGCTCAACTGTGACCAGATCAAGTAGAGCTCAAATAATAGGGTCAGCTACTTCTTAAGCTGCCTCTGTTCAACCAATAAAAGCATTTAATTTTCCTGAGCAGAAGAAAAAAACTCCTACTCTCAAAAACAACTCTTTCTGGCAACATATTTGAATGCATTACACCTTTGCAGTAAGTCTCATGGTTCAGAAAATCAAATGAACATTCTTCAAGATGCAAGCATGCATCTTGAATATGCACCGTGTGATCTCTGCATGTCCATTATATTCAAGTCCTTCTTGGAATACTGGTTACACTTGGGATACAGGTATTTTTCCAATAAGGTAACTCCTACTGGGAAAAATCAAGAGCTACCTACCATTGGAACAAACAATATAGCTGACTTCCATCTTTCCGATCCATTTCCTTACTTTGTGTTGGATGAATTGCTTTGTTGACAAGGAATTTTGTTTTGAGCAGTTGCCATTCCCAAACACACCTCTTATTTAAATAACTTGAAATGTGTCAGCAAAATGTGGAAGCCAAGGGAAGATTTTGCTGCTATAGGAGTGATTCAGTGGTTTATTTTATACTTATGAACACCCTGAGACCAGATGTCTCAGGTTAATCTATGCATATGCCACCAAAAGAATATGCAGCTAGATTTTTAATAAACTCGAATTAGCATTGTTGACCTTGGCTAAGGTTTGAATTCCCATCCAGACATTTTAATTCCCCCTCTTTATCAAGACAGAAGGAGAAAGTACAATGAAAAACCTCCTGGGTTGAGATAAAGATAGGGAAATCACTTTCCTATTACTGTCTTTGGAAAAACAGCCTTACTAGATTTGGGGGAAAATAATACAACTTGTTGCAAATAAAAATAGATTTGGGAAGCACATTCTAGTTGTTGAAGTGCTGGTTTGAAACTGGGACTTCTGTGAAACCAGAGAGAAGCTATGTAGGGGGACTATACGACTCTTATGAGTGATTATAGAGGGCAGGTATGCTCTTCACTGCTTCTCCTCATTTCACAATCATCACTAGACTTCTCAGCTGGTCTCTTCATCAAAGAAGAGAAATCTTGCTCTGGTGACTATAAGGAATTTTTTACTTTTTTCTGCAGGAAGAGAGACTTAAGAAAGAGATGGACGGAATATTACCTCAGAAAGTATGTAGCATGAGATTAAATGTCTGTTGCTGTGGAGGAAACAGGCATTGCAGTGAAAAGTAAGCCCTTCACCGAATATGCTCTTATGCCTGTTTGATAGCACAGCCAGGCAATGGGACTGAAATATGTTTGCATGGCAGTTGTTGTCAGTAAATAGCAGCAAATCAGAGAGTTGCAGGTCTCAGTAAAGAATGTTTATGAAAACGAAGTATGTTTATGCATGTATATTTGCTTTTCTACATTAAAAAAAGGACATGAACCACTTTCAAAACTGATGCCATACATAGTCTTGGCAGGAGATTGTTGTGGGTGTGCAACTTTTGCTAGTTGTCCCAGGGCATTGTCATGCACACCAACATAAGGGACACCTGCCAGCGCTTTGGAAGTCATGCTATCTTCTCAGTCCTCCAGGGATATGGCCCTCAAAAGCATGAGTTGCCATCCCACCTGCTCTGCAAGCTGTCATCTTGTAATGCCTGTGAAAAAGATGTGTGTGGGAGGAGTGCATTGCATTATGTGTTCACCAGACACTGCACTGCATAGGCCGCCTTGGTTCTTTTTCTTTTGCAGCATATCTAAAGGGGGCAGTCTGAGATGCTAGCATCAGCCTTGGGACTATGGTGTGAAGAAATCATAACATTACAAAATAAGCCCAGGATTGCTGCCCAGAGGCTAAGGAACTTAAACTTCAGTACCAGGGGACAGAATCTGTCCTAACTTGCAAGCAGAAGAACTTGCACAGCAGTAGCAGAACAGTCAATTTCTCCATGTCATGCATCATATATGAAAAAGCCTACACTAATACTACAGTCTACCTTAGAACTCCTGAATACCACTGCACAAACTTGGGTATTAAAAGCATGCAATATGGAGAACATTAGCTTATTAAATTTTTGAGTATCTTTAGGATCTCTGTTGCAGTGCAAGCAGGAGTTGAACTAAAAATACAAATATGTATCCATACTTATGCTTCTTCCCAATAATTATATTTAAAATAACAAATGAAATTATCTTTTTGAACCATTTATGACCCAATGGTCAAAAATGTCCTCTCCAGTTCAAAATCTAGCTATCTTATTCCTGGACATTGATGCTTTTATTTTGCCTTGTCTTTGAGAACTACAGTAAATACTGCAGATCTAAGTGATTGCAATTATTTAAATAAAAATGAATATAAAATTAAGCTTCTGGACTTCCAATTCCAAAAATATGTTTTCTCCTATCAGTGCTGAAATATGATGATGTTATCATTTAGCAAGTGAAACAAAGCAAGCATGATAAACAGTTTCTAATAATCACTGATCTTTACAAGATTGTTTTGCTAGTTTCCACTTCGACATATTCTCATCATTTTGAAACAATTAAAGCTGGTTGTAAATATCCCTTTCTAAAGTTTGTCAATTCATCAACTGAATTAAAAATCTCTACTCACAGAAAAAGAACACATTACTTTATATATTGTCTGCTTATGGTTTAAGATGTTTGCAATTGTTATGCAGTTAATGTTGTTCAGTATAAAAAAATGTCACTCCATTGGTAAGTATATATATATATATATTTGTTTCAAATTTCAACATAATAACATAACATGTTTTTACCTCTAGGAAATTTGTACATGTCCCTGGAATTCACATTTAAATAGCTTCTTATTATGCTTTACACGTCAGATTTGATGAAGTTAACTTTGTTTTTCATAACATCTACCACCTCAAGATGAAAATTGTAATGGTATTTTATTGCTAAGATATGTGGTTTTATAAAATTAAAACACACTGTTCTGACCTTAAAAATGGAATTCACTGGAGTTTCAGGTGTCCTTAATATTCCTGTGACTGATTATTCTCAAAATGCTTTTAGTGAATGTTGCCCTGTCCTTATATCTGCTCCACTAGTGGAGTGATCTGAGAACATCTTTTCCATTACAGACTTTTTCTCTTCTTTCTTTTAATGTCTCACAAGAGGAGACACTCAAAAGCAGGCTGATCTCTCCCTGCTCTCAAAACCATAGAAATCCTTTTCATTACAGAAAGAACTACATCAGCTCTGGATGGTCCAAGTGAGAAATCAGATCTTCCCTTGGTTTGATTCTAAGCAAATTTAGGACTTGCATGCTTTTTTACTACAGACCCACACAAAGATAACAGGTAGGGAAATCACAACTCACATAGTTATGCTGTATAAAAACTAATCCAAGCAAATCTTCTGCCCATTTTCTTCTTTAGAGTAGACAAATTATTTGATTTAATTGGTAGAAGAGTAAATTAATCTTATGTGTCATGTCCTACATGCCTTTCTCTCCATAAGGCTGAAATGATATTTGAATTATGTATGCATTAGTTTGTTCATGGGGTGATATTTTTATATGCAGTCTTAAACAATGTTGAGGTTGTCTGAGAACCCTAATGGCACATGACTGAACCTAAAGCTAAAATATGTTTTACAATGGAATAGTTGGTCTACTGCATTGTATTATTTCATCCTGTACACTCTGATTGCTGTATACAAGTGCAAATCTTTTTAAGGGTGATGATGTCTCCAGGCAGTGGATGTCAAGATGCTTAATGGCTGCAGAAAGCCCTATGAAAACTAATTGCGTAGGAGTTGCCATAATAGAGCTATAACTGCAAACATCAGCAAGGCAAAAATATATGAAAATTTTGAGTTGCAGATTTGATTGGGGATTTGTGTAAAGCAACAGAAATAAAGCCTGCCAGGTAACTAGGTGAACAACCCACTTTTCCTTAAGCATTTCCCAAAAAGAAAAGTGTTATCCCCTGCACTTAAATATGATCAGTAATGCTAACTCAGAAACACCTGATGTTTGATTGATGTAATGCATTCTGATACATTTAAATCAAACTTTTAGCTTTAATCTGTAATCCAATTCAGTGAAGTGATGCCTTTTTCATCATTTTCTAAACTGGCATTAATGATCCAATAACCATACTAATTAAGATACTGAAACCTGGTAGAGTGCTGTGTTTTGGATTTAGTATGATTCTTATTGGCTTACCTCTTGTCACAGAATCATAGAATTGATTCCTAGAATCATCAGGGTTGAAAGAAGTCCTCAAGATCATCCAGTCCAACCATCCACCAGTACTCTAAACCCTAAACCACTAAACCACATCACCCAGTGCCAGGTTCAGATGCCTCTTGAAGTCCTCACGGGATGGTGACTCCACTACTTCCTCAGACAAATTATTTTAGTCCCTGACCACCCTAACAGTGAAAAAAATTTTCCAAATATCTAATGTGAATCTCCCCTGCACAGTTTAAGGCCATTTCGCTCTGGTCACTGTAGGCATGGCAGAAGAAACCAGTCTTCACCGCATTTTTTTATTACTATAATTTGTATTTGTATTATTGTATGTACTTGTTTTCAATTATTAAACTGTTTCTGTCTCAACTCATGAGTTGTAGGGTTCTTTTTCCTCATTCTTTTCCCATCCCACTGCATTCAGTGTCTCCTAACAGTGAGTTAGGAGTGTCTCCTAACAGTGTCTCCTAACTTAATAAAAATGGAGATAACTTAGTGCATTTCAAAGAAGTAACAGACAAAAAGACATCTTTAGTTTTAAAAGAGACTTAAGTAAAACACCTTGGGGAATGTAAACACATTGTAGAATCTGCACAGGAAAAGATTACCACAAAATAGACAGAGTAGTACTAGGTGAAAAAAAGAAATATATTTTGTATATTCTTTCTGAACTTGGATTAAGGACATGATAAGATCACAGTAACTGACAGGTTAAACCAGCAGAAACATCATATTGTGATGAGCACAGCATGGCAGTTGCCTGCTTAACCCAAACATTGATATTACGTGTGTATCTGTGCTTAAAGAACCAAAATGAAACAAAATGTAGGCTTGCCTTAGTCATCACACCCATGAGAGAAGCAAAAGTCAGAGAGGGTAGTTTCTGAGTAGAAACATATTATTCCATCTTCTTCACACAAAAGCTCTTGGAGTTGCCTTCACTCAAGGGATAAATGCAATTATCCAACTACTCCACACAACATACTTGGTTCAACTGCAGATTTTACTATTACAAAAAAAACGCAAAATAATGTGTTTAGCTGAATTGTCTACTGCAACACAATGAGAGCTTATTCCTTTGTTGAACTGGTAGCCAAAACAGCTTTTCATGAGTCACAATTACATCAGACACAATAACTGACTCTGAAGATCCCACGTCACAACCACTGCTTGAGTGCACGGGCAACCTGATATCCAGAAACTTATCGCGTATCTAGAAAATCTGTTTTCTAACTTTTTATTCTCTCAGATGGCATCACATTTGGGAATAAAAGATTATTTGCCTGTTTTGAATGTTTATTTTCCAGAAACCATGGCAAGAGCTGCACCAAAGTATTCTCCTTTTTTTGGAGTATTAGGGGAACAGCTTTCCCACCAGTCTGACCCATCACTCCTCTTCTGCTTCCTCCACAATCTGTGCCTGTAATGGGAAGGGATATTAACACTCTACCTGTGACAGCAGCTCAGCAGACTGTCATGTTCAGAAGCAGATTTTGAAAGCAGTTCATGCAAATTACATGCCAGCTTTTTGTCTTCAGCAGAAGAGAAAATAAAGAGTATAAAAGTCTTCAGCAATGACAGTTGAAAGAGTAAATATGAAAAGTTCTCTGTCAAGACAGAAAAGAGAAGCAAGGTGACAAAATGTAGAAGAAAGTTTAATTCTCATGAACAAGGTATAGCTAGCAGCAATGGTTAATAAGTCAAAACTTCTGAATATGTTGGATGAAAAATATGCAAAGATAAAGAGCACAGTAAATCTTAGAAATTAGTAATACTAATGAGACTACAGAAACAGAAAGAACCATGATGCCATATTAAGAAAAGAAATAGACAAATGAAATATGATGGTGGGGAAAATTAAATCCTCTTGTTTAAATCCAAAAAGACTGCATTTAGCATAGAGGAAGCAAATATTGAACACTTACTGATATTTTTTGAGATTTTTCTTGTATGCATTTTGCATGAAAGAAAATGTCATTGCCCTGGTGAACCTACATAGGTTGATCATGATTAGATAATGTATAAGCTTGTTAAATGAGGGAGCACAGAAAAACCTCTCAGACATTTTCCATACCTTCTGAGAGGAAAAGAGAAAGCCCCAAGGCACAGCCCTTGCATCAGCTGGGTGAAGAACACATTCTGTCTACAGGTGCACAGAGTGTGGTTCCCTTTAAGAAAACTGTCTCTGCAATTAGGCTGTGGTGCTCAATTTATCACAGCTAAACCTAAGAGACCATTTTTATAAAGGTGATAAAAACTTCTTGCTCCATTTAGATGATGGAATAATAGATAGACAAGTAATTTCATGCAATATTATTTTTCCATAGAAATACTATCTCCAGAAAAAATCTTTGTGTCTAGATAAAAAAGGGACTGTGAGGAAGACTCTTTTGGTTTAAAACTTTCCTTCTCTCCTACACTTTTTGATTAATTTATTTGTTCCCCATGGTGAGTTAGTGAAAAACCTTCTGCTATCAGTCTTTACCTATCCTCCTACAGAAGAAGAAGGAATCAACACACTTCATTTTTTCTACTAAGTACAAGTAAATTTCTCAAACCTGTGAGGTCATTTGTGAGGCATTTACCATTAAATGCTCCTCTTCTACACACAAACATTATTTCCCTTGTCTCATTAACTTATCCCTAACAAGGGAGGAAAGAAATCCTATAAATTATAAGAAATTCTTTTAATTTGTGCAAATACTTCACATTTCAGCAAAATTAATCAATAAAAACGATTCAAGAAACAGCTTTACTTTATCTTCCTCCTACTTCCTGCTTCAATAATTTTCTTTTTTATTATTATTATTTAATTCTTCCTTATTGAAAATAAGAGCATGGAAGGATAACTGCAGTTCATTTTTAGTCCTAAAAATTGCTGAAAGTATAACTCTGTGGAAAACATTAGCAAACTGAATGGTTTTTGTATCATGCAGAATGCTTAATTTATTTCAGTAGTTAATTTTCCCACTAGGTATTTTGCAAAACTCCAACACAAATATAATATTTAATACATTCAAAACCTTTACAGGCTGATATCCATCAGACTTCAAATTATTACTCTTTCCTCTGATTAAATATGCTATAAACCTAATTGCTTTCTTAAAGAAAAAGTTCAAGCTATGGTAAAGGGAATGTATTTACAAATTTATATGTGTGTGTGTATGCATGCAAATTAATTATGGCAGAACTTTTTAAACATTAAAATCTCTAATGTATCCTTTCTAAATGCTACAGCTGGAATATACTCACATGAAGTAAACACATAAATTTAAGTTGAAGTTGTTGTTATTTAAGGTAGCTCAATTTAAGAGTAAAAAAAATAATCAAATGTTAATTAAACCTCACAATATAAGAACAATATTTTTTTCCTCCACACAGATAATTTCATACTCTATCAGCTGAAGCATCTTAGTCTCCAATGCTTTCTCCCACACCAGAGAATTTTCACTTTACAGAGGACAGAATTCCTTATTCACTTGCCTGTATAGGTGGTTTGGTATCATCTGTATTATCACCCAGAAGGATAATCTAGTCAGTTCAACACTGACTGCTTTTAGTACATTTTCACATTCTGTTTTTAAAAGAGACCCTGAATTTAAGATTTATAGGTGTGAGAAAATGATGCATACTCTCAACCTAGCAGTGCATTCTTCATGATTTCATTGGTTTGCCACATTCACTTGAGTGGTTGGAGGTAGGCAGTTTGAAGCAGCCTTTACTTCTACATAAGTTGCTGTAGAATTAAGGGAGAAGAAATGTGCTGAAATGCAAAAAGAGATCTTTTTTTTCAAGTTTAGCTAATGCTAAAGGGAGGATTAAAAACTGAGTTTACAAACTACTCAAGATCAGAGAAAGATGAAAGCTGCACATTTTTGCATCTGATTTTTATTCTGAAATGGTTCTTTGCAATCTTCACCGCTGTGTTCCAAAATTCTGAAAAAATAGATATTCCAAAACTTTTTTTCTTACCATAGGATAATGTCACAACAGTTCCTTGGTAGTTTTAAGGTTTTTTCCTAAATGAACTAGATAAAGGTAATTAAAAAAACAATCCCTATTCTGTGTCTAAAATATATGACGTTAATTGCAGAAAACATATTTACTTACAGAAAGTTTTCAAGGGCATAATACAATTTTAAAAATTGTAGCATTCACTTCATGATAGTTAGAAATAGTTGCTGTACATGTGTGAATACATCTCTGTCTTAGGAATAATGATTAGTATGAAGGCAAATTCTTTTAATCTGCTTGTATGTCTTTTATTACTTGAAATACTCGATTTCAGGTTAAAAAAAATAAATACAGGTTACATTAAAACCAATTGAAGGACAAGTTAATCTAGAATGAATTGTCCTGGTTTTAAAACATTCAAAGCTTGTTACTTTACTGTGATTACTTTTAAGGAAGGAGTGACATGGACATGACTGTAAATCTTCTCTAGAAAGTTAATACATTTTGTAGGTTAGGATTTCTGAATCTTAATAGCTTAGGTAAAGATTCTTTTGTTTAGCATGCTAAGGAGAAGACATAACAGAAAACTTTATATTTAGCTTTTTTTCCTGAATTGCATACAGCTCTGTAATAGGCTTTGTGCTGCCACCCAAAAATGAAGCTTTCCTT
Organism: Urocynchramus pylzowi; assembly: GCA_013397555.1. Taxonomy (NCBI): domain Eukaryota; kingdom Metazoa; phylum Chordata; class Aves; order Passeriformes; family Fringillidae; genus Urocynchramus; species Urocynchramus pylzowi. The sequence continues at coordinate 450,745 of VZRH01001934.1, read as the reverse complement.
TAATTTTCAGTTTGTTTGGACTGGGTAGTAGCATCAAAAGTAAGGCCATTTTGAATCAGTTGCAAAGTTGAAGAGAAAAGAAATATAATTCTTTTTTTTCCTTCATGCACCCAAGTTTTGAATATTTAAAAAAACACCATCAATCAGAGAAAAGAAAAGAAAAAAATCAACATAAATTCCTCTCTTTGAACATCAGTCTCCTCCAGAATTATATGAATTTCTAAGGGACACAAGATGATCTGACTCAGACTGCAGGCAAAATGTAAATCTTCCAGTGAGGCCAAACCATCCAAAAATCCAAACCCACCAGAAATTGTATTGAACAGCATATTTCTCAAATTTAATAGTGTCTGTATTCAAAATTATATTAAAACTTGTATCTCTGACCATCATCCTTGGCCTCAGACTTAGTATCAGAAATGCTGCTGTCTTGATCAGTGTAATTTGGCCCATTTTATCGACAGCTCTTCAAACAGTCTTGGGTTTTGGGTATACCTTAGCATCTGCAGTTATTCACTAGTATGAATATACATTTCAGTCTAGCTGTATGCTACTCCAGCCTGAAAAAATGAGTGGCAAATACTGAGCACTGACCAGCCACAAACATTTAGCAAACTGCGAGATCACAATGAGGAAACATTAGAATGCAACATAAATATTTGTATGTACTGATTGCATTAACTCAAGCTCCTTTAACATGCATCTAGTAAATTGCTCATATTAATTTCCACCAAATGCAATATAAAACTTGAATGACCTCTCACCACTGTGACTAACAGGCATCAAATAGGGTACACATGATCATAAATTAGCTTCCTGTTAATCTGCCCTGTAAAGTTTAAACCAACACATTTCTATCTTCCTCTTATAGTGAAAAAGAGTGAAAAAGCATAGACTATTAAGAACTCTTGGTAAAGAAAACAAATCAAACCAAATTTTTTCAGTCACACTTTAAAACTTCCCATCCTCAAGAGTCACAGTAGAAAAAGAACAATTATAGAAAAGGACAAGGAGAAACCAAGGTGCATATTAAAGCTCTTTCTCCAAACAGCTCCTGAAGGGATGAGGACTCTTACCAACTAAAAAGATGACAAAAGAAATGCAATAATTGATTTTAAAGTCATTATAGACAGGACAATGAGTTAAGAGGAGTTGATTACAGATTGCCTCTCAGAGTATGAGGAAAGTGCGCATCAAAACAAAGAAACAGGAGGCACATTAAAAATAAAAAGTGTACTTCCTTTAACATATAACTAGATGGTACCACAGAGGTATATGACAATAAAAATGTGCATGAATTAAGAAAATAAGAAAACTAATAGTTAAAAAATAATTATCAGGAGCTATTCAATACACAGAGATGACATCCAATTCATGAAGGACTTGGTCTACAACTTGCCGAGAGCTGGGAGATCATAAAAAGGGAATGATCACTACATCATATCTCATTTGCTTCCATTGCTAGTCTGAATCCATGTAGGCACACCATTTATTTTTTCTGGTATGTGTCATGTCCTGCAATGTTACTGTTCAAACATGTCAAAAAATAGCAGTCAATAGAACTTTATATCTTCCCATGTACATGGTCCTCCAGTATTAGGCGACTGCACTAAACTCTGCCTGGGGCCATTTTCAAAGATTCTTTATCATTTCAGTTGCAATTCTATGCTGTACCCATTAGATAGACATACAAGTTTCAGAAACTCAGTCAGGATACAATTGTGGATCTCTGTGTTGACATAAATATAAAAATACTAAATAATAAATTGGATTGTTGTTCACCTTACTTTGCATGACCTAAGTAAAATAAAAAATTAATTAAGAAATCAGATCACAATTATATACAATAATCAGTATCTGAAGTTATTTACTGAAAATAAACTCATTGGGGATTTTAAAGCATAATTATTAAGCAGAGTCCAACATAAATTGTTCAAATGGCAAAAATTTATCTTTTTTATTCCAAGCAGTTGACCAAACCCAATTCTCTAGCACAAGAACTTAAACAAAATCACTTCAAACAAAATCACTTCAAACAAAATCACTGTTAAACAAATATCACTTCAACAATGGTGTGAATTCACTAACTCACAAGATGGGACAAGGTTTTGCAACTGACTACAGGTTTTTTACCTTTGAGTTTTGTAAATCCTTTGACCTTTACAGTTATGAGTACACAGTCATAAAAAAAGAAGATTCTGAATGGTTTTGCTTCACTGGGAATATCTGAAATGCACCTCTTTTTCTCTATTTTGTTTTTGTTGTTTGTTGTTGGCTTTGTTTTGTTTTGTTTTTAACTTATAATTTACAGCTAACACAGGTGAGTTAAAATCAGCAGAATCAGACAATGAAAATAAGAGCTGCCATCTCTCGCAAGATCAGACCTTTATAGGTAGCATTGTGACTTTTATTCAAAAGCTATAACAATTCAAATATAATGAAATGCTTTAGCAGCATGATGGCATTTTCAGTTTCCAATCTGACAAAGCTACTGTCCAGGACGTTCCAAGGTTTCAATATTACTGAAAGCACTTCACAATTCAAAATGCTTTCAAAAGCTTTCTGCAGAGGCTCTGGCTAGATGTGAAGCAGTGAACTGTTAAAGAACCGAGAAAAGAAATATGCAAAATCATTTGGCAGATAATTTTCTTCTCTGAGTGTACCCAAGTCTTTTTAAGAACAGCACAGGTATTGGCTGCTGCCTACTCACTCTTCCACCATGGAATTCTGCTTCTGCAAACTGTATTACAGTATAGGGGAGGATGGCTTTCTCTTGGAAAAGTAAAAATTTTTAAGAAGCAACATAATATAATTGGTTTATAATACCCCAAATTTTGCAGTTTTAATTTACTGTATGTGAATGATAAAGAGAAGAGGCAAGTATAAAATAGACAGGAAAATGTAAGCAATACATTAAAAAATTATACATAGCAATAGGGAAACTGTGAGTTCTCTCATGGCCCATTTCCAAATTAAGGTCATGTTCTCGCTTCCTTTTTTACTGTCAAAAATACTGAATTTTAGTTAAATGTATTACTAACATTTATTTTTAACCCTTTATGTTGTTGAATAATATGAAATAAAGGAAAATTGAGCTACAATTAATTCAGGTGAATTCTCTTCTTCACAGTACCATAGTCATCTAATGGCTATAACTATAAATGCACTGAAAGCAATCTCACCTTTCTGGTGCTAGCAAGTGGGTTTAAAAACCTGAAAAAACCTTTTGTTCCCAGTAGCTAAAAGTTTGAATACACTACTTTAAAATAGAATAGAATTAAAAGATACCACCAACTAATTCAGTATTGACTCTCAGGGAAACAACAGAAAATTATTGCCATTTCTGAGGGCAAAGAGCACAGTGACTGCATCAAATGATCTTTTAAAAATGGTAAGCAGTCCATAATGCTGCAAAGCAATGGGATAAAGTTGTATAACAGGAGGTCCTTCAATATAAGGTGAAAATCTGTTTTCAGCAAGGGTAGGCACTGCTTCCATCTATTTGTCTTGCATTTCAGGAGTATGTAGCAGAAGGATAAATGTGTCTCAAGACCAGCTATATAATACTCAAGGCTCATTTGAGCATTTAATTAGCTTTTTGAGTCAGTTATAGGAGTCATATGAATGACAGATTTTTGGTGTTCCACAACAGTGGATTGTCAAAAGCTATTTCTTTTCACTTTAGAGCACCCTGCCTTTTTATTTCCTCAGTCAGGTGAGCAGCTGATGACCCAGTGCTGGTGATCCAGAGATTGTTTGCCTGCCTTTCTGCTCGCTGCACAGAACAGAAACCCCTGCAGATGTACAGAGCCTGTAATAAAAAATTGCAAAGCAGAGACTTGCTGTGTTACAGACAGTTTTTAGAAAACAGCACACGATAGTCTCGTAAACTACCATCAATTTATCTGCCATTCCACATGCCACTGGCCAGCAGTTTTTTTAGGAATGCAATATCATAAGTTTATACATGCAGGGAGAAATCACTCGCTTGAGCACTTAGCATATCTGATTTGCACTGCAGGAGATGCATTGGCAGGTGGTACTGGTGAGACTAACTGTACAAACCCATTTTTTTCTATTAGCTAATTCAAGTATGCAACAACCATACTTCACTAACAAATCAAGCAGCACTGAGGAAGTATAAATTGATTTTTATGCTTCAAAACTCGGGTATTATAAACAAAATACAAGCATAGTTGAAAAATCAAATTTATACTTGAAATAAAATACATGAATCTGGAGTATGCATCATATTTTGTTCCTATTCAGTATTAATAGAGCAGAGGGGACAGAAAAATGAAATAAGTACAGACTCATTTAGCTGTGGTGGCAGCACAAAATTTTAAGAGATAATGCAACTTCCTGGTCTTGCAAAGCTGCCCAACCTCTCTTTAAGGGAGGTGTGGAAACAGATGCAAAGTCAGAATCACAAGAGATGTAAGATTTCCATGTTTAGTAATTCTCTTTTTGGTGACCTATGACTCTGATATAGACTCCCACATCTAGTGATTTGGCAGTCCACTAAAACCCTTGGATTATCAATGCTGGACAGTACAATGCTCTGTCTATTACCTCGCTGTCCACAGATTTTCCTTAAATTAATCTTGTCAGTAAAAGAGCACAATTGCTGTTTGTTGGTTACAGCCAGCAGGTACATATGCCTGACTGTGCCCTGTCAACTCTAGAAGACTGGAAAAAGCTAATATCTTTTTTTTCTGACTACAGAACCAAAAGACTGGCTTGCCTAGGCTGTGTGAGCTATCACACTTTACAAGTCTAAGTCTGTATCCTTGATGTTTTATTTCCTGCAACCTTTAAAAGCTGGAAAGATGCTTTGTAATTGCTTCATTACCCATTAATCCTAGAATGGAGATGAAAAAGCATTATTTCTGTGGATCTGGTAGTAAGAACATGGTGTGAATGGAAGATATCCTCAGACTTGAATTCAGAAGCAGTTTCTTATGTGCACTATTATATCAGTTCTGACCTGGATTCATGAAGATATTTACAAATCTGGGTTTAGACCAAGAGAACCGCAGTCAATCTCTCTCTGCTGTTACATTTAAAATCAAAATGAAGCACATCATGTTAAATTACACTTATTTGCTAAAAAAGATATAAATATTTAGAGGAAAAGTACTGCAATACACCATTCAAACAATGGGTGCCTGAGCTAAATGCAAGCAAACAAATCAAGATGTAAATGAACTGATTTATCTTGAAAAGAAATCTTTGATCAGATAACTTGTCCTTCCTCTAGTAAAAATGCTATATGAAATTTTGTGTAAAATTTCTGTCTGGTGTCAAATGTAATAAAATTGGAATCTGCAAGACCTTGAATGTCTGGCCGAACACTACAGCATTATTTGAACCATTGTCTAATTGAGGCAATTTGTTGATGATTTTACAGGTATTGCAAAGTGATAAAAAGTTTTTAAGGCAAATGGCAGTGTAATGAGTTCTTTTGTAGATGTTATCAAAGTTCCTATAGAGAAGCTGTCTTTCACAAACACCTAATAGTGATAACAGAACTTGATGGTTTAATCCATTCACTGCATAAGTTTTACAAGAATATTTTGTAAGAACAGATAGGGTTTGTTTTAGTCCTAACACACTTTAAAAAACCTAACTGTCTCTTGTTCATAAACAAGGCATTAACTTAAAGAAATAAATAAGACTTTTATTTCCCATCTGGATCTTAGGAAGGCTTTTGGGGAATGAAAACATTTCAGATAGAACATTTAAATGGGGACATATAAAAAGAGAAGTCACTCAAAAAGATCTCTTGGCAAAGTCAAAAAAAAAAAAAAATTCAGCAGTTCCTGGTGAAGGAACCTGCCTGGAAGAGTCAAAATAAATAATGTCTGCATAAAAAGTCTGCCAAGGGAATGGAGAACTAGACTTCATCCCACATGGACACCAGATGTCAGTTACCTTATAACCAAGCTGTACAAACACACCTATAAACATTTAAGCAAGAACATCTTGAACAATACATGTTCAATTGCATTTACTCACTTGTATCATCCTGACACTTGAAAAGTGCAAGTGTATACAAGGAATGAAGAGATGGAATTATAAAAATGAGTTAAATGATAGACTGTGGAACTACAAGTAAGACATGTACACTGAGCTAAGACTCTCAGATTCACAAGCAAGTACTAGAAGAATGTTTAGTGATCACCAAAGGCTCGTAACTTACATTCAGTATATATTCAAATATAAGAAACTGAGCATTTAGATAGAATGAGGAGTAAACTAACAAGAAAAAGTCAATAAATTGTGGTAGAGTGCTCTTTCTGTCTATTTGTCTACATGACTTTCTATCTTGAAGGAAACATTTGAAAAGATCTATTAACTCCTCCCATCTTTGGTTCAGCACTGTTTTCTCAGCTTTATGGAGTTCCATTAGGGTCAGCAGCACATCAGTCTGAAAGTTATTTTAAAATTTAAGGAGAAAAATCCCACCAAAAACTGACATGAATTTAGTGAGCGAACAACTCAAGTACAGAATAATTATATATATATCTATCTTTGAAAACACTAGAATAGTTAGGTACTTAGAAACAAACAGTGTAATAGTATGATTATTGTGATCCAGGGACCGAAAGAAAATGAAGCACTCGTGCATTTCATAAGTAAATTTTTGGTACATTAAAGGAAAACCACTATCAATATTGCAATAAGTAAATTTTTTTAACATTTATTAAGCGAGCACTCAAGTCACACTGTATCTTACAAATGGTGAGGTTGCACTAAATGCCACTCAGTACAATAGGTGTTCTTCCCAGTACCAATGTCAAATTTACTTTGAGTCAGTTTAATTATATCGTATAAGATCCCCATCTGGAGGAGTATTATTTCTCTCAAGTTCCAGATTTGGTGTGTGTGTGTGTGTAAGCTTGAGATCAACTATTAAACAAGTCAAGTATGATGGTAAGGAAAAAACGTTTGTGAAAAGTACAGAATTTTTGAGGTAAATGTAAAAATAATTATGGAATGGTTGTGATGAGGGGAGCAGCTGTGCTGAATACACTTCTGTAGTACTGTAAACACTTGGAGAAGCACCTTACACAATAATAAACTATTTTGTTCTGCTTGCTTTTCTTAAAATGAGCTATAATCTGCTAAAGAAGACGATGAACCTTGCTGTTTGTTCCAAGTCTGATGAAAATTTTAGCTCTGCATTTCTAATTTTATAAGCTGAGGCATATGGATTCCCAAGTTTTCAAATGTTTACTTCAATTGCCAGAGATCAAACAATCTATTAACAGGACAGATCTTCCATATCATACATCAGAAAGTAGCTAAAACTCCCACTATGAAGCCTTCCTGAGTTTTTACTACCCTGTAATTTTGGCATGGGATTTCAGAGAAATCTGTTCCATTGTAGTAGCCCTGAAAATTTTACTAAATTGTTTTACTGGAATGACAGTAAGTTCTTTTTAATGAAGATATAATTTTAAAGTAATTAAAATAAAGTTATAAATTTAACCTTTATACACAATATTAATTCAGATAAATACTCTGCAATTTTTTTTAATCCCTGAAACAGTTTAAGCTACAGTATTCTTACTCATTATTAAACTTATTAGCTAGAAACAGAATAGATTTGTTGAAAGGATGAAGAGGAAATAATGGAAAGTTTGGAGAATTTTTTGTGATATTCTAGATACAATCAGCTTCATAAGTTCCCCTTTTTCTTCCCTGATAAAAAGTGGAGTTTTTTCTGAACTTAGGATTCATAAATGCTACATTTTTAAGTAGAGCCAACTGGTTTTCCCAGAAGAGATTTTCCAAAAAGCAAAGTGTGTCTCTTTAAGGTCAGAATGTTTTAATAATTAACAATATTTCACTCATTTATTTCTCCCCTGCTTTTTATTGCCATATTTAGAACTAAAAATTATAAAAATGTAAAGAAAAAAAGAAAAGCTTTAATTTGCTCTCTTAGACTGAAAAATGTGAATTTTGATCACATGAAAAAGAGTGTTTCAAAAATTATGGTAATTTGTAGCCAAAAGCTCAGTATGAATTCACAGGAATTTATTTAATGAAACAGATTTTAATAACTAAATACTATTTTAAACTAAATATCTTGATACAAGACCTGAATACCCTGGAATTCAGTGTCCAGAGCATGGCCCAGTCAAATTAATAGAATTATCTGATATTATATTGGCTTTTGAATCACAGTGAATTTTTGTCTAAAGCTTGCACATTACATTTGCAGTTCTTTTCAAGTTTAGACACATTTAACACACTGCAGTGACTTTTCTGACCTTTCAGATTATTCATGAAGTGTAACACCATGAAAATGTCAAAAAAAAAAAACCCCCACCAAACCTGCTTCCAAACCTTAATTGATGTTGTGATGCAATTCATATGAATCAACACATTCAACCCCTCTTATAGGTACAGAGATTCCAATAATATTGCAATATTGCAATATTCCAATATTAATAATAATAACATTCCAATATATATATAAATAATAATATTCCAATAATATTCCTATTTATTAGGAAGAGATTGAAGATGTGATGTCCCCTTCGAATTGCTATTAACATACTCTCTAATATTACTCAACTAGTTTCCACAGTGACTGATTTTATGCTGGAATGTAAAACATCCTTTGTATCTGCCTTATTTCTGCTTTGGAGTTTAATATTCAAGAGCACTAAGAAGAATGTGCAGAGCACTGAAGTGGTAGCACATGTATATACTTATTGCCACTGAGGATAACATTCATTTAAATTTCTTTTTCAGATATCCTCAATATCAAATATTATCTAAACTGAGTTACCTTCAAAAAAGTGAACTTTGCAGTTACCAGTAGTTTTGCTCCACAGGGATGGTTCAGTATGATTTTTTTCAGGCCAAGATATATTGTTGTACCAATGTCTCTGTTCCTGAAACATCACTGAAAACTATTTTTGTTTTATCTCATTACCCACACAGGACAGGTGTGCAGTTCTGTGCTTAATTCTCCACCTTCTTCCTCAGAAGAAGGTGTTTGGATAGGTCTTCTTGCATCATTGCACTTGCATCGTTCTTCCTTCCCCTCTTAAATTTATATATATGGCAAATTCAAGGCACACCCTTTCAGATGTTCTTTTTAAATGTATAACTCTCAAAACACTTCACTGCACATGATTGGCTTCACTATCAACACCTTACTTTCAGACATTTTTGATATCCTATAAGCCAGTCATTGAATTATTTAGTAAATGTTTGATCTTCTGTGGCATTAGATATGAAACTGTGGTATCAGAGGAAGGGCTAACTGAAGTACAAGGGACTCTTCTGTTCAAAATGTTTCCTGTACTCTGGTTCAGCCCAGAAAAGTCTCTGTTTTCTGCTCAGCTAGATAATAATTTCTCAAATTGAACTAATGGCTGTATAATACTGTGACTAAATCAGAATTCCTCAAATGTGTTTGATGAGAAGTTTGATGTGTTCTATTCCCTCCTGCAATTCAGTAAAATTTCATAGCATCTATATTCTCTGTTGCAAAGCTTTCCAAGTAGAAAAGATAACACTTTTTCAGAATCATTTACATTTATGAAGTACACTTAATTTTTCTTGACTATACAATATCCTTTGAAACAACAGGCTTTTTTAACCTCAAAGCATTTTGATGGATTGGAAGCTACCATCATGACAAGTAGTTAGATATTTATGGTTGCATGTTCTAGTTCGAAAAGCGTTTCAGAAAATAAACTCTCAAATTAACTCATAATCCACCAATCCCAAACTCTTAATCTTATGGATGTAATTTTTTCTTGAAGGTATTTCTGATCCATTATGACTGGCATTATAGCACTCATGTCAGAGATATTTCTATACTCGTAATGCTTTGTCCATCACTAAAATAATTTCTTTTCAGTAGAGAATCTTCTCTTATGATATAACTGCTATGAAATCAGGAGAGAGAGTCTTTTATAAGGGCATGTAGTGATAGCACAAAGGGGAATAGTTTTAAACTGAAACAGAGTACATTTGAATTGGATATTAGGAAAAAATTCTATACTGTGAGGCTGGTGAAGCACTGGAACAGGTTGCCCAGAGAAGTTGTGCATAACCCCTCCCTGGAAGTGTTCAAAGCCAGGCTGGATGGGGCTTGGAACAAACTGGTCTAGTGAAAGTTTTTAATACAAATGAAAGTGAAAGATGGCCCTGCCCAGACAGATGATATGTAAGGTCCCTTTCAACCCGGACCTTTCTAGGTTCCACGATTAAACTTGTTTTCTAAAAGCTACCAAAAGGCATATCTTTCCTGATATTGGATGTACTGGTTAATAAAGTGGTGTTGTTATCAAAACCAGCAAGAAAGTAGATACTCTGACACTATAGTTTTAGTATTCGGGAATGAGCATTCTTATTCTGGTGCTGGATATATGGGGTGTAGCTTCACCAATTGAACATGTTGAGTATAGAAAAAGCTCCTGTTTATATGCTATATTTTACACACATATTCATGGTTTCCCCAGGAGAAACATAAATATGATAATCATTTCCCCCCAAGTCTTTTACATATACTCCCTCTCATTGGTGCATGTGTTGTTCTGTCTTGGGGGTCTCTTTGGTGGTCTCTGGTGGTTGGCAACTCCACAGTCATGACTGCCGAAGGATCTGGTGCTACTTTCCAAAGGAGGAGAAATTGGTCTGGTTCATTAATTTGTGAGTCCTTAGATCAATGAAGAGCTGTTTCTTATTCCTTTCCTTGTATAATGTTTTTAGCCTAATGTTTTTGCAAAATGATAATTGTATTAACACTCCAGTACAAACAATTCTCCATCTGGCAACAATGTCAACAGAGCTCTATCACCTGGAGTGGCTACTCATGTTATTTAGTGGATGGAACAGGGCACCAGTGCTGTCTTACAGGTTCAGAGATGTGGGGCTACCTGAGGCTATCTGGTTGCATGTGTAAATACTGCTAGGATGTTTTTAAGGAGAAACATGGGAACAGATCATAAAGACTCGGAGGTGTTGATAATACGTTACTTAGTTACTTCTTTGTAGATCACATATTTGCAGTTAGCTCCAGGTCAGATACAATTTCTGCCTTTAGATTTTCATTGCATAGTCTCCTCTATGTGGGTTAATGTTCATAATTTTGCCCAAGTTGCCTCTAACTGCAATTTAGAAAGACAATTGCTTGGCTCTTCAAAGTGTTATGATGTTTTCTTTATCTCCTTTGAGTGAAAAATTCTTATGGTAACATCTGGTGAGCAAGAATTATGATCTTTGCTACATCCTTAAAAATATATCTGTATGTTGCAAGGAATACTTATATCCTGGAAAATAAAATAAATATCTAGGTAGGCTGCTTCATTTGTAATACCCAATTCAACATTCTTTAAAGTCAACAAAAGATTTTGTGCTGAGCTCCGTTGCTCCAGGACAGAGTAAGAATGATAACTAAATACAGGGGTAGATCTAAAAGAGTACTGAGAATTACCACTGCATTCCTCTAACGTGCCCTGAAAAATTAATGGAATCAAGCAGAGATAGTAGTATAACCAATAAAATGCGTAAAAGCTTAAAATCATGTTCTGTTATTAAATATGTAAAGTGTAACACAGTAATTTCATAACAGAGTAAATTTTCATAATTTAATATTTTGTTTGTCAGACAGGAATAGAGGAACAAAAGCAGTGAAACCCAAAGACTATTACTCTTTTCCTGTTATGCAAGTTCAATACATAAGGACTGTCAGTTCTAGAAACAGTTATAGCTGTTTTTATAAAAATGCTTTTGTTACAGCTTCACCTACTACTTAATTCACTATTTTAAATGTATTCTTAAAAACTCAGAAGTTATTAATCTCTTCTGTCCTTCAAAATAACAAGAAGACTACAAACTTCAAAAAGAGTAGAACAATAACTCATTTTATCACTAAATTTTAGAAAATGATGAATCAAAAAGAGATTTGCATAAGTTTTGTTTGTAAGGAGAAGAATCACTTTTAAGATTTAAAACTAATACAAATTAAACTTCATAGATAATTTTTCAAAGAAAGTTTTAGATTTAGTTTGTCAGTCTATTGTTTTTTCAGTCAGCTCAGTATTTTGTGCTGCTTCTCAATGCAGAGAGTAACTCCAACTAACAATTTACTAATGTTTGAAACTATGTCTGCTGTGCTGTGGGCAATGAATGCTGCAAATGAGAAAAATGCCTTTATTACAATGAAAAATGTCTTGATTTCAAGATTTCATCGATGTATCCTAGATTTTCTCCTTTTCCTTTAGTTTTCTTTTTTGATTTTTCTCCTGGCACCCTTCCTCTATTTCACTTTGTCATTTTTTTTCTTGTTCACTGTGCTTAATCTTCTTTTGTGTATAACACATATGACCTGTGTTTCACGATTAATGGAAAACTTTTGAACTATTCTTATTTTACTAGACAGAAGAGTCAAACTCTATTGCAAAATATGACTTCACAACAGTTAAAACAAGAACGTTTAATTCAGGCACTAGGAAAGAAAACATGAAAGAACTGAGCTGGGTGAATGAGTAACACTTTTGTAACTGTACCAATATAGTGTAGCTAAATATTAAATCCAAACCTAATCTGTATAGAACCCTGGTTTACGTCATAATTTATTTTCCACAGAAGTAAGCAAGTATTGTCAAGTGCAATTGAAAAACATATCACAAGCTTTTTTACAGGTACTCACCTCTCTTCTAGAGAGTTGATATTGGACGATGGATTAAACATCTACAATTTTAGCTAATTTCAATATATTTAGACATAACCTTGATATATCTCTGCACCAGATTGCTTCTAGTGCTGGCCTAGCACTATGATGCAGACAAACAGCTGACCTAGATCCAAAGTAAAACCCTAGTGATTCCTAAACCTGATTGGGAGGTGACAAATACTAGCTCATCCCTCAGGAGCCTCTGACTGCCATATTCCCCCTAAGAAATGAGCAGTTATTACTCTAAAATATCTCTGAGCATCCCCTTATTGGCAACCTGCAATAAATCAAGAAGCAAATAACAGAAAAAAACCCTATTTCTTGTACTGGGACATAAATCTTTTCTAGTGATTTAACAGTGAAGAGACTTGGTATTGTCTGGAGACAATTATCATGTTTTGCTGAAGTACCATTAGCCAGCTTGCACACAACAGCAAAACCCAAGACAAGCAGAAAATTCTCAGGTACACAAGGGTTGCAGTGCTCACTCTTTAAAAGACCTGGAAAATATAATATATTGATATTTTCAAAGTATCCAGTAGACTTATCCTGTATAAATTCCGGTTAGTTACTTGGCCAAGATTTTCACTTATAAGTATTAATTTGTCTGTAGGGTTTCTCTTTCCAAGGGTTTTTGTGACAGCTGTTACTGGTTTTTTTGCAGAAAAGCGTGCAATGGAATTTAGCATATAATCCACATAGAAATTGAACTCCTGCTTCATTTGTGTACAGTGTGTTACTGGTTGAATATGTGAGTTACTTTTCAGTGTCTATATTTACTTTAGTGAAAGTTTTTCACTACTGCAGTTAAAAAAATAAAATAAAAAGCGCCCTAGTAAAAATTTTCAATTGGGTAGGAACATTGCCAAATGTCTGCTTGTTTAAAGAAAAGCTATATCCATTATTGTAACAATACAAACTTGCTCATTTATCTAGATTTTAAGGAAGGAGTTTAGCTAGACTAAGACATTAAAATAATTTTTAAAAACATGGCAAATCAAATAGGAATTTTTTTGAATATGAAATTTCAGTTCACTAAAGATTTTTCAAGCCTGGCAGAATCTGACACTTTGAATTACATTAGATAAAATATATTGTTTGTCTTTGAGAAGTGTGAAAGCCACAGAGAGATAATGGCAATTAAACAAGAAAGACCATTCAAGGACCACATCTAAGGGCAATGTAAAAGATAAAAGTAGACATCAGAAATCACCTTCTTCCTTCATAAAAATTTAGAAATTCATGCCCTGTCAGTAGAAGGGCCAGAGAAGAGATCAGTGCACTGCATTCAAACACTTGAAAAGGCACCCTATAAATATTTGCCAAAGTATTTATGAAGGAGTAACCAATTAACAGTTTATGCAGAACCTACGTGGTGAGTGAAAAGTTATTTTTCACCTCTTTGCTTTGTTGTAATTAATGCTTTCATTAACTATTTTGTCATAAAAGTAGAAGCTTGCTGATTACATCTGATAAAGATGCTAGGAGGCGTCATCACCGTGACAGGCAATGGATTATCATGCAGGAACAACTAGATAACTAGAAAAAAGGACCTGAAATTGGACACACTCATGCTTCTGATATTAAGTAATTGCAGTGTGATGTGGGAAGTAAAAGGAATGGGTCTAAAGAGTCCGTGTTTTTGTCACACAGAATCTGCACGATAAGGCAATATCACCATAAAAATTGAAAGCATAAGCCTCTGTTTTACCAGGAATTTGTTTCTGTGCAAAATCAGATTACACCTAGAAAGAGAAAGATGAAATCAAACACACACAAGTCCAGAGAAAGGCAACTAAATTAGACAGATTCCCGAATGGCCCACAGCAAATCAGAAGAATTTCTCTTGTCTAACTAGTGTGTTTAAAACCAAATGAAAGAAAATAGATACTTGAACTGAAACGCACTGTAACCAGAGCAATATAATCAAGACAGCCATGGATACATTCAAACTGAAAATTAGAAAACGAGGTCCAGTTGGCAGAAGAGAGAAATCATTAAAAGAAATAGAAGAAACACAGGCCTAACTCATTTCTGGGATATTTTAGGCTGCAGTCAGCACAGAACAAACATTAAAAAAAAAATAAAAAATTGGGACTTCTCTTCTAGTACTATGTAAAATTATTCCTTCAGCCTTTTAGCTTCAGCCATTTAACCTCAGGTAAGGGCAAAAATTGCAACAAAATGATAGCTACTGTGAGGGCATATTTTCCATAATCATTCTAGTGGAACCCTGGAGATAGTATGGCAAAAGTTCTTCCATCGCTTGTTTTAGAGAAGGATCATGGATGTTTACAGTCTTTTTTGTTTTTCATGCAGCAACATTAGCCTTTATAGAATGCCAGATTTTATCTGATAATAAACAAAAGTAAAGAAAAACATCATATTTGGAAGTCACATGCACTTCATATAGCAGTCTGTCAGTCACATATTTGAATATGCATGTATGTATACTGAACAGCTATAAACTGCCTTCTAGCAGTGCTGAAATTTCAGCAAATGAAGAATAAAAAGTCCCACCTCTCCCAGCAATTTCTTAAAAAAACCTGGCAGCAGTATTTACATTTTTAACTTCTGTCTGAATCTTATTTACAGAACTGATTTATGATTCTAGAAACTGTCTACAATCAATATTAATGCAGAATAAGTTAACTAAATAAAATTTTGTAAAATTAGCTTTCTTTTATCAACTATTATCAGAAGACCTAACTTGCCCTAAAGTTCAGAATAATAACACATGGCTTCCCTTTAAATTACAACTTCCCTTGTATCCCAGGAAAAAATTTCAGTTCAGCAAGACCATTCTTCCTTATGTTTCTAAAGGGGAAGAACACATAGCAATCACACAATACCCCAAGGAATAAACTTCAAACATTCTGAGTGGGATGGTGGGCTAAACTTGAAACAATCTGAAGGGAACCTGACTCTAGCATTAATAAATGGTTAAATTCTCTATTTATCAGAATGATTGACTGAAATACTCATGTCAATGTTGCATATTTATATGAACTGAATTTTATGAAGAAATACCATTACACGATACTGTAAAAATGTGTCTGATCTACTGAATAATGAAGATAAAAATATTAGAGTTTATTTCTCAAAAGCTAAGTAATTACAATGTTTTAATGAGAATCGGCCTCACTTTTGTTTCTTTTTCCACAAGAAAATCATAGGATCACATTTAATCAGAGGATGATCTATAAAGAAATTTTAATTTATATAATTGTTTTTATCCTTTGATGTAGTTTTCTACATCATGGCTGTATCATTGGCAAGACTTTCTAATGGAAATCTGGGCAGCTACAAGCAAAACTTTAGTATGTTTAACAATCCTCACAGTATGGAAATGACTCAGGAAGAATCTGCATTAAGGGAATATGAAGAATGAAAAGTGAAAATGCCTCTGAGCTGCCTTAAATCATCATCTGAGATTTATGCAGTACAACAAAGAATGGAATTTTATTCTTGCACATATTGCCAGAGCATTAGTGTGTTGATTAATGCAAAGATTTTTTTCAGAAAGGGAAAAGGATTTCACAAAGAAGGTGTTTTTTCTACTTTATACCTTTATATAGTGATTTTACACAAGATTTCAAAATGGCTTATAAGGGAAAATGAGCATTATTATTTCCTGTTTCACACCTATGAACTATTTAAAAAGGGAGTTTCTTGCCTAATTTCGTCCCATCAGAATCACTCAGTAATCTTCTGTGCCAGATCAAATTTTAAACTGCAGTGATACGCCTTATCTATGTAAACTATTTATTTTGTTAAGGAAAGTCTTTAAAAAATGTAACAATAATTCTCATGGGTAAGAAGACCATCTCAGAAAACGAAATCTTATCCCTCATGAGTACAGGGTATGTATGCTGGCAATTCACTCAACAAAATGGTGCCCCATATTCCACACTTTAAGTGTTCATAGAATGACTTCCACAGCTAATTTCAAGAAGGAGATGAACATTTAGCTATATAAGGACTTGCTGGCAGTCTTTAATTTGTAAATTTGCAGTTGTTTCACTACCAGTGTTCTAAGATTTGTATTTCTTCTGAGAGGCAGTCTCAGTTTTAAGATACATAACAGTACCTGTGATGAAGCAAAATGCAGACACTTCAGAAACACCAAGGTCAACAAATAAATAAATCAATCAATAAGCCACTCTTCTTTATTAGATACTGGCCTACACTTACTCACAAAGTAATTCCCCTCAAATTCTGTCTTCACCTTTTATTGTTGCAACTGTTTAACATTATTGGATACACTGGGATTTGTTTAGAGTTCATTCTGTGAAGAAGTCCCAGAGGGGGATAAGCAAAGTATAGTCTGCCCACAACAGCTGGCCTTTGAAAGAAGGTGACCCTTGATTTCCATGCACACAGCCTTCTTATTTCAGTACCTTGCTCATGGCACTGACATGTGCTTTCTTTCTTTTAAAGCAGCTCTCCTGATTCAACTTCTACCACAAAATACAACATTCCTGGCATTCACCAATGCCTTTGCATGATGAATAGCAGCAATTGTCTAGTTGTTCTTGTATGACCAGGTGTCACTTTCCTGCAATATTCATAATTCTAAGAAGGTTTTCCTTGGCCTTAGAGGACTATGTTTGATGCACAGGTGAAAATCCTGGTTCCCAATTCTAAAATCAGACTACAGAAGACAGCAGTTAAGAGAAATATGAACTCTTTAACAGCAATACTAAAAAATAACCCTTAGCCATACTGGCCTCACAGCCTCCCATTACTTTTCAGTATCAATAACAGTTTAGCTGAAGTTGACATCTCTGTTCCAAACATCCAGAAGAACCTTTTTGCTATGATATAAACTGTTTCTATTACTTAACATTGTACATCTCTTCATAAAAACAGCTGTAAATACTGCTTGTTAAGAAGGAGCATTTGAAATGTCAGCATCAGTGAAAAATCAGAGGAAAGTTACTGCAGAAGTCTATGCATGAATATTAAACTGGGTAACTTTTAATGTCCTACTCTAAGTCTTTTTTTTCCATTTTAAACATTCTTCAACAATAAAAAGGGCAGAAATGGTACAGTAAAATCTGCTCAGTCTTTATTAATTAATTAATTTATTAATTAATTTACAAACTGTTGTGACAAACACAATTCCTTCTCTTTAAGTAGTTTAACTTCATTTAAAGTTTTGCATGTATTTGTCAAAACTGCTACTCTGAAATTCATATATGTTTCTTTCTTGAGAATATCTTTTGCATAATTGATAAGTGAAGATGCAGAAAGAAGTTCTGGTTTTTGATAAGGGTGAAGAAAGTGTTCTAGAGTGAAATCTAATCTATCAGTGTTTTAAAACATAAAACCAGAGCTTTGCTTGTTGCATTTTTTTTTTTTTTTAATTCCTTTTCAGTCCCTTGGAGAAATGCAAATGCAGCAATGATATTATAATAATCAAGGCCACTGAATCATCAATAATTATTCCGATTAAATTTATTCATTTGTAAGCTTAAACATATATACACAGATTTTATACTATACACCTTTTAAAAGTCATAAATACATTTTTAAAAATCCAAACAGATATGAAATTTTTCATCATCATATCAGAATTGCTCATTAAGAAAAAAGAAAAAAAAAAGCATTTGTATTTATAATATCTCTGCAAGGTTACAGAAAATGTCCTCTGATATGAAAGGAGATTCCAAATTTTCAAATGGTAAAGAGGTGACCAGAATAAAATTTATTGGGACAGCATTTCTGCAACATTCATTTTGTAATCCTTTCTTCACTTAAAACACAAGTGTTTCACAATATTTTGCCTACAGCCACATTTAGTCCTCCAGTCTGTTTTCAGATTCTTACAAGGAACTATCTTTCTTTCTCATTTACAAACCCAGCAGCACAAATAGCTCTGCTGAAAGGACTAATCTCAGGATTAAACCAGGTCATCCTGCATATGGTGAGTTAGGACATGAAAAGTAGAAGAAGGGTGAATACAAAATGCACCAAACACCAATGAGCATATTTTTCTACCATCAAATACCAAACCAGAAACGTTACCAAGAGGATGACTTCCCATAATTTTCTGGTTATTTCTTTAAATATGAAGACAATTAATTATTTCTGAATGTGAAAGCCCTTGAAAAAAATTCTGACAATTAAAAGAATTTAAGAATGTGGATTTTTGCTCACTTTCTTCTTTATGTATATTTAGGTCTCAGGAACAAAATCTGTGGTAGACAGGAAAATAAGTTTTAGTTCAAGAGCTTTGGGAGACAATTATAAGGAATAAAACCTAGGTCTTCTAAAGACAATTTCCAGAAATCCTCAACTAAACACATCTAGCTCTTTCTTACATTGTATGTTACTAGTTACATTGTCCTGGATTGTGAAGCAAATTGTATTCTATTTGCCACCTGTATGGCAGTTGTGTTCTGTTAAGAGGGTAGTTTTTCTTATCTCTTCCACAACCACTCCTTTCTCCGAGGAGACATCTGTTGATAATAGGCTACTGAATGTCTAAAGAGATAAGGTGATAGGGAGAAGGGGTAAGGGAGAGAAAGAGGGAGAGAGGAGCTCCTGGAGTCAGAGGTCAGTCCTCATAGAGGTAATGATCAGTGCTCATTTATTGCAAATCTGAGGATACATTTATATGGTATTGCAGAGTTCAGTGACGTGGGAACATATTTAATTGGTTACAAGGCAAAAAACTAACAGATCTTTTAGTCAGGTAGCATATCTTGACAAAAAGTGTTAGGAGAACATCTTGCCCCATCTCTTCTTTTACATCCTCAGAACATCCTGCTTCGCATCCTTTTTCCTTGGGTACATCTTGGCAAGCTTCTTTATATTGTTTGCCCAAGGGCAGCATGGTTCTGCTTTCAAGCATGTATGCAGGGTTGTGCAGCTTGCTTTTTCAGACCAGTGTCTATTCAAAATGCTCTCTACAAATGTCAATGCATGACTGATAAGAAACTATAGCATCCCATTGTGAGATGCTCTGCCAGAGGAAACCGCCAAGCATTCCTACCCAGATATAGCTGGAGAGTCTGGAAAGAGCAGCCCAGCTTTTCTCCACTGGATTTTCCCAGAGGAACAGCTACCTCTTCCACTGGATCTTCAGAGGAAGACTACACATTTTCTACAGGATTCCAGCTCCAACAGAACCACACCTGACCCTCCAGGAGGACTGCAGGCACAATTCCAACTGGACTGAGACTACACCTCTTCTACAGGATCCCGGCTCCAACAGAACTACACCTGATACTCTGGGAGGACTGCAGCCACAATTCCAATTGGACTGCTATCAACACCCTGACCAACAGGGTGTCAGGTTGTGTTCTGACTCTGTCAGTGTTGTTTTAATTTACTGCATTGTTTATTTTATATTTTTATTTTCTTCCCTAGTAAAGAACTGTTATTCTTGCTCCCATATTTTCTGCCTGAGAGCCCCTTAATTTAAAATTTATAGCAATTCACAGGGAGGGGGTTTACATTCTCCATTTCAGGGGAGGCTCCTGCCTTCCTTAGCAGACACCTGTCTTTCCAAACCAAGACATAAATTTACTGAGATTTTGAATGTCCAATCTTCATTCACTTCTGGCACAAAAAATTTTGTACAGACATAAATGTAACCCCTCGTTGTGAAGGGCGCAGTCAAGTCTCTCTAATATCTTCTGTTACTGCTTGAATCTGCTTGAGGCAACAGGGAGCATTCTATCATGTCTATCAAAGTGTCAAAATAATTGAGCATTAAATTAATTTTAGCAGTCTACAGTAATTATAAATATATACAAGTATATCAAATATATCAAAGAGTTAAAACAAAAATTATATGTAAAAAATAAATTCAGATCTTGTGCTAACTCTGTTGCACCTCCTGGGAAACATATGTGATAAAGTGGGATGAAATTGTGGCCCTTATCTGTTGAAATATTTTCCCCTTACACATAAGAGTTACAGCCTCAAGAGGAGGTCTCTAAGATGGTTCTAAGAAATGCTTCCCTCCCTATCCAGAGCTGGGGTCTGGAGAGTGCATTGCACACCGTAATGAATTAAACATGTGCGAGGGAGAGACATTTCAGAAGTGCAAAGGCAGAGCAGGAGTGAGTGGCCAGCAAGCAGTGAGCTTGCAGCACATGTGAAACCCTGGAAATGCAACACAAGGTAAACACAGTCAGGGCCTTACAGATTAGAGTGGGAAGAAACTTTGCTTGGAGATACAGAGGAGACTGCTGAGTTTGCAGAAGCTGGAAAGCCTTGGCAACTCAGTGCAAAATTGAAATAAAAGATCTATCCCACAAGAACAGTGGTAGTGAAAATTTTATTTATAAATAATTTATTTCTTAGGTACTTCTAGTCATTCATTTTGAGTTCAGTTTCTAAAAAGTTGCTTATTTGTGTTTCAGTTTGAAAACAAAAACAAAAACCAAGCAACCAACCACAAAATCCCACAAAAAATCCCAAAACTCCAAACACATGCAAAAAAAAGAAACCTGGCTTTTTACTTTAAAATTTTTGCAGTCTTTTGAGGGTACTAGCTTTACAAAACTACCTTGGCAGGCCAAACTGAAAGTTTTGGCCATCCTGTAAGAGCTTTGTTTTAAGACTGGTGAATTGCTTCCTTTCCCTGAAAAAATCTTCCCTGTTGAAAAATGCCCTTCCATTCCTGGAAGCTGCCCACCTCCATTCATCTACTTCTGGCCATCAGGTTTCTAAAATACAGACTGTGGAACAGATAAGGAGCAAGAAGGAATATGAGCCCTTAATATGCTTTCAGAGCTTTCATAAAGTAAAAGGAAAATTGAGGACTGAGCCTTTTTTGGGAAAATAAATTTCAATGTTTATTATTTAAGAACTGGACAAGTAAAGGGGAGGGGGAAGGAAGGAAATGAAGGAAAGAAACAGTTTTGTTGCAAAAAATCGAATTTCTGTCTGACATGGTAGATTTAAGGTTTTTATTTCTTCCCAGCTTCTCTCAATGCAGCAAGACATTGAAACCAGCATTACATTCCATAAATCTATCTTTCACTTAAAGAACTAAATTTCACTTCAGTAAGTAAATATTTATACTTTTAGGATAGGGAGGGAGATGCATTAGCAGGAGAAACAAACATAGAGGTAACATGTGTTCGTAATTTCCTTTGGAGAAAAATGTATGATAAGAGAGTAACTTTTTTTTCCTCTAATGGGTTACCAGCAGCAACTAGTCACTTTCTGAAGGGGAATGTTTAGCAGTAATTAAAAGGGGTTTATATTTTTTTCAGATTACAGAGGAAGCAAATGATAGAAATTTTAACTTGAAAAATAGTTAGAACAAAAGTTAAGAAAATTTACATTAAGAAATTAAGAATTTTTAACACTAAATTTAGTGTTTGCAGCTGCCTGATCATTCAGAATATGAACTTTTTGATGTCTGCAGTAGAAGTTTAGTCCTTGTCCCTGAAGTTCCCTTGGTGCTGCTCAAGGACCAAATGGACACAATTTATTTATTCAGCAAAGCACTTACCCATGGAGCTGTGTTGGTGCTGTGCTGGGCTCTAGCTGTTCTCATCCTGCTTACAGTAGAAAAACCCCCACCCATCTTTCTCGTATTTCTTTCTCTACAGTCCTGTGGTAGGAGCACTGCTGTAGTTCTTTCTGCTGTAGTGTGCCTTTTCTGATCTCTTTTGGAAAGAGCAGTGTGGAAGAAACAGATGTTAGCTTACACAGTGCCTGTAAAGGTATATCAATATGTCAGGAATCCAGTTCATGCAAACTTCCATTTTAGCCAGTGTAGTACCAAAGGACCTGAACAGAATGCATGTCCAAACACAAATACCATCACTACTTTGAAACATGTGAAAATTTATAGTTAAAATCTATGAATACTGTTATCCTTGCTGAAAGAAGGAATAAGGTTCTCATCAAGTGGGAGCAGAGGTTCTGTAAGGAACATCTAGCTCAGAATTCTTATATTTAGAAAAGAAGTGTCAGAAGGTCACAGAGCTGGTCAGAGCACTGGAGCACCTCTCCTTTGAGGACAGCCTGAGACAGTGGGGGTTGTTCAGCCTGGAGAAGAGAAGGCTCCAGAGAGCCCTTAGAGTATTTTCTTGTGGGGGCCTACCAGAAAGCTGGAGAGGGACATTTCACAAGGGTAGGTAGTGATAGGATAGAAGGGAATAGCATTAAGTTGAACGAGAGTAGGTTTAGACACAGATATCAGGAAAAAATTTTTTACACGGAGGGTGGTGAGGTACTGAAGGACTTTGTCCACAGAAGTTGTGGGTGCTCTATCCCTGTGAGTGTTTAAGGCCAGGTTTTGGATGGGGGTCTGAGCAACGTGGTTTAGTGAAAGTTGCTTCTGCCCATGGCAGAGGGGTTGGAGCTAGATGATACTTTAGGTCCTTTCCAATCCAAGCCATTCTTTGGTTCTATGATTCTATGACATGATCAGTAAATAATAGGCACAGAGAGAGAACTGCCCATTGCATTTGAGCAGGTCAGGGGATGACCATGTATGTATATTGAGGACTATTGATTTCCAGGGCTCAATATTGACAGGGCTCCTCTAGGCTAACAAACCCTTTGTCCCACTACCTCAACATTTACATGCAATAAGTCACGGTTTACTCTGAATAATTTCACGGAAACACTAAATGTTTCTTGACTGAAATAAAAAAGCACCTCTGCATCCTGCCATATTACATAAGTGGCCCTGACTATTTGCAATTATATAAACTGAGATATGTATTACAGAAAGACTAATTAAACACCTGGTATCAATACATCAGCATTTCAGGAAAAGTGCTGGAACCAATCACCACTCTGCAAATAAAGTTTAGTATTAATTTCTTGAAATGAGCATATATCGAAGGGACTCTGCACATGTGGCTTCTCGTGTCAGTCTCTCTCCTACATATACAAAAGAATAAGTTAAATAGCTTTGTAGTTTACTGAAAATTATGCGTTTTCCTCGCAAACACATTAATGAAGTTTGTCTTTGAAAGCTGATGGTAACTGAGGTTGCTTTGCTTCCCTAGAGTTACAGTTTGGAATCTTCAACTCAAAGGAAACTGAGAGTGTGCAGCCCATTGTTATAGCAAAACACAGCTTTGCCAAGTGGTTCACACTGTATTCCTTGTGAACCAGCTGCTAACAAGCTGCAGTTAGCACCATGTACTCTCTCTTGAAGGCTCAAAAATTATGGCAAACAAATGAGTGTTTGGCAGGCACACAGGTTTGCAATTTGTGGCCAACAGCGCATTCCCTTCTGTATCTAATTACAGGATGGAATATCCAAATTCTCACTTTTATCAGTGTATGATTAGCAGGACCTAGCACACTTGCTCCAGTATTACTTAAATTAAATATAAAACCACAGAACCAAAGATAAATGTACCATATTCTCCTAATATATTCTTCATGTAGCTATCACTGCTGTCAGTAGCTTGTAATGATATCTGGAAAATGAAGGAAAGATTGAGACAGGTTTTTCCCTTGTAATGCAATTAATTTAAAGAACAAACACACAAGATTGAGTATTTCAGCCAATTGATTTCTTATTTTGTCACCTAAGCCAGAGGCACTTGCCTGGATGTAATTTTTGTTTGGTTTTGCTGGACGTTGTTTTGTTTTCTCCATCCTTCATTTGGACACATGATTCAAAACAATGTTATTTACATCTAAGAAGGGCAAAATTTAGAAGGCAAAATATGGAATCAATGCCCTCTTAACAGGATTTACAGATGCAGGAAATTAATTTAGCAGCTGCTCATAACAACAAGCTTATTAGAGCCATTCATACTAGATTTCTCTATAATATCTTTCTGAGAATCCACCTTCCCAAAACCACAGTTCTTTACCAAAATAATTTGTATTTTAGAAAACTTGTTGGAGTAACATTTAAAGGTATTTTAAATTTAAATAATTTTACAATACTTTTTAAGGAATAAAAAAGCTATATTTAACAAACAAGATTTTCAAAACCACATATGTGCACTAAGCTGAATGAGACATGCAATTTGATATCTTTTCATGCTCTCCTGTGGTGAAGTACAATGTGATGTTTTAAAGAAAACACATTTAATACTAAAAGTCTATGATTTTTATCAAAGCTGCTTGTGTTGCTTTGTGTTAAGAGCACAACTGACAGTGCTCAAATTCAGACAACTCAAATGAGCCCATTCCTTCAAGGTTAAACTGCTCAGCCTTCCTGTTACAGAGGGTTCAGACATGAGATGTCCTTGGTACTGTTTGCAGGGTACCCTATATCCATGTGTCAACTTGCTGCCTGGGATGAGACAGTTTGGCTTCATGACCTTAAAGGTCTTTTTCAACCTTAACTATGCGTTACCTGCGTTTAGATAGGGTGCACTTACGTTTAGATATTTCTTCTAGTTTTGTGCAAAGTTTTATCCCCTCCTGTTCTCTCCCTCTGCTGTCTGTTTTACATACACTTTTGCACCCTTTGGCTCTCTTCCCCTTCCACACCTCATCCTGTTGTCCTCATCCTGATTCACTTTTATTTGTTGTTATTTTGCTGTGGATTTTTTTTCTAGTCTGTCCTGCTAACTCTTTTCCTTCCTCCTTTAAAGGTGGGTGATTATGTCTCCTTTTTTTTGCATTTTTTCAGCTCCTTGAACTCTTTCTTCAGGGAAACTGAGCCACCATAGGGAAGAAGCAGCCACCCTTCTGAATGCTGCTAAGCAAACACTACACAGGTCAATACAGATTCACAGGCAATAGTCTGACGCTAGTATGCCATTACTGCAGTCTGCTTTATTTGTTGTCAAGCCTAAATATAACTTTATGACAATCAATGTAAGACATTTTTTAAACGGCAAATAGCCAACTTATTGTGTTATTTAAAGCTGATGTAAAGCCTGCTACTTCACACAACTAAGTGACTCTTCAAATATGAGCTGATAACTAGCTTTACAGAATTGTAAGAACATGTTAGTTTTCCTTTCTGTATGCTTAGGAAATGGTGCAGGTGTCCTGGTGCTGGCTCTGCGAGCGGCCGGCGCTGCAAGGGCCGGGCCCAGGCGGTGCCAGCGGCTGCAGCGGCCCCAGCGCAGGGCACGGCTGAGCCCCTCAGCCCCGGGGAGAGCCTGGGCAAGGGAGGGCAAAACGCTGCCCGGCAGCCAGGGCTGAGCCAGGGGAAGGCAGCGAGAAACAGCCCTGCGAGCCCCGAGGGGACAGCGGGAGCAGGGACGGGGGCTGGAGAGGCCCGGCAGGGATGGCCCTGCGGCCTGCGAGAGAGCCCGGCGGGGCACGGCTTTCCCTGCAGTCAGTGGCTGTTCTACTCGGAGATCTTAGCACCTCCAAGCACAGCCATCATCAACAGAGGCAAAGTGCTATAGTCTTAGCTTTGTCTAAGTGGAGCGACAATTTTCCTTCCCTATCCCACTTCACACCGTGATCCGGTTTGTTTGGGGGTCCCCGGGGAGTCCCCAAGGGCCCCCAGAGCTGTGTGTTCGCAGGTAGCGGCAGGCAGGCCAGGAGACTCCACACGGCTTCTGAGGGTGCTGATTAGATGAGGGTTTATTGGGGGTCTCACCCCTGAAAGCAGCATGGTTTTGGAGGGAAAGGAGGGGAAGGGGGAGGGAGGGGGAGAGAGGGAGAGCCTAGGGAGAAAAAGGGCCAAAAGCTACCTGTGGACTCCTGGCACAGCTTAACAGGGAGATTCAAAGTGGGCACGGAATAAGACTGGGCCAAAGGGATTACAGATACATGATACTGCAGGGGAGGGTCACAGGCTTGGAATAGACCCTACATTTTCGAGGGGTGAGACAGAGCATACCATTTAAATAAAATAAATTGTAACACCACAACACCGGACATAATTAACATGTTGTAAAGTTATGTAAAACTAAATCAACATTTGGCAGGGAACATGCAGCTATTACGTGTGTAACAGGTGTTAAGAGCAATCTTTCTACGCTTTCTAATCCCCATGTCATATATCAAATTCCCCATTCATTACTGTCCATGATGATAAAGGGAATTAGTGTTCCCTGATTAGTTTTGAGCTGTGAAGATGTGTGCTTGTTTGCCTTAAAGCTCGATAATTCATTAGTCACACTGTTGAAAGTTCCAAGTCTATTATATCCCATAAGATATTTTCCCAGAGAAATTTCTATCTTCCTAGTTTGTAATGCTTGTCGTCAAAATGATCAATATTCTCTAGTGTATAGCATGTTGACTCTATTTGTTTCTTTGTTTTGTAAATGTCCCATTTTTAGCTGCAATGGAGTTAATTTTCTCCTTAGTAACTGGTACAGTGCTGTGTTCTGGATTTAGGATGATACTAATGCTGATAAAACACTGATGTTATAGTTCGTGTTGAACAGTGCTTACCCTCAATCAGGGCCTTTTCAGTTTCCCATGCTCTCCCACTGAGCAGGTGCACAAGAAGCCATGAGGGAACAGCTGACCCAAACTAGACAAAAGGATATTCCACACCACAGTACATCATACCCAATATATAAACTGGGGAGAATTGTCCAGGAGGGGTCAATCACTTCTAAGCATCAGTCAGTGCATGGTGTGCCGGCAGGGGGTGGTGAGCATTGATATTCTGCATCACTCATTTCTCTTGGGTTTTGCTCCTCTCTCTCATATGTTTGTCTCCCATGTTGTTGCTGCTATGATTGTTATTATTATGTTATTTTTATATTTTAGTTTATTTCAAATATTAAACCCTTCTTATCTCAACCCACAGATTTGACCTTTTCCTGATTCTTTTTTTCATCCCAGGTGGATGGGTTTGGGAGAGAGTGAGCAGCTGCATGGTCTGTAGTTACTCACTGTGGTTGAAATGCAATAGTATTATTTATAAATGCAAGGTATTATTTATAAAAAGCCTACATATTTGCATTTTTAGAATGATAAACATTTCTTCTATGATTTTTTTTAACCTACGTTCATGAAGTAAATGTTGAGGTAAAGTTCTTGAACACCACACACGGTCAAACTGTAACTAGTAGACATCTCAGATAGGAAATAGGTGGACCTAGTCTCAAGTTTCAGTTCTAATTTCTCAGTTGTTATTCTAAGTGGTCTACTCTAATTAGCTTAATCCCTTGGAGACAAGTCAGACATTAAGAATCACTATATATTTTAGAATATATATATATATATATAATAATTCTCATGTGTTCACTCAACTATAAAAAATAATAATCAAATCTGCTTATTTGTAATTTCAATTGGTTTATAGTGAAAACAATGTCAGATTACTAAGTAAATTAATCCTGGTGGATCCAGAATTACTTGCTTTTTGGATTTAAAGAATTACAACAATACTATGTCTTCCACTGTAATGTAGAATAAACCACAGAAATAGTTAATCCAATGAAGATGCCTTATTCTTATTATAGATGTTATTACTGGTATTGTCATTGTTATTATAATTGCTGTTATTATGTTATAAGCCCTAAAATAAAGATGACTCTGCTCTGTTGATGTGTTTGATAGGAACATCTACACATTTGCTATCCCTGCTTGGCTCCTCTGCATGGTACCAGAACAGAGAATGGGACTAAAACAGGAACACTGTGCTAGAACACTGCAAACAACCTTCCCTGGCCTGAGACACATACCTGAACCTACAAGAAGAAAAGCCATCACTTGCATGTACCATTACTAAACTGCAGCACAATTCGTCCAAAGAAATTGAATATTAGGAAAACAGTATCAAGAAATAAAAAGTAAAACCATGGAACCCCAGGGCCGAAGAACTTCTGGCCTTAAGGTTTCCTTGATTCTACTAAAAGCCTCTTCACACATACAGAATACATGCTGTGGGAATCAAGACATGCAGAGAAATTGACTGAGATATGTCAGAATAAAATGGTTGTTTATGACTTAGGATATCTCTGAGCCGCAAATGTTGGAGATTGGGAGAGGGTTTTCAAGAAAAATCACTACATTTTCCATATTCTTTCTAAAGCATCTGCTGTTGGCAACTGCTGCTGATGGCATAGACCATTGTCTTATGTCACCATTCTTATACTTTTGTAAGCCAACATAAAGCAGGGCTGTGATGACATTGATAACAGAGCACATAACTAAAGAATTATATTAACAGCTCATGGCAGGGGTAGAAAAATTCTGGCAGGTGTCCCTGAACTAGGAACAGGACTATTATCAGTGACAGAAATGTCACAAGAGATTAACTTGCATAGTCCCAGCTCTGTGCTAAATGGCCTGTATAGCAGCAGTTGGAAAGACAGGAACCTGTGTACCAAGTCTGTGGTTCAGTGGACCATCCAAAACTACCCAGGAGGGCACTTTAGTGACACTAAAGAGGAAGAAACCCATCAACATTAAAACAAATTAAATGGTAAAAAGGAGAGTATTGTAAGCTTTTGGAAACACATAAAGAGTCGACTTGAGAAGTACAAAATGAGCAAAATAATTTGCAGTGGTGGAGACAAAGGGGAGGATAACAGAACAGAACTGAAAATCTGATTTGATATTGCTAGAAGTCACCCTGCTGGCATTTACCCATGTCTGATGGAGTCACTTCCAGTTGGAGGCATGAATGCGCCAGAGTGCAGCAGGGAGGGATCCACACCTCAGTGTGAATGATCCATGCCTCTGTACGTATACCACCTCATGGGCTGTGCTCATGTGTGTGTTGGAGGGCTGCAGGAGGTAGGGCAGAGAGCTAGAGTTTGTGCAGGTGTCCTCTGACATAGGGTGAGCATCTGTGTGTGATCACAGAACTCTTAAAGATTATTTAGAGAAGGTTGTTTCAAAATTAGTAGGTATGTGCAGACACGTGTCTAGGACAATGGTGCATCTGTTGCAATTGTGATACTGACCCTCAACATATAGTTCACTGATTACCAATTAACTATGTGGTAATAAACCTCTTCACTGCTGATTCAATTTAAACTATGACAATTTAACAAATTTCCCCTCTGAAATCACCTGCTCCAGCTGCTGCACTCCTCAACAATAAAGGATGACAGACCATAAAGAGAGATAGTGGAGCGATATTATGACATGAAGTGAGTTCCTTTCTGATATAGAAGCAAGTTACAAGCATTTGGGATTCTACTTTTGAAAGAATGCCAAAAGTGCATGTATGATCTGCCTTTCTCATGGGCAGAGATGACAACCCTTGGGAGGATTTTAGAGAGATATTCATGGCAGGGATGGCATCAGTGTTCTCTGTGTTGAGTGTGAGGATAAACATCCCTTCCAGTGCAGGTGGCTGTATCAAAAGGAGTATCCATTGCATTTAAAACATAATGCAGTGAACACTGCTGTTGATATTATTTCTCTCCTTGAAGGTTTCACAGGAATCACAGGATTCAGCTTCTGAAGACTCATGGTCAAACTGCAGTCTTAACAGTAGCAAAAAATGTTTTAATATTGAGGTCAGCCTAAGAAAACCTAATAAATAAGCAATTGTTTTAAACAGTTTTAGAATTCATCCAAGACAGTACCAATCTAATTTCCTCTATACAGACAGGTACAGACTTACTGATGAGGAGGAGGGGGATAGAAAAGCTCCTATCCTCACTTACTAAAAGCCAATAAAGCATGTACCCTGTCACACAGGAGGGAGAGAGACACTGCACCACCATCTTCTTGACTGCATCCGCAGGACTGTACACCTCAATAAAGCCAGTGGGAAAAAAAAAATCTTTTCCTTTTTTATTTTCAGGTCTTTTCTGCTGTTATGCTTTGGTTATACCATAATCTGAATACCAGACATTATAAATTACCTGAGGAGTTCTACATAGCCTCCTGAATATTTCTAATGTAATGGGATCAATAAGGCTAATGTTGTAAGAATGTGATCCTGTCCTTCTAAAAAGTATCAGATTGAATTTAGATTTTTGGACTCTGTGGATTTGATAACATACATCAACTGTATTTCAAACTATTTCATGCAATCAACGCTTGTAAAAGCCTCTGACAGGATTTCACTATATCTTCAATGCACTTCATTGTAATTTAGGCCTTACAAAAAAGCTGATTATTGTGAATTGTGACAACTAAACAAATCACCTAAAATCCTTAGTAACCCTTAGTAACACAGAAGTGGAAAAGCTGCAAGAATGACCCAACACTGGACAGACTTTTACCTCTCCTCTTGAACAGCTCTTAACTGTAGCAGACAATTTTCCCTTGTAAACTCTTTACAAAATTTCTTATCAGTTTATTAAATTATTAGGTGGGATCCTTGTTTATGCCATTCATACAATCAATCAGTAGTACTCATTATTCCACAGCATATAGTAGTTTGCATGGCAAATATTAATCAGTAAGATTGTACTCTGGTGAACATGTTTTGCAAGTTAAATTAGGATGCACATAAATGTGGGAGAGGTTCCTGGTGAATTTTATATGTCTGTAGCTAATTTAATTTTATTAAACATATAATCATATAATCATATATTATATATAATAATATATATTATGTAATTATAAAAACCTTGTTACATGAGAATAGATAATTATCACAATTACATCATAATTACGATTTAGATATTGTTCTGTTTGGCTGTACTTTTGTACTACATATCAGATTCTAAATAATGAAAGAACACTAGAATCAACATTATTTTTTCCTGTCAAATATTAGGTATCATTCAAATTTAAAGTTAGAAAATTAGTTTGCTTTGTTAGGATGTGTTGTTGTAATTTAATTCGCAACTGAAGAGGAAGTGATAAGCCTGTCAAGGCTTAGCTAACACTGGCAGCTTAGACCTGCCTTTTTTCTCACTGGTTATATCTTATTCTGACAGTAACCATAAGAATTTCAGTGGAAGTACTCAGAACACTTACAAGTCAGCATGAGCAACTGGAGCAGAATCATCAGCTTCTGTTCTAGAGATGACATTTGTAAAACAGAACTTCCTGGCATCCGTTGCTTCTCACATCTTGAAATATTCTAGGAATATAGAACATTTGATGCTTTGCAAAAGACTTTGAATTTTCCTGGGATATTTCTAGAAGGAAGGTATCTCAGAAAGGCTTCAGTTCAACATCTTATTCAAAGAAGTTCAGGTTTGAGTAGGTAACAGAGGTATAAAATCAATCAGGGTTTGAAAAACTTCAGAACAAGAGACTGTACAGCCCTACTGGGCAGCTTGTCTCTAGTCAATATTTGACTGTACTAGTGGTGAAAAGTTTTTCCTCGTACCCAGTTAGAACTCACTGTGTCATGTGTCTGTCATCCTCCCATGACACAGTGCTGTGAAGTGCCAAGCTCTCTCTTCTTGAGAGCACTTTGTAGATCCTGGCACACTGCTGTTATTTCCCCTCAAAGTAATATCTTTTCCAGGCCAAACAAAAGTCTCCAGGCCTCTCTTCACAGGGCACATGCTCCAGTCCCTGACCGTCCTAGAAACCCAGAGTGATTAGGAACCACCAATATTGGGGACTTGATAACTTTCCTGTAATTGAGTCCCAGCATTGGATGTGGCATGCTAGGTGTGCTGGGTGTAAGAAGAAAATCCCTGCTCTCCACATCCTGGCTGTGCCCCAGCGAGTACCTCCCATGGCACTGTTGGTTGTTTCTACAACCAGGGCACATTACTACATTCGGTGTGTATCTACCAAGATCTCCAGATCCCTCCCTGCAGTACTGCCCTCTGCAAGGCAGGCACCATCCTGCACAGCTGCACAGGTTGTTTCCTGCCTGTGGCAGGACTTGGCCTTTTTCTATCCCTATTGAACTTGAAATGTTCCTTTTGGCCCTCCAAGCTTATACAGATACACAAGAATGGGAGTACAGTGTCATTCCTCTACTAGTTACAGTACATATGCAATCACTTAAACAGCTGCTTACCCTTTCCTCACATCTCTAAATAGAATTCTCCGTCACAAATGCACAGTAAGACAACACATGCTATTAAGTCAATTGGGAATGCAGAATGAACCAGTTGAAGCAGCATAGGTTTTACTGTATTCAGTAGCATTTTTGATCTCTGTCATGCAATATTCTTAGCTTAGTTACGAGCAGTTAGCAGAAAGCCAGAAGCAACCTCAGCTCCCCCCTGGGTTTCATAGTAGTCTGCAAAAGTGAGAGCTACTTAGCATAGAGCTCATACCAGCTGTTTGGAGCATTTTCTAGAACATAGCACTTCCACATGGAGTGTTAAATACTTGCACTAAATAATGCACTTGCTTTGTGAAAGCTGGACAGTGCATCTAACAGAACCATACGTACCTGAGGGTATTTAAACAGAACCATATGTACCTGAGGGTATTTAGTTTCTGTCATTGTGAAAAGACACTGTGAATAAGTTGCTTCCTTGCTACATTTGAGAATGACTAATTTAGTCATTCATAACACACATTCTGTTTTTAACTTTTAAAAAGTACTAGACAAGAAATTACTAAAAGGAGAGACCGGAAGAGGAGAGAAATGTTTTCTCCTAGAAAGTGATGAATTATCTAAGAGTATTTTACTTAGGCAAAAATTAAAAATGCAGTATTATAATTCTCAGATTGTATGAAGTAGTTTTAGCACACATATATGTATGTATTCACTTACAAGTAAGCAATAAAACCATGTATTTACCATTATTTTAAAAGACATAGGAATACTAAAACATGAACTTCCGAAATTTATTTTTGCAGATTATTACTGACTGGACTTCTTTACTGATATTTATGGGAGTTAAAAAAATTTTAAAAACCACAGTCATCATCTTGACATTGTTTTGGATTCAACAAATGCCTTTAGAGGTGTTCATACTTTTGCAAAAGATGTGACAATTTTGATTTATGCTTTTGAGAAAAACTTTTTATTCAGCATGCCAGTCAAAATTATGAATACAGAGAATCTACAAGAGCCAGCTAAAATAGTATAAGTTTCATTTCTTTTCAGTAATGTTGCAATAAAATTAAAATAAACAGCTTCTCAGTATCAGGTAGTAAATTTAGCATTTGATGTATGACAGATGTTCTTGAGTCCAAAAAAGACAGCCAAAATTAAAAATCAGCTTTCAGACACTGAATGCAAAAGAACCTCTTTCTCATCTACTTCAGCAGCAAATATATTTTGGATGACCAGCTGGACACTGAGTAGGATTCCCTAAAGGTCTTGCCTTGAGGACTTTTCTTAACAATTGAAACTATTTGCTTTTATTGTTTTTGACAGGCACAACAGTCTAGTAACAGGTGTGAGAATCAGCTTAGAAGGAGAAAACAAGGGAATGAAGATGCCAAATAATCTGGCAGACTGGTCAGTATAATTTTCTTCATCATTTTGCTCACATTTCTGTAGGTGCCAAATATAGTATAAAAGTGGAGACATACTTTTTATGTAAAAATAATGCCTGCTTTGTGATTTCAGTCAAGGTGATCTGTTATCAAGTGCTGGCTGGATTTATGACCATCTGCCATACAACAATGAGGCAATGGTCAGAATTAATAACACTTTAAGAAAACAAATCTAGAGAGTTTTGGGGTTTAGACCTTTCAACTGCCAACACAACACACACCACTTAGTATTTAGATAAAGCTTTGTATTAGCACAAACTTAAAAAAAAAAAAAACCCAAACAAAACCAATGACTAGCCAAGACAGAATAATGTCCTGGCAGTCTAAATCAGAAATTATTATGCCAAGGTTTTATATTTTCAAGGGTAGGTCGGTATTATTCTATACAAATACCTGCTGAGTTTTCAGTTATTTGATAAAATGAAATTTAGTCCTTCCAATTATAAAGTATGGCCCCTTTTCAAACAGGCCAAGTGAGCAGCTTGACAATACTCATCCTTGGATGTGTCAGGTCCAATTTTATTTTCACTTTCAAAAAGAGCATTTTTTGTCTTAAATCCCTCATCTGTATACACAATCATACATATGTAATTGAATGCCTTTTGCTTCACATTTTTAACAGGGGCATAATTTTAACTGGCTGCTGTATGATTTATATTTTATTAATACTGCATTATTTATGTATTCTGGAGCTGCAGTGAAGAAAATAAACAGTGGCTTTCTAGGTAAACATTCATTTCAAAAATCAGAGGTAATTCTGATTTCAGCAATTTCATTAGAAAGTTGGGAAAAGAATAGGACCCTTTTAGGGAATCAGCAAAGGAAGCTAACCCTAACTGAATGTCACTATGTTCTCAACATCATCTTGATCTTCCCATTATCAAATAGGCTCATGAGATTAATTCAGATTATTGGTATTTTCAGAAAATTATTTTTCCAGTAGTGCTACTAGCACATGTATCTTTAACAAGTGTAATTCTGAATAATTCACCTTTCAAAGGCATGTCAGTCTTTGGTCCCTAAGAAATTAACAGGACTGAATGTAACACTATAAGATTGACCTTCCAGAGAATTCAGATGAACTTTAGTGTTCTTTCTAATAGCATTCCTTGTCTTCAGAAACCTACTCTTCTCTCATAAAAACTCTTTTCTTCCTCCTCTGTGAATGCTGATGTTAGCAGCAGCAGTAACTAAAATGCAGCACTACTTTTGCTGATGAAGGCAAGAACAGAGACATCTGGCTCACAGAAGCAATTTGAGTGGATTTGTCAGAAAGTACTTTTGCTGGGATATTGAAAGGCCCTTGAGGTATACTTACTGAAGAATGGGAGAAGTTTGTATATATGAAAAAGTGCCCGGAATCCAGGTTGGTTTTTAATGACCTCTTTGAGTCTTCAAAGCAATAAATGAACCAAACTGGATTAGATTTTGCAAGGTCTTCTAGTGTTCTTGTTGAATTTCTAATATGACAAAATAAATGCTGGAAACTGTCACATTAGCCTTAACCCCCCAAGTATAATTTTTTTTTAAGGAAAAGTATGATTTGATGTAAGCTATAGATACAAACACATATCAAATTGCAGGCTTAAATCTACTTGCACCCGGAAAATTCTTAACACCTTTATGAATAATAATATCTTCAACACTTCTCAGTCTCAGAGTAAAGGCATGAATCAAAGAATTCCTAAAATACAATTCTTTAGTAGAGTTGATGTTTTTAGATTTAAAAAAAAAGAGATGGTTTCAATCCTATCTATTACCAGAATAGCTTCTGTAAACAAAAAAGTAAATTTTTTATTCAGTAAAAAACAAGAAGGAATAGTTGTAGTATCCTATTATAAAAGAACAAATGAAAAGAAAAAGTATATCACCTAAAATGAAAATGATTTCTAGTTAGGTGCAGGTCAGAAAAAAATAAATATCCAGAAAATTTAGAATCACCCAGGTCATGGTTACTGAGAAAAGAGGTGGAGTTTCTAGCCCAGTTTAATTCCATACCACCCACACCATGGCAGGAGGAATAAAATGACTGGAAGCAGAAGGGATTCCATCTTTTGATGGGCTTGCAAGAGGAGGTGTGCTGGACTGGGGTTAGAACCAGAGCCACTGCCACTGCTGCCACTGCTGCCATTGCTGCCTCTGCAGAGACAGACAGCCCCTCTCTGGGAAGTATTTTTGTTTGTCAGGTGGTGAATACTCTTTTTGTGGGTAAAACGGTCTCTCTTCTGTAAACTCTCTGGTTAATATCATTATGGCTATTGCAATTTTTCAGTAAATGGTGACTCCATCTTATAATTTCTCCTGGTCTTTTCTCCACTATTGAAAGGGGGAAGCTTGAATAAGTTTACTTTTCCTGCTGGGTTTTAAACCAGCACTGTCTTGGTCTACAAAGTCAGGCTAGGTGTCCAACAGGAACAGACTTGAATGATTGCAGCAAATGCTGAGATTATCTGCAAGAGAAGGAAGATGCTCCATATGGGTTTTCTGCAATAATTGTGTTAGTTTTTTATTGAGTCATAGAACCATAGATCAAGCAGACATTATGTATGAGTCAAAAAGATACTGACATCTGTTATATTGCAGATACACACCAATTCCTACATCCTGTACATGGCCCATTGTACTGGATATTTCCTAGTAGCCTGGTACATGCAAGAAATCCTTGCTGTTCAGGACACAAATCATATTATTATAGGATGGTTTGGGTTAGAAGGGACTAAAGCTCATCCTGCTCCCACCCCCTTGCCATGGGCAGGAAGACCTTCCACTAGACCAGATTGCTCCAAGTCCCATCCAACCTGGCCTTGAGCACTTCCAGGGATGGGGCATCCACAGTCTTCTACAGGCAGCCTATTTCAGTGCCTTGCCAACCTCACAGTAAAGAATTTCTTCCTAATATATAATAGCTTCCTCTGTCCTAGTTCAAGAAAAAAAAATTGGCCCTTCAAATAAGAATGAGATAAAACAGATTTCTGCTCTTGCAAAACTGGACTTTTGTAAGCACATCAGGTTCAAAGAAGTCTGATGGAGAAGATAAAGTATAAAAAACAGAGGCAGCAAACAAAGGTAATTGCTAAATGACGGTTTTTGAGTGACATTTTACAAGAAGGATGAAATCAAGATTTAGCCACTGTTATCACAAATTTAGCTAGCAGATGTCAGAATCTTCCATGAAGGGAGCTACATGTCAAACCCCAAAACAGGACAAATACACATTGCAAGTATTGACTAGCAATAAGATTTTTACTGAAGAATGTACGGTCATCCCCAGTGAACTCTATTGTTTTTAAATTTATAGTTTGGCTTTCAAACATTGACCTGGAAAATAAGAATTAAAAGAGCAATACGTAGGTCTGTGATTTTAAACTCTGATACTAAAACTACTTTAAACTACATCTTGTACTGCTAAATCTTTAAGGTAAAGGAAATAATACTTGTGTTGTGTTAAGAAGCAGTTACTGCCAATGCCCTAGTGATGGTTCAGGTGATATAGACAGACCTAAGTAGTACTGATCCCATCCAGTGAAATAAAGATATGTTTAAACCTTCGTGAAGATATGTACCTTAAAGGTTAGGAATTGCGAACCAGGATTTTGATCGGGGATGAAAGGCAGTACATTGCTAGAATAGCTTGCAATGAGCATCATACATACAAATCATCATCATTTTCTCCATAATTACTGTGTGCTGGGAATCCCACAGCAATATGGATAACTCATAAACATTATTTTATTGCTTGAATAATATTATTACATCATGAAGATTTGATGGGTTTCAGTTGTAATGTAATCAGCCTGTAGAAAATATGCAGAAAAAAGTGAGGGAACTCTTGAAATTTTATATTCTTGACCCATTAGAATTTCTTCTTCCTAATTACTATTAACAGCAAAAAGTTTACTGTTTGTCGGTGAATATTTTAATTTTCATGGAGAGAAATGTCTATGTATTGACTGACTTTTTTCCTACATGATTATATCATAGAATAAGAGAATAACAGAATAACAATGGCTGTGCTTCAGTAATTCTCTGCAGTGAAAATTTGCTATTTCAAAATCTGCACTGAAAACACTGGCCCATATCCCTATCTATTTTATATTTCCAAATAACATATTTTATATTAAATTATATTTTATCTTTTTAAATTTTTAATTAATTTTTTGGGGCTGTCCTTTTTTCTGTTTTTGTTTTGTTGGTTTGGTTTGGTTTTTATATCAAAGTAATAGACTGGCCCAAGTGGTAAGTAATGCTCGTTATGTAGGAACCAAGTAACATGGAGGCATACTCATTTTAAAAGTTTACTTAAAATTTGATTATATGAGAAATTATGCTTGTATGTACCTTTTGAGACTTTTTCCCCTCCTACCAACACATGGTTATCTACAGTGAATTAATTAGAAGAATAAATTTTAAATATTGTTTATATTTAAATTATTTTTTTTTTATATTTTCTTAGAAAATTTGACAACAAACAACTAGAAAGTTTTCTGCAAAATCCAAATGACATGGGGTGGC
The DNA here is from genome assembly GCA_013397555.1 of Urocynchramus pylzowi. Classification (NCBI taxonomy): domain Eukaryota; kingdom Metazoa; phylum Chordata; class Aves; order Passeriformes; family Fringillidae; genus Urocynchramus; species Urocynchramus pylzowi. Next base: position 412,323 of record VZRH01001934.1, on the reverse strand, counting down.
ATTTTCTGTTGGGAGAAAAAGTGTAATTTGTTCTCACGGAATGGAAATCACTACTTTTTGTTATGGTTACCTTTTATTTTGACATATTAGGTTTTCATCCACAGAATTTACTCAATAATCTAGTTCACAGTGTAAAACTGTTGTGTATGAAAATCCTTATGCATTGCCAGTTTTAGGGTGAAGCTAGTTCAAACCATGCTTGTTTCCCTAGAAAGATACAAGGACTTTCAGGGTTGCTTACACACCTTGCTCATAACTCTTGCCAATAAATTGTTCAGGCAATTACACACTTGGTCTATGTTGTCTCCATGAATTCATTAAAAACAACTTTCTGCAATATTCTAGATCTGCTGAAAATCTTAGCAACAGAGCTATTCCGAGGCAACCTAAACATTATTGAAGTACACTCTACTGCTCCAGGACCAATTTAAATACCTACTTACAGTTATAGGGTATATTTTAAGTCCTGTAACCCAACAGGCTTCCATTTTAAATTCCAGAGTAATTATTTGACAAATACAAAGAGTCCAAATACATTTTTTCCTTCAAAAAGAAAGGGCAGAATAAATTAAATTTTGAAGTTATCAATTCAAAGAAAGATGACAATTGGAAGCAGAGATGTTCTGATTAGATAGCAGTCTTCCTTTCTAGGATTCCCCAGGTTCAGCAGCTGGTTGAAAAAATAGATATTGAGGTCCTGCATAATGAGCCTGCCATAGAAGAAAGTTAACATAAAGACACACATTCACACAAATTTCTGGAATGGAAATCCAAGAAAAATTTTGTTATTATGTTATCCCTTCTGTGTAATTTTTTGTATTTTTTCTAAGTACCTTGCATCCTAAATGCAACCTGAAGCATTGCAGGCATTTGTTTGGTAGGGTGTGCATGAGTGAAAGCCATTTGTGACACTCTCCTGCTTCTTTTCCATTTGGAACTGAGTTGGAAATAAGTGAGTTATCAGAATAGCAAGAGACTTTCTGCGGCACACTGATTTCAGTGAAGAATGTTAATAGAATTTCTGAATTTCATTGGCTCGAGCTACACATAAAATATCTGTTGCTTGGTTGTGTACAATCCAAGTCTGATACACATATATAAATGAAACAGGTTGCTTAGAGCACTCTTATTGCTTTGTCTATAGTTTTCTCCACAGGAGGCTCATAAAGCCATTCCATATGCACAAACATTCATCTCAGAAACAAATATTAACTGGTATTTACTTAACAAGACTCTGGTTATATAATCTTTGTCAAGAGATTGAGTTTGCAGATTTTCATCTCTTTTGACATATGGAAAGGCATAATACATAGGTACACTCTGTGTTCATGGATTTTATATCCAATATATGGCTCATTTACCAGGCAATTTCCAACCCAAGACAACTGTTAAGCCTTTCAAGCTGAGACTGAGGAGATGTTCCTGAGCTGTGATACTTCTACTGAAAGGAAGCAGGAGAGAATTCACTGTCTTTCAGGTCTGCCTGTGTTGCTATATGCAGAACCACTCTCCAAACCAACCAGCAGAAGTTTATATCCCTGAAGATGCGGATTCAGCACATGAATTAAATGTAATCACTTTCTGCTCTATACCTCATGGATTTATCTTGAAAACCACTAATTACCATTTTTTTTTTCTCCTGAAAATTTACTCTGTTTGGGTTCTCCTTGGGTTTATGCCACAGTGATGTCTACACTGACAAAGCAATTTTGTAGTTTGAGTTGGATATTTAAGATCTGAGCATATAGTAATCACACATTATTTGCTGAAAAATGCACTGAAAGAAAAGTGGTTCATGACTTCTGGTTTTCACAATCATATCATTTTATACCAACTAAAGACTGCTCCTTTTTGCACATATCTAATTCATGAAAATAGGCAAAGTACTAAGTATGTATTATTTTGAAGTAAAAACAAAAAAAGTCTAATGAAGATTTAAGCTAATATTGGAGAATCAATGACAACAAAAAGATTGTTCTAAACTTAATGCATACATTTTCATGAAGAGTCATTTCTGGTTTATAGAAGGACAACAAATATTTTTAAGTCCTTTACCATTAGTCTATACTTAATTAGTGGGCTGGAACTTTTTCAGACTATACTTTTGCTGGATCCTGCCCAGTCTCCTACAACAAAGTTACTCTGTGACTCTTGCTTTTTGGTTCAATATTTTTATTCTTTGTCTTGTTGGAAAAATCTCACATGTTGAGGTGTATTATAAAATTACACCAAAATATCCCGTATTTCTCCCTAAGAAAAAAATACATTATTCTGGCAATTTATAAAGGTGGAAAAGAGCAATTTTTTTCTGGGAAGTCAGAAGAAAACAATACACCAGCTTTTAGCTTATATCTAACCATTTAAAACCAAATAACAAATATGCAGTCTTTGTAATTCAGTCACAACTAAGTAAAATCAATTTAGAGATAAAATCATTGAACAAAAAGAAAAGAAACACAGATACTCTGCACTCCAAAAGATGTAGGGTTCCATATGCTAACAAAAGAAAAAGAAAAAGAAAAAAAACAAAAAAAAAAACCCCCAAAAACCAAAAAACAAACAAACAAAACACCAAAAGAAAAGAAAAAAAAAAAANCCCAAAAACCAAAAAACAAACAAACAAAACACCAAAAGAAAAGAAAAAAAAAACAAAAAAAAACCCCAAAAAACAAAAAACCAAAAGAAAAACCAAAAAAAAAAACCAAACAAGAAAACCAAATCCCACTGTAGGATTGAAATTGTCTTTTATCAAAGCAGGTAAAAAAGTCAAAATGAGAATATGGGTTAAATGCAAATCACTAATAGATACAATTTTAACCAGTTGCATCCAATCCCACAATAAAAGTGACTTGCCTTTTCACAAATGTTGCTTGAAAGACTGAAAACAGGGTTGGGTGAAACTCCTTTAAGGAGTTTCAGCTAGTTGGCCTGTGAATATCAATAAGTGTGGCCAACGACTTGTCTCATTCACAGAACCACAGGATGGGTCAGGCTGGGAGGGACCACAGTGGCTCATCTGTGCTGCTCAGACAGAGCCATCTGAAAGCACATTGCACAGAGTTTTGTCCAGATGGCTCCTGAATATCTTGAATGAGGGAGACTCAGTGCTTTCTCACCGTCACATTAAAGATGTTCTTCCTCATATTTAGGTGAAACTTCCTGTGCATCAATTTCTGCCTGTTACCTCATGTCCTGTTGCTTGGCAACACCAAGCAGAGCCTGGCTCCATCCTCTGACACTCTCCCTCCAGATACTGATGGTCATTGACGAGGTCCCCCTCAGTCATCTCCTCTTGAGGCTGACAGGCCCAGTTCTCGTGGCTTGTCCTCTTAAGAGAGATGTTCCAGAACCCTCATCATCTTTACTACCCTCCACTGGATCTGCTGCAGGAGCTCTTGTGCTGATGAGTCCACAGAGCTGGGCACAGAGCTCTAGATGTGGCTTCAGCAGGGCTGAGCAGAGAGGCAGGACCGCCTCCCTTGGACTGCTATCAACGCTCCTCCTGACGCACCTTAGGATGCCATCGGCCTTCTGGGCCACAAAGGCACTTCTGTTCATGGACAGCTTGTTGTCCACCAGGAACCCCCAGATCATCCTGGTTTTAAGAATTGCTTCATTTTTGTTTAAATTCCAGCCAGGTTTTCTTCCCTGGTTATTATTATTTATATACACAGAAAACTCTGTTTTTCATCAAGGTAACCAACACAAAGGCAAAGAATTGAAAGAAAATGTATGAGGCCAAACAATAAATAAGGCAGAAGCACCATCTTATTCTGCACTTCTTCCAAATTGGTAAATGCTCTTTTCCATTTCAAAATGTTTTTCCCTATCTTTCCAGCTCTTCTTTTACATTGGGTTCTTTCTTTTCTCATAATTTAATTTAAACATGATGAAAGAATAATTTTTTGTTTTATTCATGAGAGACAGAGTTTTCTTGAATTTCACTTTCATCAGGACACAACTTTAAACCACTTACTACTGTTGCAACTTCAGTCACTGAAAGAAGATAATTTTTTGTAACTTTCATGTGTATAAGTAATGATACAAATATATTAGCTAAAATTAATTTTACTAGTGCCTAAATATATTTACCAAGGAATAAGAATCTCTTTTTTTTTCAGAAGCTGTGGTCTTACCTACCTTAAGAGTATGGAAGTCCATCCTTGTAGGTATGCAGGGATATTGTAATTCTTAGTGTTCAAGGCTGAACAGAGAAATCTACAAGTTCATTTTTCACACATCATTTGGGTGAAAAAAAATAGCCAAAGCTGGGTCATGAGAGTAAATGAATGCATTTCATAGCACTGAACTGAGCTGCTGACCTGTTTGGTGAAATTCCTAGAACTTGCAGAAAGGTAGGGGAAAAACCATCTGTGCACAGATATCCATACTTTCCCCTCCTTTAGCATCCCATTTCTTCATGTCTACTTTTGTTTTGAGGAATCTACACTAATGTATCATGTTTTTCAAGCTTGAGGGCTGCTGCCTGTGAGATATCATTAAGGACACATTCTTAATAGACATCTCAGCATTCATCTATCTGAGCATTTCAGTTCAGATCAAATGTGATGTGAATGTCCAGCCTATCCCCTCTTACTGTATTAGGCTTCACATCAAAGAGTATGATCTTCAAGAACATGACCTAGATTCTTCTTAAATCAAATGAAATGTAAAGATGTTCTTCAGAAGTGCATGAGAAGTACATTTTAATTGCTAATAGACTCAGCCTGTGGGATAGGACTAGAGCAAGTCCTTCATACCCCTGTGAAATGCAGCATTCAGCAGTAGGTATTTTTCTTGTAATTAAACAAATTGGTCAAACAGGCTTCCAAGAAGGCCCTGGAAGATCCTTCAAGAACACTCCTATTAGAGGTGGGAGAGGAGCTCCAGAACTCATCAGCTCATACAGCACTGATCAGTGTCAGCCATGTGAGATACAGCTGACCTTCAGAGAGGAGTTGGAGGTATGAACACTGTGTATTTGGGGTTTTCTGGATACTGCTATTCCAGCCCTGCTTGATCACCACAGGCTACGTCAGGACAATAAACCAAACCAACCATACCCTGAGATTCACACCTACTACTAAGAGCAGGAAACTGTGGTGCATTTTCCCCAACTACCAAGCTGTTTCAGGTCTACACTATCCAACCACGTATTTAAGCATACAGTAAATGGAGAATTCCCATGCTGGAAGCACCACATGTTTTAAACTCTAAGTAAGACCTCCTCACATCCAGATAGATTATTAAGGATTTGTTCTTTCAGTGATATTTTTGCTTTTGTTATTAATGTTTTACTTTCTTTCTTCCCCTTTGAAGTAGAGTCAGTCATTGAATTCCAATATTATTATTTTGTACTGTTACGATATCATTGTACTTTTTCTTTCTACTGTAATAACTAGGAATTTACATCACTTGTAAATTTTTCTCTTGATTTTATGTGCTTGCCTCCTACATCAATTATTTAATTTTTGTAAAAAATGTTATGACATGAACTTGTCTTCTAAATACTTTAGTTTAATACCTGGTATGGAAAAAGCAAAAAAAAAAAAGGGCGGGGGGTGGGGAAGGGGAGGTGGAAGGAACTAACCAGACTTTAATTTAAAAATCCTACTGAAAATCATGTGAGTACCAATCTTGAGGAATTTAGCAGTTTTTACCAGTGAACTGTCCTTTAGAAGACACACATATTCTATTATAATAGGTTGTAACTGTTGTCTCACACAAAGAAATTTGCAGGGCAAATATTTCAGAGTGACATCACTAACAATGAGAAAATATTTGGTATCATCATTATTGCATTAATTTGAAGGCACCCATAAGGAAAAGCAACTGCCTAAATTTCACACGATCTTTCTAATGAAAAATAATGTCTGATATTACTCAACAGAAACTAATAATTCTTTTAAAAAAGCATTTAAACATTGCATGGGTTCATATGCTACAGTCTTTGCTTCCAAGATTGTTTCTTATGCAGCAGAATGTCTTTTCTTGTCTGCGAGATTCTTTCAATTATATCTACTAGCTTATTTCTGAAGTTCTCAGATGCATGGATGCCTGTTTCCTATTGATATTAATTAACACAAATAAGCAAAAAAGATTTGACTAGAAATTGCTTTTATTTACCATTATGGTGAATTTCTACATATATTAAAAACCAGAATTGTTAAAAATTGTATTTTATGGTATGTGATTTTCATCTAAGAACCCTAATTAAATGTTTTACTTATCTCTAATGTCAATACTTTTCTATTAAAATTCTATTTTAAATATTTTAATAAAGAATATTTACATATTTACTTGTTTTCTGAAAAATTTCCATAAGTAGACCATCTCCTAGACACAATCATCTAACAGCAGCAAATTAATTGCAAAGACATAAAGAAAAGCATATTACTATGCATAGTAGTACATTACTTTTCAGCTTAATAATAGCTATAAACTAAAGAGATTTCTAAAAGAAACACAGGAATATTCAAGAAAAATTATCTGCTTGAAACATTAAAAAAAGTTTTGAAACAGCTTCTTCAATCTGAAACCTTTGACTTGAAGTAGCATTAAAACTTGCTATACTTCAAGAAATTTGTGCTTAATTTTTACCCATGCTAAACAGATGGCACAGTTTGATTGGATTATTATGTGGGTATTTTATCTCCTTTTTGTCTTTCTGTTTCTTTTTATAACTTACATATTATTACAATAATATGTGAGTTAAAGAAAAAGAAGAAATAAGCAGTGAAAAAACAATGCATTAGCCTTTAAAATCAGATTGCATCACTCCTGTGAGCATCAACTGTACAGTCACATACTTAAAAGTTATTAAATGGAGATTTTTAGCCCCTTTTACGAGAAGTGTTGGAAGAGGGCCAAAATTATACCTTTCCACAATATCTTTATGGACTTTTTAGACCTTATTTACATTAAAAACTATTTTCTTTTTTTTATCCTGTGAAAAAATAATTGCTTGAAATTTTGTCTGTTGATAACCAAGTGTTAATTTGCCTTGATGAGGACACTTCATGGATATTGAACAGTAAATTACAGTAAAGGTTTCTTAATATTTGATAAGAAAGATGAAGAAATCCAACTTTAAAACTTGCTAGCTATGGTTTTTGATGTTTCCATGAGAAGAAGAAAACAAGTAAATGTATTTCCTTGGTAAGTAGGTAAGGGATGAGAATAAAAACAAGTTCAGAAAATTTTTCTTGACACATTTCACCCTGGGAATAGACAAAGATAGTTGATTAATAGAAAAGCTGTAATTACTTGGGCATAAAGGAAAGTACACTTTTCAGAAAAGTTGTCATAGCAAAATGTTACTGCATGAAATTGTCTATAGGAAAGGTTACTATTTTTCTAGGCTTGAAACTGGGAAACAAAGTATTTTGATAGGAAGCAGATTTAAGGTAGCGTTCAGATAACTTTGAAACACATTCTCTTCACTCGAGTGAATGACATATTTAAGGCATGATGGCTCTGATTGTTCTTAGAAATGTTGTGGTAGAGTTTCTTATCAATTTTTTAGTGACCTTTTAAAAAAGAAGGTGTAGCATAATTCCACCTGTCACAACTTATATATAACTTATCTATAGCAAGTATGCTATTCACATACTTGTTTTTCCTTGTTTCTACTCTAACTCTACTATTTCTTTGAATTGTTTATTCCCATTTGGATACACATAGTGAAAATTCTGGAGCTGTTACAGCTCCAGAATTCCAATACTGAAATTCCAGTAATGAAATCAAGTACAAAGACTACCCCAAAGTGGGGCAACATATTGTCTGCTAGAACAGCCAGCTTCTGCTAATGGATATTGATAGTTTAAGCAAAGCTACAGATAAGTAGCTTCTGCATGAACACCTTTGCATGAGACAGTTTGGAAACTCTATTTAACAAAAATTGTTAACAATATAGGAGATGGGGAGTGGAGGGGAGGTGATGGCATAAACTAATGGCTGGAATATTTCTCTTGTCAGGAGTAGGGATTGTAGAAACCTGCACGGGTGATTTTACAATCAGATAATAATGGATGTTCCAAGGCAGATCAATGCTTCTTTCAAAGAAGACAAGATTAGATGTCAGGGGCTTCTCAGAAGAGAACTTGACCCTACAGAGCTGATAGAAACACCTCGACATTTCGTTTTCCCAAGGAGAACAAAGGAACCACTCTGAAGCCAAATAGCTGGCTGTAAGTTTTGCTTGAAGTTCTCTTGTGTTTTTGTATACCAACAATTTTATTAACCTCTTGAAGCAAGGAACATGTCAAAGAAAGGAGGCAGCTGTGACAGTGGAATATGAAACTGTGTCTTCCAAAAAAAGAGTGGTTTACAGTGCTAGCCAAGAATTTGTCACTTCTGTGACTGGCTGTGAAGGCTTTGTGATTCCAAGTGGGAAGAACTGAGAATTTAAAATATGATTCAAAAATATGATTCCCTTAAGATGGGAGTTGCTCTTTGCAAATATAAAATGTTAAACAAAAGTAAATAGCAGTGGTTAATTACAAGAGCTAAAAAACCCATTGGTGTTCTTTAAAATCTCAAGCTGCAAATTTGGATATAACATTGAAGAGCAATTTTAAATTGTTCTGTCAGGCACTGAAATACAATTTTCTTTAAAGAGAGAACTGTCTTTAGAGATTGATCTAGTTTATTCTTCAGGAAAAAAAATCCTGGTTCTTAATTACTTATTAATAATTTAGCTGATACATGCTTGCAATGCATTTCAGAAGGCCAATTTTAATATTTATGTATAAGATTCTCACAAGAAAACAAAGGACCATAACTACAATTTTAGCTCTTCTATTTTGGAGACACATTAGATTTTAATCTAAGGCATATTCTCGTGGTGTATGCTTCCATAATACAATCACATAGTAAATTTTAAGGTAGCAGGAAGTTCACCATTAGATGAAAGTGATTCAGTAATTATTAATAGACATTTGCTATAACCCTGTCCTCTTGAGCACTGCATAAACTTCTAGAATTTCCAGAACCTTAAAACTAGATATGAGCACTCTCTTCTGTTTCTCCATTTTTTGGCTAATCATTCTTTTCCTGAAGGTCCCTCATTCAATCTCTTTTTCATTCCCTTTCACACAAGAGTATTCCACAATATTAAAAGCTAGCAGAAAATCTGTTCTTCAAATGTGCTTCTGTATTAGAAAAAAAATACTTGCTTATGTCTGAAGAGGAACCTGTCACTATAATCCAAATCTATCTTCTGAACCTAAGAAATGTCATATTGCTTTAAACCAGAGGTCAACATGACCAGTATCCCATTTTCAACTGTACCAAAAGCAGATACTTCTGAAAGAGTAATTAACAAAGGAAGCACAAAAATATTGTCCGTGAATTATATTTCCTGTCTTCAACAACCTGCAATTCAATCTGAAGTATTTGTCACCATGAAATTCTAGGTAAGAGTCTGTCTGGATTTCTTTTCCATCAATTTATTTATCATCATTGACATCCATTACATGGACCACAATTTCAGATCCATGTGAATAAATGTTATATCCACAACAGCAGTGGCAAGTAATTCAACTGCTTAATTACAGGTTAACTTGTTTTACTGGCTTTGCATCTGTTGCTTGATAGATTCATTTGATTTTACCTGTTTACTGGGATGGAGAATGAGTAGCTGACGCCTTTTCTTTTTCACTGAGGGCCATTTAACTCACTTTAATGATTTCCAAGCTAAATTAAAAACAAGTTTATTTAGAAATTTCTTCATATAGTAAACAACTTCATACATTTAGTCAGTCTTGCTGACCTTCTGACAACCTTTATGACTTTGATTTAAGGTTCAACCAGACTGCACATGTCATTCTAAGTATGAAGCCAACAATAGTGTGGTAGTTCTCTCAGTTTCATTCTCTTTCTTTCTAGTACTTCCTAAGATTAAATTTGCCTTTTACCTACAATCTTAAAAAAGGGAAAATGGCGATTTCTCATTCATCTGAGATAAATGGAGAATTAACACACCCAAAGAATTCCTGTTTTCTAATAAATAATCTTACCCAGCATGGGAGTCCATAAATTATTTAATGGAATCATCATCATCAGTGGAACATCTTAAGTTCTTTTTGGTCAGCCAAGAGTATTATGCTGTTCTATTGTACTCAGACAACTTATACTTCTGACTTAGGGCACAAGTAAGTATATTGAGGAATGATATCCTTGTGGCTCTGTCGTGATCCAATTAACCACACAAAAATTTTCCAGCTTAGGATGGAAGAAGGAAGCACCTCCAGATTTCTGCTGCTAATTTTCAGAAGAGGTTAATGACTCACTGAAAAAAGTTAAACCTCTCTTAACTCTGTTTGCTACAGCCATGTTTTGGAAGATACTCAATATTATTGGTCCAGTTTCCCCTGCTCCATCCCCTAAAGTGGTACAGGGAGAACTGTATCTCTGCACCCCAGAGTTAGTGAGCCACCTAAAGAAATAATATATGGTGATTAAAGACAGTGATAGAAGCATCAGCCAGATGTGTCTATCACACATTTAACCCCAGTTTGCCACTCTCAACCTGAAATACGTTCTGGGCTTGGGTGTAGAGACAACCCCATTGAACACCTAAGCATGCAACTATTAGCTGTTGCACAAAAACGAGCTGGCAGCTCTTATTGTAAGGTATAATGGAAAGCTTTTACTGTTTTATAATAATTCTGAGTACAGAACTATCAAAATAAACAGGATTGATTTTTTGACTGATGAATAAAATTAATCAATGTACCATCTCAGTTGTAACATATAAGATATTTTTAAATTATCAAGCTTAATAACAGTTGCTAAACATGGCATCTGGTATTTTCCTCTGTTAATCAGTGCATTAGAATTTAATCTGGTTTTAATCTCATTAATTCAGAGAACATCCTTCTACTTAAAATCGTGTTCTTATTAGCATATTATATGCAACAACTTTTACCACAACTCTTCCAGTCTGTGTTATCACAGTAGAAGTTCATAAGAGAGCTGGTGGTTAAATACTCTTCTGTAGCCTGCTAATTGACACTATGACGAGAAATATAAACTACTGGCTCACACTTGGCAACTGAGAAAATCAAAACTTGCTGTTATGCAACTTTGTGATAAAAGTGGGTTTGTCCTTCAAGAATTCCTCTATCAGTAGAAACAGTTTACTTCTTTTGAGATAGGTGTCTATTTTATGCTTAGCAAAAGTCTTGGGAAGTGCATCAGTGGTTTCAGCTTGTGGACAAGCATTTACAAATAGATTGAATTTCTCCTCCCCTTATTTCGTCACATTAGGCTCGTTAAAATTGTGCTGAGAATACAAGGATTGCCCAAGCTGAGGTGTAATGCAGGATTTTGTGCAGGAAAAACATGAAATTCCTTCAGCCTTTCAAACCATAAACAAAGTGAACAAAAGGTGATCTAATAGTGACTTACACTCACAGTTGATACAAGCTAATTCTCTCAACCCTTATCAAGACTCTTGCACAATCAAACTATAAAATAATTGCAGTTTATTTTTTCACTAGAAACTGTAGTTTCAATCTAGCACAATGAAAGATGAAAGAGAAAAATTTTGTTCTTTGGCATCTCACTGCTGAATATCCTGAGCTATAATCGGTGGAAAGGATTTAATCTGCTCTTTGTTCTCTTCCTTTGGGGTTTCTTCTGTCTTACTTGCAGATTAGATTTTTTTGTATGAGTTACTAAATCACAAGATTTACCAGATTTTCTTGTACAGGACAATATGCTAGTTCAGGAACCCAGGAGTTACTTGTACAGCCAATATAGAGGCTTGTTATACCCATAAATTCAAAATGTACTAAGCAGGATGTAACCAATATTTGCTTCTTTTTTTTTTTTTTTGAAGTCCTAAATTAACATACTGAAATAGTTAAACAGTGACAATGTATAACATTTTCTAACAAAGTTACGCTGAGTTTTACGCACAATAAATAATAACAAAAGGTTAAATAGAGGTTTGTGGTATAATTTCACAAAGAGGGTACAGAATTACATGTGAGTGTAGCAAAATTTGCAAGATAAGAGCAAAGGATGTAGAAGAGACATGAGACACACCTTGTGAAATAGAAGTCCTCTCTAGAAGCAGTTGAAAATATATCTGATGGACACAAAAGAAGCCTTTGTCTTAAAATGAAGGTAGTCTCTATGGGGACTTGATGAGATCACACCCTTATTTTTGTGGAAGGGGACAGGACTATAGAAAAGTCAAAATAAATGAGAAAGGTCAGGGAAGAAGGATGATGCTCACTCTGCTTCACTTTTCACTCAAACCTGATCAAGGACCACAACCATCAATGCTAAACTACAAAGCATGAGCTCGAAGGTACTGCAGATTCACAATTGTTAAATCTCCATATTCTCTCCAGTCTTCTAGGCCTGTTTTGACTCAGAAAAACAAAACTATCCACTGTAATTAAGGTGCATTCAAAATTTGAATTTGTACAGTAGTGTAACAATATCCTTTAGGTTTATTCTATATTCATTTCCCAATAACTTCTAACATACTCTTTGAATTGCTGCTGATTATTATCCTTGTATAACAGGCCTGTCTGTTATAGCCCTAGACCTCACTCTTGAGTGAGAACAATCAACTTAGAGAAAATAATTTTATAAATTAATTAGGAATGTTACCCCCTCTATGTGCATGACTTGACACGTATTGATACACCTGCCATTTTATCACTTACCATTTTACTGTCCAATCACAGTCTCTTAATGACCTTTTGGGATTCTTAACCATTAACTCTTTTTTTACCTCCTTAATTAGTATAATGTCTCTATGAAAGCCACCTCAGTAGTCTCTTTCTTTCCTAGTAATATTTAATATGTTGAACATTACATCTGCCAGCCCAAGTTCCTGTGCATTGCTTAGGATGACCTCCTTTTACTTGAAAGACACTTCATCCTGTTCTCTGCTCTAAACTACTTTTCAGTTGTGCCAAGATTTTCCCTCTGAAAGAATAATTGCCTTGACAAAGAAATCTGAAAGATATGGTCTGGGAAAATTCAGGTAAATATATCATGACATTGTTATTGTTGGAAAAGATCTGTCAGGTCAAGTCCAACCATCAACCTAGTATGACCTCCATGCTCACCACTAAACCATAAACTCAAGTGTCATGTCCACACGTGTTTTCTATGCTACCATGGATGGTGACTCCACCATTTCTCTTTGGGTAGTCTATTTCAATTTCAACAACCTTTTCCATTTAGAAATTTTTCCTAATATCTAATCTAAACCTCCTCTGGAGCCATTTGATGCCATTTCCTCTTCTCCTGTCACATGGGAGAGACTGACTCCCAGCTGGTTACAGCCTTGTTTCAGGTTGTTGTAGAGAACAATAGGTTTCAGTGGTAGGCTTGGCATTGCTGGGTCAATTTCCTCTGTGAGACATCATCACAGATGCTTAAAGAGTCAGAAACTATTAAGCTGGAGTGTTGGATCCTTACAAAAAAGAGAATCTTGTGAAAGAGAAAAAAATGTTGTGACTTGGTAATATCTACTATTATACAGAGGCTTCACTCCAACCTTGTTTCCAGTGGTTTCCCCTCTTGTCTTTTGCTCATATTTCTCCCTACTTTGCTTTAAAGTCAGAGGTTGTAATGGCCTGTCAGGAACAAAAGTCGTATTTATACAAAGCTTGGAAAGAGGATAACAGAACAGATGACCATATTGAAACAAGCATAAAGAGAATGAGGGGAAGTGCAGCGCTCTTCAAAATGGCAAGGCAGACAAACACTGGTGACCTTCATACAAACTGTCTCCAAAGTCGGTGCAGTTACACCAGAATGTTTATTTTTAATTTTGTTCTCTAATAAAGCAGCAGCATTTTCCAATCTCAAAAAAGTCATCTCTATTTACTCAGCTGTATTATTGCTATTAATCATTGATAGACTCATACAATGTTTTACAACTAGAGACATATTCTATACCTAAAAGAGCTCAGGAACAGAAGACAAATTATATACTGATAAAGCAACACTTGAGAGATTCAGGAGATATTACAACAGAAGAAACAAAATATGTTTCCAATGAAGAATTTCCAAGAGGGATTAAAAGAGAAGGATGTTTTTCAGTAGAGCAAGGCATTACTTAGTAATAATTACCTATCTAGTTCTGTAGTTACTAGAAAAGTTTGCTCAGGTCAAACAAAAATGCTGATAATTATAAGTCCAACAAAATCATTATGCTGAATCAACCCAAAGGGAAAAAAATTCCCATTCAATCTTATTTCTCATTTTGTTCTCATTCCAAATTTTGTCTCATATATACCAGTGAATACTACTCTGACAGTCTTAATAGCATACTATGAAAATTAATAGTTTCTATTTCAATTTATGTCTTTTTCATTCCACTATGAAAAATTCACCACAAAAATGCTGATCAGTCTAGAAATTTCTTGAAAGTTTTTGTTTGCTTATTTCCTTGAATTGTATCAGTGTCTTTCTAATGTTACACTTTGCCAAATCTTTCACAACATCATTCAAATTTTATTATTTAAGAAAAAAGAATAAAAATAGTTGGTTGAGGTTTTTTCCCTGTTAATTAGAGGAGATGTGAAGCAGACTCAGAGGTAAAGTGCAAAGGACTTTTTAGTCAAACAGAATTCAGAATTAGTACAAACAGAATTCAGGACAAGAAGCACAGAAAATTAAATGTTTCTATTTAAAATGAAGAAATATAAGAAGCTTGTAATAACATTAAGATCTGAACTGCAGTAGACCATAGTCATCTCAAAGAAAAGGTTGTAGGCAGATGTAATTTTGCTGATTTGTTACCCAGACCTTTCATGCATATTAAAAATTACAGCCATATCTTAAATACAGGAAGTCATCACCCTTTCCTAATGCAGAATATTTATTTCTCAACTATTTGCTTTTTCCTCACAGTTCAGGTCACCTGTTCTTTGCAGAAACTTCAAAACCTCTTATCTTCAGAGATTTCTGAAGTTTCCACAAATTTTGAATGTAAGTTCTCACAAAACTTTACTTGCTCAAAATAAAAAATCTACACAAAGCAGAGTCCAAGAGGCAATATATATTTCTGAATAAAACCAGAGACATAAATATAGATTTTAGAGACATACAGAAAGTAGTTCCCTTAAGGAATCCATCATTCAGTATAGGAAAAAACAATAATCAAATAGAGTGGGCCATGGATTGATTCCTTCACTTGCAATTTTTGCAACAAATGGTACAAAGTTGATGAAAAGCAAAGTTTCCTATAAAGCAAATTTCAAGTTCATTTTCTGTGGAGAGCTATCTTTTCAACCAATGCAAGCATGGATTTTCAGTGAAAAATGCCTGAATATTACAGTAAGACAATGATTTTTTTTTATTTGATAAGCTCAATAGTACACTGCCTGAAGGCTGAGTACTGGAATTTCCCCCCAGATATTTTTTTATTAGTGTAATTTGAGGATTGCTTCATTACAGCACATGTACCCTTAAGCATATTCAATTTTGCAATCAAAAGGCAATGATTGTAAGATTTAAGGTAATTACACTATCTTAAGAGAAGACAAGAATATGTCTTTAGCCATCCCTTCTCCATGTTGTTGCTAAGAGTGAAGAAGATAAAAAACTTAAATTAACAATACATTTTCCTTTGTTTAAAATTCTGTGGATAATACTGACTGTTAAAAAAGAACACATCCTGTATCAGCTAACATAGGCATTAATGAATATAAGCATAACCCTGGGAAACTGAAACAGCTAAAATGATTTTCTGAGGGTTTCTTTTTGTTTCTTTCGCCTTTTTGTTGTTGTGTTGTTGGTTTTTTTTGGTTTTTCTTTATTTTTTTAGTTTTGTTTTGATTTCTTGGGGGTTTTTTTTAAGCCAGTATTAATGCACTTTAAAAAGCCCTTTGTGTTTTCTGAAAAAAATTAGCCGGTTTTGACGGTGCTTGAACTTTGGCCTTTTTTTTGTCTTCTGTCTGCATATATGAAGCCCAGCTCTGTGCTCTTCCTGCAAAGTTTGAACTCGCTTCCAGAGATCATACAGTTTCTTTTACTGTTGATCTCCATGTACAGCCAAGCTAGTCTTCTTTCCTAATTTCTTAGGACACAGGGGAATTACTGGCTCATGTGCTTCTCAAAGGTTGTTCTGTGATATTGACCAACATTTGTGGACTCCTAAGCCCTCAAATGCAGATTCCCAGAGTACTCTGCTACATGGCTCTCTGTATAGCTTAAGATTTGCTCTCATGATATCCGGGATAGTAATTTTTTTTTTTTCTCATTACACTGAAAATTTTAGACTCACATTTCATGATCTCTGTGGCTAAGACAGACACCTACCATCACATACACCTTATTCACAGGCAGAACATCTCAGAGGGCATCTTTTCTAGTTGGTACTTCAATTACCTGAGACAAGGAATTATCTGCTACAAGCCTGAAATGTTTCCAAGACCTGTTTATCAAAGCAGTGTGATATTTCCAGTTGTGTCTGGGAAGTTGAAATTTCACACAGGGACAAGAGCTACTGATGCTGAAATTTCTCCAAACTGGCTATAAAATAACTCAGCAGTGCTTGCATCCTGTCTGACTGGTATTAAACATTCCCTACTACATCTCCTTTGTTCTTCACCCCCCTAATACTTACCCAGAGTCTCTCAACCACATCAGAGCTAACTGTAAGAACTCTATTTATCAAACCTCTCCCATACATGTAGCACGACACCTCTAACTGACCTGCCCTGCCTACCCCTCCATCCCAGTACTCCTGCTGTGAGACTCATGCCACCAAATTTCACCAGTACCAGCATCATACCTCTTTTATATATAAAAAGATTACAGACCAAGATTACAGCTGAGATGAAGTACTCTTGATGTTCTGGCAGAGCTTTGAGGAAAGCCCCAAGAGGAAGAGTAAAAATATCCAAATATATGTTCCATAAAAATAATTGAGACTGAAGTTCTTTGTCATGTTTTTGGGGTTTTTGACCTCCTGCCTATAATAATCCCATATGTGCAGTTTTCTGAGTATTCCTTTTTTAGCACAAATTAACTCTAATTTTCAATGTTGAAAACTTCTGTGCTCATTCTCAAAATATTTTTTTACAAAATATCTTGTGTAGTTGTGTCTTGGGGCAGAAATGTCATATATATATGCTATAAAATGCACATATGTGTCATATGTATATTACTAACTAGTTTAGCAGTAGTCATTTGCAGCACTACCATTTGGTCAAAACGTAATAATAGCTTTTTTTTTTTTACATCTTCTTTTGTTCATTTTGTCAGATATTTCAACTTAAAAATAATTAGACTTTTAAAGTCTAAGTGGCCCAAGTATTTTAATGGAAACTTTAGCTATTCAGCTTTCACTTGCATGGAAGTGGAATAAGTTTCTTATCAATTTTTGTTCATAAGAACATGAGACCTTTCTACAATTTTTAAATTCATATATGATTATAATTATTCTAACAAGTATCCAACTGTTTCTATATTTAGAAAGGTTTTTCAATCTTACCTATACTATTTTGGCTCTATTTACTTTTCTAAAATTTCTTCAGCTTGCAATAACTGAATTTAGACTGTGAATATTGAGCAACTACCAATTGCATTAAGCAGAAAAATTAAAATAATTCTCAAAACCATCACAGTGCTGATACTGGTCTTGACAGATTCACTAAAATTCTCAAGCAAAAAGAATAGAAGTCTATCAATATGTTAAAACAATTTTGATTGAGTGAATGGCAGTTAGTATCTTCTGCACAGATAAAAATAACACAACAAGAAGGGCAAGAGAAAAAAAAGAACTTATGAGTTTTACCCTGAGAGAGTTCCTTAAAAGCCTGGTTGCTGGGAAAAGTGGTGGGTGCTGTCAATTAATTTTGTGAATCTGCCTCTGACCTTCTGTAGAAAAGAAGGCTTTGGAATAATACTCCTAACAGAAGTTTTAACATAGCTGATGCTACCCCTCCACCCAACACAGAAAAAGTATCACCCAGTTTTCTAATAAACTATGAGTCTATTGTCACTGAATTATAATATTGGAGGAGATCACATCATAGATACACACATACATCATGTAAAGAGTGGGGTAGAAAATTTAACTATCCTGGGGATTGAAAGGGGAACTATCTTCCTATTCATTAAGTCTAATTGAACAACAGGTAAGTCCTTCTGCTGAAAGTTCAGATGGAATACTATGTATTTTTTTTCTCACAAAAAACTTCAAAAAACCCTGTGCATATTTCCTAAACCCCACAGATGTAACTTTTACCATTCTATCATGCCTAGTAAAAGGCTTTGTACTGACCTGATGGTGCAAAGTTGCAGGGCATGATGAGGTCTGTGCTGTTCAGAGCCAGGTTTAAGGTACTTTAATGGTTGTAACAATCAAGGGACCTTCATCTTGCCTGCTTCAGCTTAGGTCTGTGGATATGTGGTAATGTCTGCTTTAGGTTGCATAGCAAAGGATGAGAAGTTGTACTAGTCAGGGCACACTATTACACAGAGGTATTGATCTTTAGCTGGAAGTCAAAGAGAAGGAAGCAGAATACATTAGGTAACATAAGAAATAAATCCAAAGGCAAAACTGAAGAGTAGAAATGTCTCATTACAAACCCAACATATCTTCATGTAGAGGACTTGGGACAATGATGACTGACTGATTGTAGCCCCGCCATCACTCTTATTCTTCTGAAAGACAGATGTTGTCAAACTTAGGACCCAGAGGGACAATGGAAAAAGGCAGTTACAAAACTGGGGGAAAAGGGACAGATAATAAAAACTGTACCTAAACCAATTGTACATTTATAATTTAAGGCTTTTCTGTACAAAATTGGAACTGCGCTTAAATTGTTTCACTGAGATTTGTATCAACTCTTCTATTATGATAAGGCTGTTGAGATTTTAATTGAACTAAGAGCAAATTTTTGGTTTGATTGATTGTGGGTTTTCTTTGCCCCTTTCAGCATTTTGGGAAATTTTTGTAGAAATTGAAATAATTTGTTCATGTGCAAATGAAAGACTATAAATTTCATGTAGTTCAGCTGATATTATTTATGTGGCAAGTGAAGGTCATATAATATGCCATTATATACAAGATCATGGAATACCAAATATGTAAAAATATTGCTCTACTTGCTGTATACTTGTCAATAGTAATACATAAGGCTGCAAGAGTATTGATTTTTTTTAATAAAGCTTTCTAAGGATAGGAAAGCTTGTTGTAATGTGAAGGGGGAAAAAAAGTTAAGACCCAAAATCATACATTCTAATTTTATAGTAGCATCCTAGATTAAAGAAGAATAAGATTCTTTCACAGATCTTGCACAATACAGACTGCAAGACATAACCATCATCTGGGAAACAAGTAATGCTTGATTTAACTGTGGGACAACTATATAAAATGCCAAAATATCCATAGTGAAATATTGCTTATAACCCTAATTGACATGGCAGGAGTCAAAAATATTAAACAAAATCTTAAGAACCTTTTCAGAATAACAGCATTTTTATGACTTAGCATTGTCATTAACCATCAAACCCAAGAGTTTGTAAAGATCATTTTCCAGGCATATTTTAAGTCTAGTCCTGAGTGTTATGTGGCTACAGTTCCAACATCTTATACCTGGAGGAACAGTGAAGACTGTATTGCTACTTTGACCTTTTCAGCTTTCTGTGATTTGGACAACCACCTCTGTTCTTTACAATTGCATGACCCTGTGAGTAACAGCAAAAATCTCAAAAAGGTCAAGTCAGCATAGCTACGTTCAGTTTGACAGAATAGGCTAGACATTCAAACCTAGATAGAATCTCTACCACAAAAACATTTGAAAGAACCTCTGACTACTACAAGCAGCATCACAATACATCCCCATGAGTGTTAAACAAGTTTTAGTTGAAAACAAAAAAAAAAATTTCAAGCCCCAGCAAGTGATTTGCATTCCCACAGAGAGCCTGTGGTGCTGACCCAAGTAGTGGAATTGTACCCATGGGTTACACTTTTACAAACAGTTCTTCACCCTGCAAAGGCTTCCTGAATAATAAATAGAGAGACTTAAGTTATTTTAAAAAATTGAACACAGTGTAATAAAATAGTTTTTGGATGAATTTATGTTATGTTGAGGTCTTAGCATAGATACTGTAGAACTCTTTTCTCTTAGACAATTAAGCCCATTCTTAGACATTGCATTTCTCTCTTTTTCTTTTAATGGATCTGCCCCTGAGCTCTAAATGAGAGCATACATGTCAAGATCCTTATTCTGTATAATGCATTACAAAAATACTTTTAGTGCAGAAGTAAAGATACAGAGCGGTGAAATGTGAGAGCTAGGAAACTAATACAATACCATATTTCTTTAATATTCACCCAAAATTTGAATATCAGTGCTAGAAACTAAGGCTGAAGAAATCTTATAAACACATTTATCATTCTTGCTCTCAGTAATGTCTATGTGGACCTTGTGGGTCCTAAAGGCAAATCAACTGCTATAGGAATTTATTTTTATTTAATAATTGGAGGCAGGAGAGATACAGCTGGTATCAGAGTTGAAGAATGAGCCTGAACACTGCCTAAGGATGATTTTTCATGAGAGGAGTCTTTCAAACTACCTCAAAGTTTTTCTGAGGGACAAAATAACATTGATAAGAATGTGAAATGTTGAAGTGCAATATTAATTTCTTCCTGGTTCCATCTTAACACAAATATGAGGCAATGTTAGTTGCTATCTGCATAAAATCCCTTAAATCTTTGGACAAGATTTCTTTGGGCAGGACTTGTACGTGGGAACTCTGTGCCATGGCAGAGTGTGAAAAGAGCTTCTATCCATTTCTGTGGTACTAGTCAGGCCAAGTAAAAAACAATGTATGTTTTATTGTTACATTTTTTTCTCTTTTGTTTTTCAGTGTGGAGCATAGCTATCTTGGTAATAGTTGATGCAAAGGATCTAAGAATAAAAATCTTTTCAGCTATATTTCCCATATTCTGAAGTTTGGCAGCTGCATGTCTTAGGCAATGGGATATTTCTCAGGGTGCCTATCTTGGAAGAAATGTATACCATCATTTTCCTTCAATTACATCTATAAGTGCATTGGCTCAGACCCTGAAGGAGCAGCCCAACCAAATCTTTATAATCACACATTGAACCCAGAGATGTGGGCTAAAAGTAGAATTCAGAGACTTCTTTTTTTTTTTTTTAATCAAGTATAAACAGGCTTTTATGCTAGCTCTTGCAAGTTCTAGCTAACAAAGCTGAGTGGCCTTCTTTCTAGCGTGCAAGCTTTTTCTCATCAGGCATTCTCTTACTTCTTAAAGGCATCCTTATTAGATATTAATGCTGGTGCACATTTGTTTGTCTGTTTTCACTTATGGTACATCTATTATATGTTCTGTTTTGTTAAAAATGTATGGCTAACCAGCAGAGAAAAGGGCTGTCTATTTTGATTTCTTGGATCATAGAGATTTCTCTGCAGGGAAGGGACAGTAATTTATATACGAGGCATCAAGCAAGTACATCTGGGAGAAGTTTCTGGAAAGCAGTGAATAGAGGAAGAGGGAGAGAAAGAAAGCTCCCATGGCAACAGAAGAATAGAGCAAGAACAAGAAGCAGACACAAAGAAAGAGCTGTGAGGCTAACAGATGTGCAAGACCAGGCTTTTAAAAACCCTCCAGGGGCAAGTACTTGAAAGTTTATTTCTAATATTTACAAGATGGATAGCAGTGTTCCATCAATTATGGCATTAAAAAGAAGAAACTTCTGTTCAGCAGATGTTTCTGCTCTTCATACTTGAAGAAAATAAATTCAGTGTTTCACATTACTGCAAACTAATCAAATGTAAAATCAGAACACAGTTAGGTTAAAGACTAAACTAAAGAGTAGCTAATCTATAAGACAACTGAGGCTTTTAATGATTTTCAAACGAAAAAATCCTATGACTTGGAAAAGGCACCATGTTGAACTGTTGGCCTCTCAGAGTCATGTCCAACTATGTTAATGGTAACATATCCATGAAAAAAACTCCAAAAGCAGCATTTCTCTCAGCCTTGTGAGAATTGTAGCTTTCATAGTTTCTGTAAATGATCCCTTTAGAGACTAATTTATCCTATCATGTTCCTCAGAAAGTAATGTATTACTTAAAGCATTTAACATGAAACTTGAACCAGTTTTTCTTTACAAGGACTTGTAAGCTTGTAATTCCTTTTTATTGAAAGCAAAGGGAACCATCTTCTAAGAGCATCTGTCATGCTGGTCCCTTAAAATGTATTGAGAAAATAGAGCATGTTGCAGGATGATAGAAATCAAGCATAAACACATATTTACACTGGATTTCATCAGTTAAGATTTAGACATTTGAAGGTTTTTCTTTTCTACATAAAAGTCTTAATTTATCATTAAAAAATTAATCAATGATTTATGGGAGAAAAAATTGCTTTTGAAGGGCCAATTTACAAATGTTACTTGTTAATAGCTGGTAAGATGATTATAACAAGAATCACAATTTTTACTGCTGAGTAGAAAACTCAGTATGAAACAAAATACCTTCAGCATTTTGAAGACTTTTTTTTTTTTTTAAGCAAAATATCTCAATAATGCTTTGTCAAAGTTACTAATTTCCAACAAAACAAAAATAATATATTGGTCCAATGAATTCCTGTAGCTCCACTCCATTGCCCTACATATGAACACTGACATCTAAGATTGTATATCAGAGAAACAGTAGATATGTTTTGTTTACAAGCTGTCTAAGTAATCCCACATAATCACTGCTTGTGGGAGTAAACTTCTACACTAGACGGAAACATACGAGAAACAATGCAGCATAAGCACTCTGTAAAATTCATGCAACAAAACCCCCAAATCCATAGTGAGAAGTAAACCTCTGAGTCTGACAGGTAACAAAACAGTTTTTATGTAGGACTTGGTATGATAGAAGTGGAATGTAAGCAGAGCTTAAAATATTTGCATAGTTATAGACATTCACAATACATACAGTTTAGAGGACAAAAGGGCAAAACCAGAATATTCTGGTTTGCCAGCAAGAGGAGATATTGACCTTTCTGGAGCAGATCTCTATTTTTAAAAATTCTAGCTTATAAGCAAAGATCTGGTTGGGGATGTGAAGGTTCAAAGCAGCCTCAACTGCAGTGACCTTAAGTTAGTAGATTTCAGAATCCTGGTAAGAGAGGGGAGGGCAAAAAGCAAGATTGCAACACTGGATTTAAGGAGAGCAGATTCTAGCCTCTTTAAGGATGCACTGGAAAATGTCATGTGAAATAAAGCCCTGGAGGGAAGAAGGGTGCAAGGTAACTGCATAAAATTCAAGGATTGGCTCTTACAGGTTCATGAGCAGTCCACTCCAATGAGCAAAAATAAAAACTGCCAGAAGACCTGCATGAATAAGCAAGGAGCTCCTAGCAAAACTCAAACATAGCAAGGAATAATACAGAAGGTAGAAGCAGTAGAAATTATAGACTATATTGATACTATTTGGTTATGGAGAGACAGAGTTAGGAAAGAATCTCTCACCAGATTCAACTCTAGGTGGAGTTGAATCTGGTGAAAGATGGCAAAGGCAGCAAGAAAGACTTATATATATAGACAAGTAACAAAAGGAAGACTAGGGAAAGCATGAACAAGTTGCTAAATGGGTCAAAAATCCTGTTGACCAAAGACATAGGAAAAGCTGAGGTACCAAAGGTCTTCTTCGCCTCAGTTTTTAGTAGCAGAACCTGCCTTCAGAAATCCAAGGACCTAGAGAAAATGAATGACTAACTTGATAAACTTTTATGACTCTGTTACTGGCTTGGTAGAAGCATTTCCTATACAGAGAAGCTGATGGAGAATGGTCTGGATGAGCAGACAATGAGATTAAAAATCTGCCTGGACATAGTCTTGGCCAGCCTGCATTGGGTCGCTCTGTTTAAATAGGGTTTTTTATCAAATGACTTCCAATCGTTCCTGCAAAACTTAATCATTCTTTACACTGTGAGCTGCCTGATGTGAAAACTGAAGACCTCACCTGTGTCTTCTGCTGTGAGCAATGCTGTTGCTCTCCTTCTTTATCGTCGTCATCATCATCATCATCATCATCATCATCATCTTTTTTCAGATGAATCAAAGCAATCAAGAATCTCAGATTAAAACCAGAAAAAAACCCCAGGTCAGTACTTGTCTGTTTGGACTCCTAGATAACGAATCTGAGACCTTTCAGCACAGTATATGCTTCCAAAAGCTGCCCTGCTAAAACCAGTAGTTTTTTCCTTGTTTTTTGGGTTTTTTTCACATTATTCCTTAGAATGCTTTTCTAATTCCTGTTGTCAACTACATTCTTCACTCACACATAAATGTGTGTTTTAACTAAAGTATGAAAGAGTCTTTTGTCATGCCGTGACTTCTTGATGTAACTATATTAAGAGCTCACGCTGTGTGTGTTTGCAATTAAATATTTATTCTGGTTTAATAGCTCTTATAGCAGAAAAATTGCTATGATAGCAGAATGATCTGATGGAGATTAGGAGTTTAAAACAGAAATCTGCCATATCAAATCTGCATCAAGAAACTAGCAAGAAGCAGTTAGGTCAGTTCAGGCAAGGAACTTAGGAACTTTACAGTGTTGAATCCACAGGTAACATGGCTCTTTCCCATGGCTGGGAAAATTATGGCCATGAATAAAACAAAGAATTTCTAATTAAATATATGTGAAATAAATATATAATATATAAATACATAAAATATATATATATAAAACATATGAGTCTATGTTGCTAAAAAACTTCTCCTACCAAGATATGTTAAAAATAGGAAAATTAGTAGCAGAGTATTGTGAAATCCCTAGCCACTGGTGATATTCTTCTCAAAGAGCATGACACAAGGCTGTTACCCTTCAAAACAAAAGAAAAACAAACAAACAAATTTTCATTTGGAAATAGAAAATGAAGACTTACTGAATTTCTCCTCTGACAGGAAACTCATTGTTTCACACCTCTCTGGAGAGACACACCCAAATAAAGGCTTCTGCTTTGTGTTCAGTCTGGTGGGTAATTTCTCTGCAGAATATGCCAGTCTGTATCACTTCTGCCTGCAAGAACAGTTATTTTGGCCTGAAACTGGGCAATGAAATGGGTCATTTTTTTCTCCCCCATTTTTCCTTATTAGAAGCTTCAGGCAGATTCAGTGTCAGTGTTAGGAAACATACTCAATGATTCAGAGTCCTACTACATCCAGAAAGTCATGTGATCTCCATTGTATTATTATTTTTTTTCAGCTTAGACTTCACAACAGGTAAGAAACTGGATTTTTTTCTGTTTTCCAAGCAAAAGAACTAGCTGTAAACAAAAACTTTAACAAAACAACATTGTTAGTATTTTAATTAAACATTTTAAAGATTTCTTCACAGCTTAACAAATTTGCAATAGAATGCAAACAAGCATATATATTTTAATAGTCAGTACTAAGCCTTTGTAAAACATCGTGTTTCTTACTTAAAACAAACAAACAAACAAATAAACAAACTACCTAATTTTTTTATTAACTTGAGCAGCAATGACATTCAGTGTGTAAAAACTAGTTGAGTTATAATTTCCATTTTTCCTGGAGGAGCCTGGAAAAATGTCTCTTACATGCTTGGCCATCTTTAAAAGGGAGATACAAGAAAAGGTATTCCTGTAGTGTTAAGTTAAATGAAAGCTCAAAGTGTGTAAAAAATTTGTACATCTTAAATATCTAGCTGCACCTTCACTTTTATATTATTCATAAAGCTGGAAAAACCTCATGTAATCCAAGAGTCTCCAACAATTTAGTAGGCTTAAATTGCTTTTGACTACAAGTATCACTGAAAGGATAGCTGTTTCACATTTTTTATATATTTGGGGTTTTTTGTTTGGTTCAGCTTATTCATGTGTCGTGAACAGAATGAAAACAGTCATAAAATCTGAGTTTACCTTGCCACTGTCACCGGTAAATTTTTTCTGGACTAAGGAGACAGACACTATTAATCCTGTATTTTTTCCTGTAATGGTCTCCCAGAAGCCCTTTCACTTGCCAGCAGCAGAGTTTTTTCTTGTAGCAGAGAGCAGCCTCTCACTGCTGTGTAGTTCAGATCCTTTGTTTCTGTGTGGTGGCATCTTCAATTCATGGCCAAATGACCGCTTACCTTGTAAATTAAATTTCCACAGTCTATGTGGTTCGCATTATAGCTTATTAGTCAAGAAACAATTATGTCATCGTGTGCACCACTGAGCTAGCACAAACAGAGACACTTATACCCATGGGCTCAGAGCCAGCTCATGAAAAGCAATTGTGTGAATAACACAACTGTATTACAGATTCAGTGTTTTGTGAAGAGCTGGACACCTACCAGTGGCACCAAAGTAATAGAACAATGTGTGCCATAAGGAAGGCTCACTTTTAAAAAGCATACACTACTTGAGTTGATTGAAAAATATGGGGGTGAGGGAGGGACAGAGAGAAGTAACCATATTTTTCTTTGTATGTAGGAAATATTCTTATCCTAAACTAATTCTTGTAGAGATTCTTAAAGGAAATTCAATCAAGATCTTTAGGAGTAAACAATTATGGATTTACTTAGAAATGCTTTGAAACAGGGTAGTTTTGTCCTGCTCTTTTTTTTTTTTTTTTCCATATCTACTCTTTCA
>VZRH01001934.1:345887-385703 GCA_013397555.1 Urocynchramus pylzowi | reverse complement strand
TTTCCATATCTACTCTTTCAGCAGCACAAGCTCAACAAATCTGTACATGTATATGTATGTGTATAGACACAGACATACTTATATATGTATGCACACACACACATATATAAACACACACCCCCCACCTTTTCAAACCCTCCAGGCACAGCTGCACTTGCTTTTTCTTTTTGTCCATCTTACTGACATTCAGGTCACTGTATATATACAATGGATATATACCATGTATCTTTACAGATGGTATATGTATTCCTATGCATGTACTCACCCAGAATATACATGCAAATGCATAGCTATGCCATGGTCGGGTGAGAAAATGCTGTTTCCTTCTCACAAATATGAAGGTAGAAGCAGTACTGGTCTTTTCTTTTCAGAAAGAACAGTAAATCATCCAGTATTGACAAAAAAACTTTACAAATATTGAAAATTTACATGGGGATCCCCAAGCTTGACAGAGGGGACATACAGCCAAGTAAAATTTGTTCCTAAATCACATACTTAAAGACCCTGAAACTGTACCTGTTCCTGGGCTTCCCACAGCAGAAAAATAATTTTACAAACTGCAAGATTATTAAGATATCTCTGGGCCTGGTAGAAAATGCCTAAGTGATCCCCTTAGTCAAGAATCAACCCCAGTTGCAATTGATTGAATTTTCAAGAACTGGTTTTGAAAAAAAAATAAATTAATAATTTCTGACATCACTGGTGCCATCCTGAGTGCCAGAGTACCCCTGAAAGACTGGGCATATTTGGCCATATCAGCAACCATTATTGTGAGACCCAGGATTAAGAAATTTTGATACATCTGTGCTGGCACTCTGGGTTGTTTTATGAGTACAGTTTACCAGCACCAAAAGACTTTAGAAAGTGCCAAAAATATTAATAGTTTTTTTGGTATAGTCATACTTTCATAGTTACTTAAATAACTTCCCAATGGAATAAACCATTATAACATTATCAGATATCATTTGATTGCTAAAGTTAATTTGAAGACTTCTTTTGCAACCTCTTTAATTTTTCAGATATTTTATAGAATAATGTTCAGGAGGAAAGGAAAACCCCAAACCAACCAAACAAAAGCAAAACCCAAGCAAACAACAACTAAAAACCCCATGACTTCTTTTTGTGCATCTTTAACTATACTGATCTACCAAATTTTAAGTCTGCATTACTTATATATTAAACTCAGCTCCTCCAGGAAGCCTTTTGATATTATAATTCAAAGGTTTCTAAGAAATTATACAAGGTTTGACCATTTCTCAGGACGAACTTTGAACAGAAAAACATCACAAAGTATTGTTTCAGAGTCCTGAGTTTATCTTTTTCCTTCAGCATTAAGTAACTACTGCAGGATTTACCCCTTCTAGGAACATGCTGAAATCTGAGCACAGGAGCCCTATAACTATGCATAGGAAGCCTCAGTAACTCAAGGAACAGAGAAGGTTTGATTTTTTTGCATACTAAAAAAATGAATTTCTCGTACTGTCTTTTTCAACCTCAAATTTGGTCAAAGCAGAAAGTATTTATCTATGTGTCAAAGACTTATGAATACCCAGGAGCACAACACATGCTTTCTTTAGTGAGATCATTATACTTTTACTTCCAACAAATAGCAGTTCACACTGAAGAATTAATTAGATCTGCACAGAACTTGTCATAGCAAGCATGTTTTCTCTGCTTCATGGACTGAGCTATCAAAGTCTAAACTGAAAATATTCAAAAGGCTTTTCAAGTGTTTTACAATCCCCACTAGTTTTTGTTGTTGTTGTTGTTGTTGTTTGTTGTTTTGGGTTTGGGGGTTTTTTTTTATTACTTATACACATTCAGTATGAGATGGATTTTAGGACAGTGGCCTTCACACTTCCAGAGAACCTATCCATGGCACATTCTGGAGTCGGTGTAATCCCAGGTATTTTAATAGAGTTTTAGGAAGAGGCGCCTCAGTGCTGGGTGAAATACTTCTGGCTTCCAACACAACAGCTATTTGAAAGCTAGAGTAACACTTCCTCACTCACAATGCGTGAGAGGACAAGCCCTAGATTCTGGAAAATGCTGTCAAGGGTCTCCCAGTCACCAGATTTCACCTAGACTACTTAATTTTACTGACAGCAGCTGTGATTCTTATACAAAAGAAGGTTTTCTACAATATTTCTTCATAGAGTTAAAGGAAACAAAAAGATATTTTGTCTTAAATTAGTTTAAGATATTTTGTCTTAAATTAGCTTTACTGAAACATGAAGCAGTAAAGCAAGTACTTTTAAAGTGAAAATTTCTAAAGTTTTAGTGCCACTAGTTAACAGCACTGTTATGGTTTACAGCTATTGATTGCTTTGCTATTTTGTAAGGAGACTTAAGGTTTTGAAGCATTATGAATGTGATTTTTCAAAGTTCATCTTCTTATTTTTCTTTTTATAGAAGCCTAGTCCTATGGAGGCAGAGACTTGACTTTCTCTTTTTGGTCTCTAAAATATAGCTGCTTTTGATTCCAAATAATTTGAAGAAATAGGAAAAGCAAATTGTAAGGTATCATGAAAAGTTCAGTGAGCACTACATCCACTGTCTTTCCTGGGCAACTCTGTCACTGTGTGCTTAAACACCTCAACCAGAGAGGTGTCTGAACTTTAGAAGTGCCACTGCTTAAGATTTTTTTTCTTAATGCAATGTTAGATTACTTGATAAAATTCTTGATTTCACAAAGTCGGTAAGAGTGCTAGATATAGGTAAGCAAGTTTTGAAGCCTGAAAGGTGTGGAATCAGAGTAAGCAAACTAATGGCAGGGCTTGCCTTCTGTTCAAGGACAGGTAGGGAATAAAAGACAAAACAACAAATGTGGTTGCATTTAAGAAAATGATCATGCCACATGATGCTTTCTGACTGAAGTGTTTTTTGCTTGTTTCTCCCAAGTTATTTTTCTTTCCCACATCTGTTCATTTAACACTTTTAGATTTATAACTGGTGATGCTTCCAGAAGACAGATTTCTTGGAGGGTATATGACCAGTAGTATTGCAGCTTATCTCAAAACACATTTGTCAAGATTGTGACATGATGCCTGACAATAGCAGGGAACTAGACTCACTGACTCCAACAGCACATTTAGTTCAAGTAGATCCCAGGGTGAGGTAATTAACAAAAAAAAAAAAAAAAACTTAAAACTCTTTCAGTTTGGATGGAAAAAGAAAAGCAGTGAAAATGATGCCTGCAGCAAATTCTTATAAAAACATCTTGGCTGTAGCTACTTAAGGTACTAACATACATTGGCACTTCTTGTAATACTCTTCTAATGCCAAGTTAAAATCA
The DNA here is from genome assembly GCA_013397555.1 of Urocynchramus pylzowi. NCBI lineage: Eukaryota > Metazoa > Chordata > Aves > Passeriformes > Fringillidae > Urocynchramus > Urocynchramus pylzowi. The sequence goes on along the minus strand of VZRH01001934.1, from coordinate 382,408 downwards.
CACTCTTCAAATATTCTGCCACGGCAAAATGCTTTCATACTAGTACATCTTTAAACCAGACTTAAACATAAACTGTGCACACTATAGCTACCTAGATTCATACAAATCATATATCTATATAGATAGAAATACTTCCATGTTGACATAAAAAAATGAATTTAAGCTTTAAAAGAAAGAGAAGCCGTACATTGTAGATAGAAGAAACTTTTCCTCATAGAAAGAAATAATAAGCAAACTGTTAATTTGAATATTTAGATGATCGCTATCAGGTACTCCTCACACTCTGAGAAAGTGGGGTTATACCTGGGCATACTCAAAGGATATAAGCATTTTTAACAGTAGTAGGAAGAGGACATAACACTTAAGGGAGAAATGAAAACCAACTAGTCAACCAAACCAAAACACCCCATGCATTTAATATCCTATCTGAACACTTCTTTTGCTAGATTTTAATTTTGAATGGAAGTGCAGGTAATATGAAAAAAAACCTACTGTGACCAGCTTTCACAAGCTGTCTGGCATGTGTGAAATTTTGAAGTGTCTCAGTAGCTTTAACACTTCCAAGTCCTGTTCAGTTTTCTCCAAACAAAAACCCAACCCAGCCTAAACTAAACAAACACAGGTGTATTTACCAAGCAGCTAAGCGATGTTATTCAGCTTATTTCTATAGTCTGACAGTAAGACTGACACATTCCCTATCTCAGTTCTCTTGGCTCAATCCATACAGTCTGCATAATTCGATAACTTAGTAAGTCTTCAGGCAGCTTTGCAAGTTAACAAGCCTCTCCTTCCAACAAACTTTATTGAGTAGACTGAAAACAGCAGTACTGCTGAATGAAGGTTAAATTTACTAGCAAGTGAACAATAAAAAAAAAAAAAAGGTCTACTGAGATATCTTTTTGTTTACAGAAAAAGAGTGTCAGGTTTTGCCTATAACACTATGAACAGCATGTCAAAACTTTGCAATACAAAGATATATTTAGATATGTAGCAGCACACAAAATCTATATCTACTCTAAGTCTCCAGAAAAGCTGTTTTTTTTAAAAAAAGTGAAATGATTGCAAAGAGTTTCTTCATGATTTTCAGTTTGAGCTCATTCTCTGACAATAATTCACCTATCTAAGCAAACAAATAAGAGAATCCTTCCATTGAGAAAAATTATCTCCATCTTAAATTAGACATAGTTTTTCTTTACTATAAGGTATTAGAAAGCATTGAAGGACTGTAAATTACTGTCTTAAATAATTACTTATGTAGTACTTGTCATCTATCATGGAAATGTGAAATATAAAAGGCCTTAGTTTGAGTTCCATCATCTTTAACTTCTGTTCTGGCATTAATATTATGCTCAGGGTTAGTTTTCTTTTTCCTCATTTGTATACTTTCTTGTAGAGAAAAGTAAATTTAGATTCAAGATTATATGGTATTGATCATGAGATATTCAACTGCATTACATGCACTTTCATGGCTAGAGATATATGTGTATAGAACACATCTAGGTACTGTTCTCATCTTCATAGGTTCCTGGACAATGTTACTTTTTGTATTAAATATCTGCTGGTAATGGAATGATGAAAAGCTATGATCAAACACTTACACATTCTGTCTGTCCTGAACAACTTGTGCATGCTTATATATTGAATAAATCCTTTAAAATCCCAGGAATATTAGAAATTACTTTGAAAAACTAGATACATCTAATGATTCTTTGTTGGCCCTACATAGCCCTTGTGAGCTAAACCAAGTAGAAACAAGAGAAGAAGGGGGGAAAAGAGAACAATAAGATATGTGAAACATACTTCTTTGCTCAATATTTCCTAAATATTGCTTAAAGGGGATGAATACATCAGCAAAATCCCTACAGAATCATTTCATCTTTGCATACAAACATGTTTGTATTGCTTCGGTGCCATTTGAATGGCCCATAGACTTATAATCAGTCACTTGTTTTGTTTTGTTTCACTAGCAAGCTAAGCTATACCCTTGCTCTTGCTTGAAAATTTGTTTTACTTCTAGATCCATTCTGTAAACCTGCCCAGCACAAACAGGTGTGCAGACACACACAGATGCACACATGTCCTGTTCTATCAAGCAGCTTTATCGCTGCTGAGAAAATAAGATGGTGAAAAATCTCTGAGCACTAAGATTTTGATTCATGTAGAGAGTATTAAGTTAGAAGGCACTGTCTGCAGCTAGACATCAAGTGGAATAAAGATCTTGATATGTGCCATTGTTCTGGGCTTCAGTACATTTTTTAGTCCCGCAAACAGCGCTCAATAGATTTCCTTTGTATATGCAGTATGTGCCTGTAAAGCCTGGGAGAAAAAAACCTCTATAGCCATTACAAGTAGTGGCTGTACAAATGTGGAATGGTGTCCAAATTATAGAATTATTTTTTCTAAAATTTAGTAACTTTAAAAATTTAATAATTTAGCCAAATTTTCATGAAATTGTTGAAGGTTGGGTACTAAAGTAAACCTATAAATAATTCACCATACTTAGAGCTCCTGAAGCTTTAAGGAGTTTTGGAAAAAACTTATTAGTCTTTTTTCCTTTGAAACAACGATTGCAAAAAGTAGAGAGCACATATTTGTAATTATATTCTGTAGCAGAGTCATATATCTGATGGTCTCACTCTCAAAAGACACTGGAGCAACAAAGGAAAAATCCAGAAGTGGGGTTTTTTTTGAGTAATTGGTTCTTCTCAATTTAAATTGTCATTAGGAAGTCAAATCCACAAAGAATATAGAGCAGTTGATATTGACATTTTTAAAATCTTCATCTTTGTAAGTATTTTGAGGACTTTTACAGTTCAAAATATCAAAGGAAGTAATGTATAAATAGGGAGAAAAGGGAAGCATTTAAACTAGATGAAAAGACAAGGAATACAGACAGTGCCCAAGTGCAGTAAGTATCTTTTTAAATACAAAAACCCTTTATTTATTTTAGAACTGGTGTGAGATGTTGCCATAAATGCAATCATAGTTTTTCTGTCAATCCTACAATCGCTAAGCAAGTTCATTCTATTCACACTGTGTAATTGTGTGCAACATTCATAATACTGCTTTATAAAAGATTTTCCAGAAGTTGTTCATACTTCTTCCAGGAAGTTTAGAGATTTGCAATGAAATTCCCTGATTGCTAGAAAGGCCAGTATGAGGTTCTTCAAAGTAAAGAGTTTAAGAGTTCAAATAACAAATGATAAATTTAATTTGCATATTAAAAGAATGTGGTTTTTTTCTTTTTTCATTTGTTTTCTTGTTTTGTTTAGGTTTGGATTGGGTTGCTTTGTTTTGATATTGAGTTCAAAGGCACGTAGGGATGAAAAATTAAAGATGATTAGTGTATTATACATACAGTATCTATCCTTAAACTTGAAGTCTTTTGAAGGCAAATGTTGTTGTGTCAAAAATTTCTTCATCAAATAGAGGGTGAGAGGGAAGAGGGTAAGCTCTAAAGGAAGTCACAATATAATGAGATAACTGTCAAGTTCTTTAAATATATTTAAATATTAATGTGTTATAATCAAGATGTCCTGATATACAATAAACAATCTGCATGAGAGTTCATTTGAGAAAAGTAACAAATTTCCTGATGAAAAGAATGACACAAAATAAAAACAACAGCTTCACTGCTGATATTTCAAGTTCCAGCTATCCATGCAAATGCATCTTGCCCTTTCAGTTATTACACTAGGATTTTGCATTACCATTATTATGATTTTTCCGTAGTCAGGCAGCATTATTCACACATAGCATTTCCTTAGTGATTTTTATTTATGAGGAAATCTTCAGTATAAACATGGTACACAGCTGTCATACTACTAGTGCAAAGATTCAATCAGCAATGTTTCAGAGATTTTTGCTTTGCTGATACCACTATAATTACTATCAAAAGAGCATTTCTTCACTGGAAAGTTTCTGACACCTGGATGCAAGCTCCTTAGAAGATATGTAGCAAAAAACAGAGGCAGGAAGCTAATACAACTAGCGAGACACAAAGTCAGATAGCATTATGAATAACTCACTATCAGCCTCAAACAAAGCTTTTCAGTCCCTTCGTGCCTACAGGTGGGATCCAATAACCACTTTTGGCCCCTACAGTCAGGATTATCAACAAACTGTAGAGTTCAGAGGAAGGTCATGGATGGGTACGTAACTCGAACATGTGACATACTAGGGGAAATTGAGGGAACTGGATTTATTCAAGCTATGGAAGAGGAAGCTGGGGAAAGATCTGACTGCAATCCTTTTCTACCTAAGAGAAGCTAAAAGGAAGGCAGAACTGGGCTCTTCTCCAGCATGTATCTTAATAACACACAGGCAACAATCAAAAGCTGCAACAGGGAGATTTCAAAGTAAATGTAAGCCAAAAATTCTACATGTAAGGAGCACGCGACTGTTGGAAGCCATTGCTTTGTAAAGTTGTGAAAATTCCATTGCTGCAGGGTCTCAAAACTCACCTGAAGAACATCCTGAGCAATGAGGTATGCTATTAAAACTAGCCCTGGTTTGAGCAGAGGGTGAACCAGATGACCTGTGGAGGTCCCTCCATTTCTTTTTTGTTTAGATCTTACCTGAAGGCAAGAAAGGCAGTGCATCTGATTGATAAGACAACTGAAATAAAAAACCATTTTCCTAACAGAAATTTGCAGGAGTGAAGTAGGTGAGCCACTAAACAAGTATATCATAGTGCCACATTACACAGTCCCACTATAGCAGGGAATGTACATAAAAATGTCAAGTATTTTGAACCGTTTTTCAGATTTAATTTTCCAATTCAACTACATGCTACAATTATACTTGCAAAGCTATACTAGGTTCAGGCTGCCTGTGTGAATGCAAGTGTTTTGAGGGTCAAAGGGAATGTTATACTATAAACATGAACTGGGGAAAAGCTGAAAGACTGAAAAGTTCTTACTGAAGAGTCTTCAACATATCAAGCACTATCTTTCCCTTTTGTCTCATGTTTTGATAATTCAAAAATCTACTACTGGTGAGGAATATAACTAGATTGGAGATCTTTGATTTGTTAAGAAGTTGTTTGTTGCAATGATTCTTTTGATTCAAAGAGCACACAAATTAGTATCATTATCATTCTCTGCATGGCAGTTAAAAAATAGAGAAGAAATTAATTTAAAGAATGACTTCACAGCACTTTGAAACATATTTTGTTGTTAAAAATACTGACCTCATGACAAGGTATCCCAAGAACAGGAAGAAGGGATCAATGGTTGGCAGCCACCTTCCAATGCCACACTAAACTGTTGGTGGTCTTAAGAGTAGATAACGCCATACTCGATAAAAGTATTTAAGATTGTCTTTGCTTTTCCATGAGTGATCCTGATGATGAACTTTTATTGTTCTCTACAGTGTGCTGAGTGATACTTGAAACTTTATGCTACAAAAGCTGTTTTATTCTTAGTGAATAAAGAATTCACTAATATTCTTAGTGAATAAGTTCTTTGAATGCTTTTTTGTTAGCACTGGATAATAATTTATTAAATGAATATTAACAGACAGCTTTTGCCAGACAGCATTAGTAGAAGAAAAAAAACTTGTCTCTAAAAAGTTCTGACTGATTTGATTATGTTTGAACCTAAACATTGATCATTAGCCACTTTCCGCACATTTTAAATCCCTCAGAAGAGTTACAGATTAATATTAATATTTTGGGACGCTTTGAGAAAATCAATTCTTTATCATTTCAAAGGGACTTTGGTAGTTTTGTACAAAAATCCCACATATCATTCATGATTTTTCAACTCTATGGCTAATGGAGCTATCCTATTTCACATCACTAATACCTGGAATGAGTTAAGTGAAAGAGAGGTTTAAGAGAGATGTCCAAGGGAGAATTTCTCACTGTAGACCTGCCGATCTTTACTTTCATATTCCTTGTGAGTCTTTAATAATTTATAACCACTTGTTATTCCCTTTCGCACTCCAAAATAGTTAAATATGTAAAAGCTTGTATGAGCCCTGTTAAAGATTGAAAATGATTGATGTTTTCTGAAATAATGGTTGTCTTGTTAACATCTTCCTCATACTTAAATCAATATTTTTATAAAAAATTCTAAGTCTTGATCTAATGGATTAAATTATTGAAGAAAATAATTATTGATTTTTTTCAAGTTTATTCTAAATCTGAATGCTGAGGGAAAAAAACTTATGAATATAAAAAAAGTAAAAAAGTAATACACCTAAATACAAATAAATACACCTGAAGCTGTCAGATAATTTAATCTCTGAAATATATCTGTATATTAATAGGTTTGTTTCAACTAATTGTATTATACAGAAAAATATTTTACAAGTGAAGGAAGCATCATTCCCAAAACTTAAAAAAAGAAAAACCACTTTTGTTTACAGGATTTATTTCTAATGGTAGCTATTTAAAAATTATTAGTATTTAGAATCAGAATGCCCAACAGCAGAATACCAGAAAAGCCTGGCAAAAATTTATCATGTTGGCATTTACTTCTCTACCTGTGTCACTTTCAGTCTGTATACATATCACAATGAGTGTGGCTGGAATAAAGTTCATTTTCATCATAGCAATCAGAATGTTGCTGTGTTTTGGATTTGCAGCAAAAAACAGTGTTGATAACAAAGCAGTATTTGGGCTATTTCTGAGCAGAATATGTACAACATCTAGACTTTATCTACTACCCACTCTGCCTCCCCAGGCAAACAGGATGGGAAAGCACAAAACCTTGGGAGGTAATGGCTGACCAGGGGTGATCAAAGGGACTATTCAATACTATACAATATTGTGCTCAGTAATACAAGCTGAAATGGAATGGAAGAGAAAGGAAGAATGTTTTTATCTGCCTCCTGGTGGGAAGTAGTAAATAAATTGTTTATTTTGCTTTCTTGCCCACAGAGTTTTTCTTCACTTGTTAGACTGTTTCTGTTTCAACTCACAAATTTCTCGCCTTTTTTTCTCTGACTCTATTCCCCATCCCTCCTGCAGTTGGGAGAGACCAAGTGACTAGAGGGGCATTTATCAGGGTCAGGGTCAAGAATATATATATATATATATATATATATATGTGTGTGTGTGTGTGTGTGTGTATACACACATACACATGCACATGCACACCACCTCTCTGTATACTTTCATGAGACAAGAGTGGATGTGGCACTTATTGCCATGATCTAGTTCACATGGGGATGTTTTGTCACAGGTCAGACTCAATGATCTCAGAGGTCTCTTCCAACTTTAATGATTTTATGATACTTTGATAGGCTTTGTACTTCCATATTTGTACTTTGCTCTCTGAGCCAGCAGAGTGAAGACAGTTCACCTTCTAAATTTATTTTCCTAAAGATCTATATTCTAGGAAATTTTAATATTTGTGGTTGAATATTCCACTCATTTGTTTTGTTTTAGGTGCCATTAAGCTTTCTCTGAGAAGCTTTAAGGATGGCATAGGAATCATAATTGGAGTTCCAGTGTAAAAATATTCCAGATGCATCAGCATCAGGATATACTGATGACATAACTAGAGAAGAAGTAAAATGGAGTTATTCAGACATCTTTGATGGCTGAATCACTTCCTTGTTGTAATTAATGGCAGCTTCAATTAACAGTGCCTAAATACCTGAAGAGTTTCAATTAAGTCACTTAACAGTTTTGCAAGAAGATACCCATTTTTTCAACATGCAAAAAGTGTATGTGAAGACAATTGAGTTTTCAGCACAAAGTCTATTGTTCTTTTAACAAAATTCCCACAGTTCTGCTCCTCTTTTAACTATTCCTGGTTCTGATGTAATGGTGAGAAGGAGCATGCACAGCTGATCCCACTAGAATTTTATGGGTAAGTACATAAAATTTTGTTCTGATATCCCAATCAAATAAAGGTAAAACAACATCTGGTTTTGAAATTCCCAGAGAAGCCGTACTACTGCTTGAGACAAACCTGAGGTTAAGTTAGTTTGAGTGACAATTCAAAACAAAACTTTTATCTAGATAAGATATATTTGGCAGTGGATTATTATATTTTACTTCAAATTTACTTCAAATATTACTTCATATAGTAATATTTCAGATTTAAATATTTGTTTCCAAATATTTAAGAGGCTTACAATATGTCACATATCTCTATATTGAATCTCAATGTTGTCATTGATGTTGAAAAAAACATATATTTTAATCTCTTAAAAATTTATTACTAAAGAAAGCCCTTTTTTCCAACAAATAAAGTTAAGCTCATAACACTAATTTGTGTCTATTTTTCTGGTGCAAGATTTTGTTGACATGTTTCCTTTATGTATTTTCAGCTTAATATCATATCTTTTGGTTAAAAGCTTATATGTTCTGTACAAATAGTTTATACAACATTCTAAGTTTTCCTTTATTACATTAGATTTTTATATGAAATCGTGTTTCTGGTTTCTGCAGTTCTGTTGTAACTCTTGAATGTATCTGATGAATATCTCATAATTTTTAGAAATCCTTCCTTTAAAACCATCCATCAATTTCTGCCCTCTCAGATGGTGTGCCATAAAAACTAAGCATTATACTGTGAACTGTGCTGTATGCCCTAAAATGACACTAATGTTTTCTGTCTAACTCTTTGTTATAATTTATTCTCTTTTTGAATCAGCATTCAGTATGCTTTGAAAGAATGGGACAGTTTCAGGATCATGCAGGCAACAAAAATTCAAGGTCTTGAATTCTTTCATTTAGCTTTATCCTCAGTGTGTTTCACTGCACAGAATGATGGAGTACACCTGGAGTTAGTGATGTGTAATCCCAGTACCTTAAGATGGATGAAGCATGAAATATTCAGCAAGCCATTGTCTACTTTCCCCACCTGACACACAAACACTTAAATGTTTAAATCCTGGCTACAAGAAAGAAATCTTTATATTACACAGAAGAAATGTTATATTTAGGTTCTTACTGAGATGAAGAATATGTCTGCCCCAGTTTGTGTTGGTGCCTTCAGAAAAACAAATAGAATAAATGGCAAGAGATTATAGATTAGGCAGCAGAGAAAGGGAAAGAAATAGAAGCAGTTCTAAAAGTGATATTGATGTTCAGAAAAACACAGACTGGCAACACCTTTAAAAGGTACTCCTGGGACTATTTTTGCTTACAATCTGAGAAGAGCTTTGTTAAAACATCTTGTCCATCATGCAAGCTGAGCACAGAATTACCCTCTCAACAGGAATCACAGGGCCTGCAGTATCACTGAAACTCTGCCAGGTCAAGCTATGGTGTTTACAGGAAGACTGGTGCTTTATCCTGAAACAAGGATCTGAGACTCTTCATTCTGATATGTCACTGGTCTCTGGAAAGTCTCCATAGGTCTCTGGAAACTTCATGCATATAGATCAGAAACCTTGACTAGGTGGAACCAGGACCCTAAAGTAAAGATCAGAAACCTTGACTAAGTGGAACCAGGATCCTGAAGATAGTAGAATAAGCTGACCTGGGCTCTCTGCTATAAGTCACATGCAAATATTTGGTGAGAAAATTTTCTCATTTCCTCCTAGCTAAACACACACAATTATCTTTTTCAATTGCTTTTATCATCTTTGTGAGACAAAATCTTTAGTACAAATCCAATTACTAAGGTAAATAAAAGGCACCTAAATTTCTTTCCAGTATACTGAGAGTTTTAAGAATTATCTAAGGTAATATAAACAAGCCTAGAAATATTTTTCCTACACAAAATATAGTATTTCAATAAAAAAGAGACATTTAATTCTATTGGCATATTGTTCTATTATTCCATAGGCTTTTTAGGCAGGGTCTGTAGGGAGCTAGACTATAATCCCAACAGCCTGTGGAATAGTTAATTTGTGTGCACTGACTTCACCTAAAACAGCAGGTCACACTAACACACGTAGCAAACTGCAGGTCTGAGAGTTACATACTCCAGAACTGCAGTTACAAATCACACAGGTAAGCAGAAGATAACAGAGAAAGCAAACTCCTGTCTAATGCACTGGTGGGGGAGCCCTTGTCTTCTGCAGTTGATCAACCACAATCCTAAAGCACAAAGTGGTTGCAGTGAAACTACAGTGCAAATAAGCAACAGGAAAGAGTAAAAAATTTTCCTGCTATACTTTTAAAATTAAAGTAAATTGTCCCCCTGAATACTCTTCTCCCAGACTTAATATTCTACCTTTGAGATGAATCCTGTCCTGCTAATAAATTCCTTCCTGAAACAGTATCTTGGAAAACTTAAGCTCTTCCCTTTTATTATTTCATTCAGGTGATCATTCTAGCACTCAGCTTACTCATAGGTTAAAAATATTTGTTTTTATTTTCTGTTGAAATCTATTACCAATAAACACATTGCCATACTCTGCAAAGTGTGATTTGGGTTCATATTGTGATTTAAGTATATTAGTGTATCATTTTGCTCAATCAAAACCCCATGCAATATCAGATAATTTCAAATAATTAAATTTGGTATTAAACATTGTACTTTTCAAGTGTGGAATGTCTAAAAGAACACAGACAGTGAGTACTGCACTCTTGACAACCTGCTTCTAATAATTTCCACTGGATTCTTTGAGTGCATCTTATCACATTCAATTAGTCATATGATTCCTACCCCCCTTTCTTCTTATTACTCACAAACACACCTAAAGTGACATAATATCTTTCTCAGCCATTTTCATGCTGAACTACATAAGGTGTTAAGGCCAGGATGGATGGGCCTTTGACTAACTTGGTCTAGTGGAAGGTTTCCTTCCCATGGCAGGGGGTTTGGAACTAGATGATTTTTAAGGTCTCTTCCATCACAAACTGTTCTATTATGCAATGATTTTAATTTTTTTTAATAGGTGCTCCTTCTCTGATCACACTACCATCCAATTACTATTCTTGTTTTAAGTTAACCTGGTTTTGAACACAGATATTCAGAATCATATAGAATATACTAATTAAGGTCTTTGTGTTTTTTGTAGTTATGATGTTATGTCTTCCTGTACATACAAAACTGAAGATGCTTTTTCTTACAGATCTTAGCATTTTTTTTAAGATGTTGCTTGTAATGCTTCTATAACAAAAAATATACTCAAATCTCTCTCATTTTCTATACATTTCAACTAATGATGTATTTCTTTATAGTAGAACTCATTATTATTCCATTGCATACTGAAATTTTGTATTAAGATTTTTATTTCTTTTCCTACTAGGAAGCAGGATCTAGTTATTCTTGTAGTATTATCTCATGCTTCACAGCATCACCGATACCTACAGATCATAAGTATATGCACCATTCAGAATATTACTGAGTTCAACTGTACATATTTTAGAAAATTTAATTTGGTGTAAACTCATTAAGAAAATAAAAAAAATATGTGCACTTATTGGAAACTGCGAACTTCCAGTTCATCCATTTTGGTGTAGAAATTTGCAAGAGACATTGGCTTCAGGTCCAAACTTTTAGAGTGTTTACATTAACCAATAAATACATTCTGGCTTTTATTATGGTTTATGTTATTTTTCATTACTTTGACTGCTGTGAACAATTACAGGATGGAATTTTCTTCCATGAGAATTTGTATCCCTACCCATGGTTCACTGGTACAGCATTATTAGTTTGGAAGTTTGAAAAATTCTGAAAACTATTTTATGTGAATAGTACATGCATATGGCCTGGTTGGCTGATAGCCTCATTTTTCAGTAATTGCTGGATACAGGATTTTTAGATACTTACCCAAACAATTATGTTGCAGGAGGCACTTTATAGTAATTCTGTGAGGTTTTTTGATTTTTAAAAGCCATGTCATTTTTAATCATGTTTTGTCCATCAACAGTCAAGAGTTATCAATAGGAACAGAACTGCATTACTAAGATAATTCTTGTTCTTAGAAAGTTGCAGTATTTCCTAATGCTCAGAAGTGACTAATGATAGTGTCAGTTTGTGTCAGGCTTAAAGAGATGTTTTTCAGGAAAGAATCACCACATTTCCTTAGATGATGTGCCTACAGATGAGAACTCAGAGAGGAAATTCAAAACTCTGTACTTTCAGAAAATATTGGATTTCATGTCTAGAAAAAATGGCCTAAGCTTCAAGTCTGTCTACATGATTTATAATGACAATATTAGTTTAATGTCTAAGCAGTTCAACTTCAAATTCTCATCGTACTTCTATTATTTTTATTTCACAGTATACTCCTTAATCCAAACATTATTTAAAGTCATAGCTTTTTTCCTTTTTTTTTTTTTTTTTNTTTTTTTTTTTTTACTACAAAACCATTGTTTCAAACCCTTTGAAAAGCAGGTTTTAAATCTCATAACTTAGAAGTCATAATGTAGAGAGAATTGAGATTGTTACTTTATCTTTACTCTGTAATACTGTGAGGTTTCTTTCTTTATTTCTCCTTTGAATTTATTTTAAATGGAACATTAGTTCAATCACTGAGAGTTAGAAACAGCTGCCTGTTGGGAAAGTTAATAAAATTTTCTTGTTCTTTTGTCTTCCAAATCTTATTGTTTAGTGCAGAGAGAAGGAAAAAAAGTTTTAATAATGGACAACATTTTAGTTTACAATTACTATGCCTTGTAAACAGTGCAATGCAAGGTTCGTGATCACCTGGACATCACTGTACTGCTGTATAATGAAATTTAGATTCTGTCAAAGCACTGTTAATGGTGATAAATAACAACACAGGAACTAGGAACTCTGAAGAACACAGAGTTCACTAATTCTATACTACCCTAGAACTTAAGAGTGGCTTTTGACAAATTATAATCACCGGCAAAACCCACAGGGCTGAAATTCTCAAACTGTAGTCTGGAGGATTCACTCCTGGTCAAGAAATAAATTGTTGTTTGTATGCTAAATTGAATTAAAACTGAAAAATATCTTTAAGCTGACACAGAAATATTTAAAACCAAGCCACCTAAAGCATGAGAATGCTATTTAAACAAAAGCATGCCTTTTTATTTTTTAATATTTTGGAATTTATGAAGTTTTGATAAATTAGTCTGGCTATTATCATATTAGAGTAATACAGCCTTTACATTCACATGGATTCAGCATTTATTTATAAGCAAAACCACATTTATGTTGCTTACAAACCAATAACTTTAAGAACAAACTTCTTTGTGTGAGGAAACGTAGGGAGAAAATTGCCGCTGGTTGGCAGTTATGCCCACAGTAAACTCCCATACTGAACTGACCCATTAAACTTTTTATATTAGTATGCTCCTTCCATTCCTCCAAGTGACATTATTATGTGACCACAACAGTGCTGGTTTTGCCACAAGGAAAAAAGAAAATCTTATTCTGCACTTCTTATACCTTTCTTTTCTTATAGCAATTTGAAAAATGGTACAGTTTAAAGTAGTAATAGTGTTGTAGCGCTATAAGGATATAAAAGTTCGCGATACAGTTTCTCCTCACAAACCTTGCTACAGTTTTTTATTGAAACAATTTCTTTTTTCTGCAGATTGTTTTCCTAGTAGATTTCTTGGTCCTTTTCTCACAAGGTAGAGTATGCTGGTTAGATTTTTTGCAAAGACTGCAGAGTGGGTAGAAAATCCACTTGCTGCAGAAGCACACTGGTCAGATAATTCAACTTTGGTCAATATATTTCACTGTACCCAGAAATCCCACCTGTGAACCAGTCTGGCTTGTTCTTGAAACTATGAACAGGAAGGTTAGCAAAAAAATGATATATTTGTGCATTTTGGATTGGTTCTGACACAAGTTAATTGAGATCAGCCCAACAGAAGATTTGTCATTGCTGCTTTAATAACCAGATATTTGCCTTTTTACTTCACACAGTTTCACTATGTCCAGCTGTGGATTTGTAGTTCAGTTTGTATGGCCATTCTAGGCTGAAATCTCCAAAAATGTGTAGCAGTGATATGTATGAAATGAGAAAGTAGTACATACAAGAAATATATAGGTATAGGTACAAATACATACACATAACTGTATATGAGTATATACTAGCAGAAGCATATAATTATATATAAGTATATAGAGATAGACTTATGTAAGTGTGTCTAAGAAATACTGTATAGTAGTTTCAGATTTTGATAGAGAATATGCTCCACACAAAGAAAATACAGGTGAATTTCCTCATTAAATATAAATTAATACAGCTGTACTAATCTATACAAGTATTTATGAATTTTTACTGAGAATGGGACAGTTTGGAAAGGGGGAATTTTCTGATTAAATGGACACATAACAAAATATTTAGCAGGTAAATTTAACATATTCAAGTTGATGCTTGAAAGTAATGGCACAAAGAGAATAGCAAAAGCTTCTGCTTGACTCTAGAGACAGAGAAGATTTAGGGGTTTATCTTTCTAAAAGGATTTTGAGAGCTTAGCACAGGCTTGCTTTTAGGTCTAATATAGAAGCAGGTTTTAGTACATAGGGATTTGAAAACAAACTTTATTTGATTTCTGTGAGGAGCTTAAAGAAGACTCTAAGACAAAGTGGTGGAGAACTACCATTTATAGAATAAGAAATGCTTGAAGTGTCATTCTAACCACTGGCCAGAAGCTTTTTCTAAATTTTAGACCATTCAGCCACATTAATCCTACTGGTTTTGTTTGATTTTCTCCTTGTAAGTCCAGAGAATGTTGGAAAAACCATGTTGAATCCAGTATGGTCAGTCCCACAGTGCTTCCACAGCAGATGTGTGGTGATGACGGGGTAGTCACAAACACCATCAGGGATAATGTGATTTCCTGGAGGAGGTGAGCCCTACAGTCCATGGATCCATCATTCTGAGTGCTCCCAGGCTGAGGTTTTGGCCACATTGCGTACCAGACATCCCAGTGAAAATGGTGGCTGTATATCCATGCTACCACAATGATGCTTTATGATGCACAGTGGAAAAAAAATCCAGCTTTGCAAGGCTGAGCTCAGAAACTAGTGCCCATTTCTGCTATAGGATGAGAAAAATGGGGAAATTACTGTTCTCTCCTATTTTCATCTGTTAAAGCAAAATCTCAGTAAAGAAATAATTTGAATTCTCTCCATCTCTCAATATTTATTAGTCTAACATTCACATCCATTTTCAAACAAATTAGTTTCTTAAAAAGATAATGTGAGTTATTGTTACCAGTTCTTTATCTATCTAACAATGCATTATTGTAATGTTAAGTTTAACTTTTTATCACTGTAGGAGATCCTATATCTTATTCTCTCAAAGTTAAACGAGATGAAATACCCACCCATTGCTCTTTCTAGTGGAGGGATGCTATTAAGAATAATTTTTGGAAATGAAGTTTCAGTTTAACAAAAAATTATATACTTTGCAGCACAGAAATGTGTATGATAGCACTCAATTTCTATTTCAATTATTTAGCTAGAATGGATATCTTCTTAATTTTAACTAAAAATATATGGTTTTAGATTCTGTGTGTTTCTCTGTAACCAGGATTATATCATGAGAGAGTAAAGCAAGCTTCCAATTACCTTTCTCTGTTTGACAAACATTTTTCTTAGCCTACAATATTTTGTTTGAAAATAATACGGCTTTCAAAAGAAGAGTCTAACAGACTATTAGTCTGAGGCAATAACACAGTTTGAATGTAATCTTAAATACAATCAGCATCTTTCTGTGAACAAGATGCAAATGTCTAAAATGTAGGCTGGCTTGACAGAACTCAGACAGCTGTATCGACATATCAATTATATGTTGTGATTTCCAGTTAGTGTAATACAATTCAATAATATTCTTCATTTTTATTTGCTAGTAGCTTCGGAATGAAACTGGAGACATCATTTAACTTATAATAATGTATTTTGTTTGACGAGTTTATTTTAAAAATAATGATTATAGGAAAAAAACCATTTGCTATGCAATGAAAATCTGGCTGTTTTTTTAAAAAGACTTGCCATCTGAGCATGATTGCAACAGTCAGAACAAAAGCATTTAGAAATTAATCTTATGGTGGTATGATTAAGTAATTTGGCAGCACATGCTCAGGATTAAAATGGATATAAGTCTGTGGTCATCATATACAGAACTACAGCTTCACTGCTGAACTTGCATTTTTTTCTTCTCAGGATCTCTCATTTCTACTCTGGTTTTCTAAAAGGTGTATACTGCTACTGGAAATAATGGGGCAGTAGAAACCAGTGCAATAAGTAGGCTTCTAAAGAAAGAAAAATTCAAGCAGACATTTCTCAGCGTATTTCAAGTATTTCTGCTCATACTCTTAGATGTGCCCATCTGAACTTGGGGTCCAGGACCTCCCACAGCAGTGACATCTCACCACATTGGTGGCTCTGTGGCCTGGAGGTGACAACCTTTCTCACAAATCTCTCACAGGAGCCAGACTTAGTTAATGCAGTTCATTCCCATTAGGTCATGCAATTGTGGAACAAATTTTTCTGAGGCAGATTATGCAAGTGAATGGTTCAGAAAAGTCCACCTTTGGTAATATATATAAGCACAAATTCACTGAGTTTTGTTTGTGGTGTGTGCAGAGATGTGGGCTAAATGCACTGTCAAAACGTTGTAAACATGCTACAGATCAATCTATTACATGTATTCCTACTATTACTTAGGAATTTAGAATGATTTTATGAACTTTATTGCCTTTATGTTGCTCATTTTTTAATAAATAATAATTTTGGGGATTATAGTTTCATACGATCTATATATATATTCTATAGTGTATATATATACCATATATATGCATATTGTATATACTATATATATATATATATATATATATACACACTATAAATACTCTGAGCAAATCCTTCTTTCCTTGAGACTGATATTCCCACTATCTTCATACCTTTCAATGCTTTATTTTGTGCGTTTTTTTTTAACACTTAAAAAAACAGTTGCAGGACAAGTTCTTTGCAGAGAATGATAGGTCTGAGGTGCTGAATATGCAGTGGGGGATAACAAGTAATTTGTGGACCTTATGCTTCTGTAAGCCAGTTGCTTCTCCCTTTTGGAAGTGGTTTAAAACTAATTAATCTGAAAAGATATCTTGATAAAAGGAGGAGATAAAAAAGCCTTGCATGGCACCTTGATTTTAATTACATCACTGCAGTGCTGCTTCTCTATGGCCCATATATACAAAAATGTTGAGTAACTGAAGATCTTCCCTGTCGTTATAGGTTAGTACACACCTGTGATCACAGATGCACTTATTTCTGCAGAAGTGAAAATCATTGTTGCTTATTACAGATTTGCTTCTGGTGAGTGCCTCAGTGGTATGATAATTAATTAAACTGTTGTACATTGCTCCCCTAGATACAGTGTATTCACAACTAAAATTTTCTGAAATGTTACAACAGAAAGCAAGAGCTATTGTGGTTTAAAGAAAAAAGAACTAATTTGTCCTTGGGCTAGATCAGCTACGCTAAGACAAATTAAGTAAAGTTTGTTCTTTACATGCAACTATGTCTTCTGAAATAAGAACAAAGTTAGTATTTTGAAACATGTAAAGCTAATTTACATTTTACTTCCAGAAACATGCTCAGAAAGGAACTAATAGAAATGTACAATTCATACAAGGCAAGGACATAGAGATGTTCTGTGACCACATCTGTACAATTTCCTAGTTTTGCCATTAGCATTTTAAGCACTTAAAAGGTGAATTTATTGTTCTGTGTATGGTGCTCAGAGTCCCTCAGAGCTGTCCACAAGTACAGCTATGCCAAATAAAGTCATCCCCAGTGAAGGGGATCATCCCCAGGCAACTTCACAATGAATGATTTTGACCTGTGAGATGAGGCCATTATATTTAGATATATTTCATCCACTTTAGACCAAGGGAATGTGAGATGCACGATGATGTGCTCAAGGTTATGCACAAAAAACAGGAATAAGCAAAAATTGAGTTTTCTAAGTTACTTCCAAAAGTTTTAAGCTTAGATGCATTTGGAAAATCTCACAAGGCATCCTATTTTCAAGCTTAGCTGTTTGAATGCATTTGCAATCTGTCCCTTATCACTGTGAAAAAAACGTTGGTCCTGTAGCTCAACGATAGCTCATGCCACTCAAGATTTTCAAAATTGTGCTGCAAAGCAGAAGGTGTCCCATTCCATATAATTTCAACTGCTGGCAGAAAGTAACAATACTGGTGAGAAAGAAAATAACCAGGAAGCTAAGAACCTGAGGGCTCGCTGGGAAAATGGACAAGTATATTTAAAAATAGCAATCAACATACATATTTGGGGGTTTATGTTTACCAAAAAAAAAAAAAAATAGAAAAAATACTGAGTGATTACTGCAAATAAAGAATGGATTTAAATCTCAAGTGCTTTAAAGTGGATTTGCATGATGTGAAAATATAAGTGGAAAAGAAAGATAAGAAATCATCAGAGTATTGTAGTTCATTTGCTGGCCTTCGATCTCAGATTTAAAATTTTCTCCTTAGAGAACAGAAGCACTCTTATGTGATTTACAATTAAAAGTGCACAATGAATAAAAAATAGACAACATTTGATGAAAACTGTTTAGAAATTATCTACCACATGATTACTGTTGGTCCAAGCTCTTCAGTAAAATAATTTTAGTAATAGACATATTTTCAAAAAACAGTCTGTTTTTTGTTTTGGTTAGTTAGTAATTGAATAAAGGCTAAATTTTAATAACTTACTAACCCAAGGACCAGTATCAGTTTGATCAATTTTAAGAAGGCATTCCAGCAATATGTACTCTTCTACTGTTCAGTTAAGAAGCCAAATTCAATAAAATAAAGTACATATTTTTCATATATCCCAAGACAAAAATGCAAAAAACCTTTTTTAAATCAGCCCTGAATCTTTCATCTCTATATGCAATAGCATTCATTGTAGATGTGTACACATTTGTATAAATCGGTATGGAACAATATATCTATGAAACAAAAATAAACAGACTATTTCATCATGCCATTTTTAATGTTCACATCAGAGTTTTTATTCTTGTGTTTGCTGCTCAGTTTATTGTGCTGTGGTCGTCACATGCTGAAAATGTATAATTGGATTTTGCGTTTCGTGTCTTTGCTATTTCTGTGACATGAGAAGCATCAAAGGAGGCAGTTTCCAGTTTGTCCTTCCTTATCTTCACTTTTTTTTTCCTGCTCTGGAACAATGAAATGTGAACTTCTTCAGAGCCTTTGGGCCAGAACAAAAGGTAATAGTTGGGTCTCCTACTGGTTTTGCTATTTGTTGTCTTCCTGCTGGAAGTCTTTAAAGCTTTTGAGGGCTTGCTCTCAGAGCTCATGAAACTGAGTCCTGAGTATTAATGCCAGCACTGTCTCTGAAATGCTTTTGTTTTTCAAGTCAGCCTCACTGGGAAGAGTGTGCTGACCGAGCTGCTGTAAATACCTCTGGTAATCATACCTGTCACTTATCTGAATTAAGTCCAGAACAATAAAAGAAATATGCATAAGTGTTAACAGCAAATATGAAGCATGATTTTTGACTATAGAATGTAAGACTGAGTTTTAAAGTTTTTTTTTAAAATGCAGACTACTGCCTGGGAAGCCTCTTAACCTCTTCTGGAGTACAGTAAATTTAGAGCTATGTAAAAGGCATATTTCAAGCCTAGACAATTATGAATCCTCAATACCAGAAAACATTCTCAACAGCACTGTTAGAATTTTAAATAAAGAGAATGCCAAAAAATACCCAGGTAAGAATGGATCCATCGCATAAAATGGATTTTGAGCTAATTAAAAACAATTTTAGTCTGTTTCATTAAGATTGAGGTGATCCTGATAGGAAAACACGGGGTAGCACACAGAATACACTCCCTGGATGGCAGTGGGGGCAATCAGGCTTCAGCTGTGGAAGGAGCTGCACATGGTTAGATGTGAAAGGTTAGGCAGGTGTCCTAAAAACTTTGAACCTCACAGATACATCAAGTTTTAGAAGGTATGTGTAGCGCTTAGGCAGGAAAAGGAAGCTATGGGTTCTTCTGACACATGGTGTTGAGGGTCAGGACTGATACAAGTTGAGTGTACTTTTTATGTGTATTGTTTTTTGATGTCAGAAAAGAGGGAAAGATGTTATGATAGCTAAGATCAGATAGATAGAAATAGAGTTGATCACATAGACTTTGTAAGGGTATTTTGAATTTATCTAAAGGGTTTTTTTATCCTTTTGCTTTTCTTTTAGAGGATGACACTTTTATATGGGGGCATGGAGTTTATTCTATTGAATCACTTGATGTTCTGAAGTATTTTCACCTGAAAGATCTTTGTGGGTTCCTTCAAACTCAGAGTATTCTGTGGGTGAAGAGTAAAACCTTTCAATAATAGGGAAAAGAACCTTCTATTTTGCTATTAGTCAAGTTCTAAAACTTTAGGTATTTTCTTATTAAAAACTTGTCAATAACAAGCATTGCAGTAAATAGAGGGCTTTCTCAAGGACCTTTACATAATTGGGTTTTAATTTCCTGTCCAATGTCATTTAATGTTTTAAAACTTTAAGAACTTCCATAGTAGAAGTAGCATTGGGATGATTATTTTTCTCTTTTTAAAACAGTGAGGTTATGGAGGGGAGGAACAGAACAGGATGACAACAGGTCAAGAAAGGTTATGGTGAGGGCAACCCTGACATCTTTTTGAAAAAGACAATGTGTCAAGTTATGTATAGCAGGGAGATTTCTATGACATGTGATTAATGTTGCTGCTGTGACCACTGCCTGCTTCTTCAGCTTTCTCATTTACCTTGTATTGCTGGTAAATCACAGCTGTCTCTGAGAAAAGTAAACTCCCTCATTAAACAGAGAAGCAGCTAAAATTCAAACCTTTATTATTAATAAAATAGTATTTCTAGCAATATCAGATGCTCTGGTCAGAGACTCAGCTGCAATAAACAGGATAATAAATTACAAGTACAAAATGGTGAACTATATTCTTTAATCCTCAGAGACTGATTACTCATATTCAGATATGAATGAGCTAATAGGTAGGTAAGAGTAATTTTTTATGTCTAGGTTGTTTTCCGTTCCAACAAGATGCTAAACTTTCTGCAGAAGGTGTGAAATAGTCACAAGTGCACAGTGGTGGAAACTGAAGTGTATCTGATTTCCAATGTTGAAAGCAAGATTAATATTCAGTGGATTTCAAGGATACTCTCTAATACTGTGGTCAAAATTGTGAAAGTGACAGCCACTGAGTTTTATGAAAAGCAATAATTTTACTCCTGTCTCAAGAGTTTAGATTTTTTAACTTTTAAAATTATATTTTTAAGTCTGATGATATAGGAAATAGAATGGTGGTTTTTAATATATTCAGAAATCTGCTAGTATGGCCACAATTTTTTTAAAACTTTGGTGCATATGTGTTTTCAGTTCTTTAAGATTTTACTCATCTAACTTGAAATTATTCTGCAATTAATTTTTATGGCATGTCTCTCTAAAAAATAGTAATTTTCTATGTTTTCTTAACATCTAAACATTTGTTTTAGTAATAAAAAGTAATACAGAAATGTTGAGAGGTTTGTATTTAAGATTTTATGGGTGCATATATGCATTTAATTTTTATTAACTACTTTGTAAGTTAATAGCCATTCTGTAACAGTTTAGTTTAAGTCCAGACCAAGCTAATTAGTTTGCTGATGATTAAACTGAACATTCACTGTGGCTGCATGAAAGACAAAGTTTCTCAGAAAGAAAGTTTTATCAGTCTTATAATTTACTTAAATTGATACTTTTACAATAGAAGATGGTGACAAGGAAAAACCATGAACACTTGCCAAGAAACATACACAAGTATGAGGTTAGTGTCAGGTGAATACAAGACATGACAGACCTGAAGAAGGAATCCCTAGTATTGTTAGTTTTCTTCAGGAAAGAATTTTCTAAATTCCTTGGTCAGTTAGGAAATGTGTATTGCAGAAAGAGAAAATCTTAAAAAAGTTAGCATGGTAGCTAGTAGGACATGGTATTTGATTTAGAGTGATTTCTATATAAATCCTTGTTTCATTGATACTGAAAAAGAGGGAAGAAATTTGATTAATGGTCTTACAGAAGGGTTTGGGTCTTATCATGGGATAAAAATAAATCAAATTTATTTACATCAAGCTGGAATATGTCAAAGAACAGAAATTTTTTTTTTTTAGAAATGAATTTCACTGAATTCAGACTTTTTATCACTTAAAACAAATTGTTGTTGCTATTATTATAACTTGGGATCATGAATATATAATGTATTTTGTTTCTTTTAGTGATATTGATGTATACAACTATATACTACATATATTACATATGACTATTCATATACATATATTATTATAATATACATATATTATTATAATATACATAGTATATTATAGTAATGTATGTATATGAATAGTCATATGTATACGAATATATTCATTGTATATGAATATATATATGTATATATTAAAAAAATATATATTATATGACTATTCCAACTTTTTTCATTACAGGAGTTAACCTCTAATTAGTCTGTATAAGTGTTTAAATTGTAATTAAGTTTTTTATTTCTTATTACATGCATCACTCAAAATTACTTCAGTAAGACCTGCAAATCAATGCAGTTTTGAAGACAACTAGTGTATTTTGACAAAAAGTATAAATCCAAGTATGCCTATTTCAACATTTTCCCCTCTTAACAGTTTTAAAAAGCCCATTTTTTTAAATCTTGCTTTTCCATGAGTTAAATATGCTATTGAAATTATTCAATTTATATATATTAGATTCCAGTTCATAGTTCTGTGTAATGTGTACCTTTCTAGATGCATGTGCATATTTGATAATACAATTTTATCCAAACACAACTTAGCTGAACAGAATGACAGTATGCCAAAATATCTTATTTGAGAAAAAGTATTCTGGATGTAAACCACAATAAAAGACTTTTTAAACAAGGAAGGTTAAAACCATATGCTCTTGCTAGCTTGTTATTGGTAGTTGTGTAAAAATTTTGAAAGTTCTTAGGCTTTGCCAGTATATGTGTAAGAAGAATAGTAGCTAATTCTCCTGCAGGAGGATAGTCTTCTAAGATTAAGCATTGCAAGGGTCATAAAAGTTGTGCAGTTGAAATGCACATCTTTTCATTGTTAGAGTTCCTGGGAATGTTTATTGTATCTTTGAAAGTTAAAATAATGCTTTATGTATCAAGTTTAGGAATAAAATCTAAGAAACCTTATATGCAACATGACTCCCTCTTTTTACATGTTTTGCAATTCATAATCTCAAGATTATATCCTTTTCTTCATCTTAAAAGGGAAAGAGCCTTAAAGTAGGTCATTGACCAGAAACATTTTCTGGCCTGTAGAGGATTGGGAGACAGGTGGGTTTTTTACAAAGTTAGTCTTAGCAACTTATTAAGTTAAGATAGGAGCAGGTGAATTTTGTAGCAGCCTTACAGACAGCACAACTCAGGCTTCTGAGCTAATTTGATCCTAACAGAGGAACAAAGCTGCCTTCAGGCCATGGGTTGGCAAGATGTGCTGTATGGCTCAGGAGTCTCTCAAAATCCAAGACTACAAAGGGAGCCAAAATTCAATTGTTAAGCTTAGCCAGAGCATCTAGGCTTCCGTCATCTCACCTAATTGACGTGTCCTGAAGTTACAGAGGAGACTAGAGTGCCATCAAATCTGCTTTTCACTGTACAACTACAAGCTTTCACAGTTAAAGATGTGCTGGAAACAGTGAAGCTTAGAAATTGTAGTCTTTGTACATATATGCAGTCTGATCAATGCAACCCTGTGCAAGTATCTTGAATTATCTGTAAATACAGAGCTTGATCATAGTATATTCATATATTCATATATTCATAGTGCTTGATTACCTCACTTTTTTCAGAATTTACCAGCCTGGCAATGATCATGGTGTTTAGGTTTATTTAATAGATTTTTGGCCTCTGTTCAAATTCAAACAAACTTTTGGAAGAAAGCGAACTTGTGAATTGTCGCATTGCATTGGGACCTCAAATAATGAAACTAATAAATTGTGAAGTATTAATATTCGTGTGTCCTGGGATGACTTACTTTACAAGGGGTATTTTGTGGTGTACATCAAAGTGGGTTATTAAGATGATACTTAGATTGGCCAGTTGCAAGATGCAGTCATGGTGTATTTTGGTGATAGGTACAATTTATTGCAAGTGACCCAAACAAAATTTATTTTTTCTGTTATCTATTTTAACCTTCTTTCTGTGAATAAAATGTTTAGTATTACTTGGTTTCAAACAAGGCATATCAATTTTCAACTCCTAAATACCTTATATGGTGGCATATGGTTTTATATAATCCTGATAAGAATTGACCTTTTGTCATTTTAGGACTCCTTCTTTTTCCTGCAGATACTTTGTCAATATCTCCATGTCCTCAAAGAAAATTACCATGAGAAAGAAATTTCCAGTAGTCAGGAAGCTTGTTTCTATTTAAACATTTTGTCTCTTTTGAAGCAATCTTTTTCCTCTCAAAAATAAACCACCTGAAGTAAACACAGTGTGACAGATGCAGAGGTTCATGTATCTATTCCTTTGAAACAGGTTTTGCAGAATTAGTTTGGCAACAATATTGAAAAAGTGCAGCTTAGTCGCTAGAGATATAGAGTAATAATGTTCTTGATCTCATTGGGAAAAGAGTATTTTCTATCTTTGAGTCCACTCAACCTGGAGTAAAGGAGTAATCTTGTGGCTGTTAGGGAATGCAAAGCCAGGCAGAATGCAAGTACTGAGCCACCAGCCAAAGTTCTTATTTTCACTCCTGCCCTTACCAAGTTTCAAGACTTGGTTGATGTCCAGGCAATAGATAATATTTTTTTTCTTTTTAATCATGGCACTTTTTAGTGTTTGATACCAATCTTTGTGAATTCAGAAGCTCTCCACTGAAGTGCTGCCCCACACAGCTGGCTGTTTTCATGGACATAGTGGAATTGTGTGGCTTGTGCAAAGATGAGGATAGCAGTAATTCCTGATAATATTCACAGGTTAATTTTGAAATGTTAAGGGTAGCTAGTTTGAAGCAATCTACAAATCCTCTGTCAAGCTTGTGAATTAACTAGTCAGATGTTTGACACATGTTGACAAAAATAAATCCCTGTTTACCTCCTATCTACCTTGCTGTAAAGACTTCATAACTTTAATTTATGTCTTAGAGCAGTATTGAGAGATGACTGGTTTTGAAAGGGTAACTGCTAACAACAGCAGTAAATATCCAAAATACCTTGTTTATCTTGAAGGTAGGGGGAAGAAGCCTGCCTTCAGGAATGGAATTAGTTTAGGCTGTCTTACGGAAGAGAGTGCTAATGATCTTATCTGTTCACAGCAAAAATAAGTTTTAAGAGTCTCATGAATTTCAACATAGAAAATGCAAAATGCAGCCTGGTGAGAGGAATTGCTCTTTGCAACAGTATAGGCTGAGAGCTGGATGTCTGTGGAGAAATTCTATTGGAAAGGACCTTGGTGCTTTGGCAGAGAGAGGATGAAATGAGCCAGGAGTGTGCCCTGGATGCATCTGTGGTCAAAGGTATGCTGGTTTCCTTAAAAGGAACCAGCTACTAAGTGGGGAAGACAATTATTCTCTTCTACTTGGCACTCAATAGACTCCATCCAGAACAGTATCCAGGTTTGGTGCTGCATTAAAACAATTATATTATGAAAGAATAATTTGTCTGTTAGTTGTAGTTTTCATTTAGAGTAAAACTTATAAGTCCTAGTTGAAGCAGTCTGGGGTAGGGAGGGCTATCATCAGGCATCAGTGCTGTGAGGAAGACCATGACGCTCCTGGTGATATTCCTCAGCCTTGTAAATTTTTATGGCTTAATTCATCAGTTAAGGCAAGAGGTTTTTAAACTTAGTTTAAGAAAAAAGTAATAAATATTAGAGGAAAGCTGTTTCCATTTATTTTGAAATGTCTGGATAGTTCTTAAATATTTTTTTTATCCCATTTGCTAATGATAAATTACAGGTCAAAGGTGGAGAGGGATATAAAAGTAAGCAATATAACAGTATTTTTTTCCTGTAAAACTAATCTATAACAATGCCTCTGTCTAGAATGACAGTGGTGAAGTAAGGGAACTTTAAAAATTGTGAAAACGTCTTAGTAATTATGAATCAAGTAAATTTGCTTGTCAGGCTTTTCAAATCCAACTATTTATTCTAATTGAGTGCATCCTTCTGAAGTTGATATATCTGGAACATGCCATTTAGATGGAAAAATCACACTTCAGAAGTGTATCAGTAGGTATTTCAGCATGCAATGAGATAAACAAAATCATTCTACCTAATTTCAGTTAAGAGTTTAAGATGTCTTTCTCATCAGGGCATGTGAAAGCTCAGAAGTACTGAATTCTAGTAGAGTCTCTCACCTACAAGATCCTATGTAAGGGATTACTGCCTTCTATAGATGTACCTCAGTCAGTTTTTGAAAGAAACAATTTTCTTATTCTGTAAGCAAAACTAAAAGTAATTGTGCGCAGTCACAGTGTAGACAATGTTTGAAATGTCTATTTTAACAAAAAAATCCCCAAAAAACAAAAAACAAAACAACAAAAACCCTAAAAAACAAAAACCAAAGCAAAACAAAAAAAAACCACACAAAAAAATCCCTTTCTTGCTTGTTTGCCAGGGAATCATAGTCCTCCTAGCCAGTTCAAGCCAGTTAAAGAAACTGATCTTTCCTCTGTGGTTACATCTGATAAAAATGGGAACTTATCTGTAATGTGACACTTGATCAGTGAATAACGCTGCTTAAAATTAATTCATGGCCACCCGTTGGAGCTGCTTTGTGTGGGAAAAATCAGTGCTGGAAGCCATGGTTAATAATCCTTTCAGTTCTTGGAAAGGAGAGCAAAGGACATTTTACTTCTAATCAGTTATCCACTATCTTGTACTCCTGCTGCAAGGGCAAAAGGCATCAGGACATGCTTGTCTCCAGACACAGAATGGTCTGCAGGAGCTGACAGCTGGAACTTTTCCTTTCTTAAACTAGAGAAGTGCAAAGCACAGAACATATTTAGAAGCAAACAACTATACTCCTAAATTTAGGAACAGTTTTTTTATATATATATATACACACACAAATATATATATATACACATATATATATATATATATATATATATATACACACATATATATATATGACTTCAAATTTTGTTTCATCTGTAACTGTTTTCTTTTAATGACAAACCCTCATCCATGAAATCCTAGGCTGTGCCTTAAATGGTTTTTTTTTTTTTTTTTTTTAATTTTCATTTGAGTACTCTTAGAAACTATTTTCCTTTAGAAGGGGAAGAACATATATTCTGAATTATGCTTATTGGCTTATTTATCCCATAATCTTCATTGCAGCTTGATGTACTCTTTCGTGTTACAGTAAGTAGGATATGTTCCAGGATGTGCCTAAGGATGTGCTTCAAAATTAATTCAAGTAAAGGATTGAAAATAAGAAAGAGCTGTACCCAGCACAAAGTGCTGTGTGGGCAGTGAAAAAAATATGCAGTAATCCTGCTGGAACACCCTGAAAACCATCAGTGCCACTTAAGTCTGCAGTAGAATAGTATTGCACAATTGGTATTCAGTTGCTTAACTGATTGGTATTCAGTTGCTTAAGACATTAATAACAGTTTTTTCTTAAATAAGTATTCTGCTAAAAATTAAGTAGCTGCCTCCTTAGATGAAAGTTAACAAATTAGAGAAAATTTAATCCACAAACTGTCTACTAATTTTTGGGTGAAACTGAATTTCTATACTTTGGGAAAAGGCTGAAATATTCTGAAGTGTTTCACCAATCATCTGATATTGTTTTCTAATGTTTTTAATGTGTAATATATGTTGGAAGTTACCACTGCTATGTTCTCCTTTTTAGCCATTTATAGCTTGGATTTTGCAGAAAGATAATGTAAAGTCCTATTTCCCTAATAAGAGAATAAATGCAGGGGAGTCACAGACCCCAAACAATATTTCTTAGACTGAGTTTAAATCTCCTCAGCTCATAATTTTTATTTCCTTAAGAAAAATTTCAGTATAATACAGTTTTTATATTCCAGGATGTCTTCAGTCTGTTTGATTCAGCTGGATCCTTACGGTGTTTGAAATTCTGCTGTTCTAGTTTCCTTTGCATCTTAAAGGAAAATCATGTATATATGGAAAGTCAATTGACTGTCAGAATGATTTCTAATTTTACATCTGAGAGAACATGTACTTACTGCTCCTTAATTGTAAGAAGAATTCTGGGTACCACTTTCATGCTTTCTGTCAAACATTTCATTCTGTTTCCTCTCCATAGAAGATTAAGTGCAATTGCCAGGCTTTTAGTTTCAGGAAATTGGATGAAAAGATAAAACACAGTCATTTGTTGCTCCAGATGTTTGCTTTCTTCCCTGTACAGATGTTTGATATGAACTTATGCTATGACTTATTTTTGGACTTTGACTCTTCAGTAGCTACATTAAGTTGGCTCAGTTTAGTCTCTGTAATCTGACGAATAAGTATGAAAACCAATTTTCATTGATCTTGTACAAACTTTTCCAGAAATTGCTGATTTCCCTGGAGGTGTTTGGATATGCCTTTATTAATTTAGGAACCTATTTAAGAAAATAGAGCCATTTTTAACATTTTTACATCTTTTCAGATGTTAAAATTACAGTTGTAACCTAAGTAATCTGAAAAATAACCTGAAATTTCACAAGATCTCTATACAGAGTTAATAGTGCTAAAGAATTTTTTTAGTGGTATATATGCAAAAATTATTTTTAAACATTTTTTGAGGCTTTAATTAGCTATTTTAACTGTTTTAACTGTTTTAACTGTTTAATTAGCTATTTTAACTATTCAGCTGTAACTTTCACCTCATTTTTCACTTTCTGGTTTTTTTTTAGGAATGTCCCTGCATTGCCATCCTTATCTTACCAGTTGTTCAACTTTGTGACTAAATTTTATGACACTTATCGCATTATTGGATTTTGGTGACTATACATTCCAGCAGTGAAATATATAGAATGAAAATTCTAATCTGCTTCAGGAATAAATGTTTTTCTCCTTGAATCCATAGCTGGATGAATAGCCAGTGATTCAAGGGAACCAGTTCCTTTGAATACTTTCTACAATAAATGGATCCCATAACTTAAAGTCAATTGGCACAACTCTTAAATTAACTGTAGTTCACATTGTTGTGCTGTTGACTGCCAAACATATGCATACACCTAAAGATATATACATACATATTGCAGGAAAAGGTTGGGTTTCTTGCCTGAAGTCTTATGCACCTCATTAACAGATTACAGCAGATTTTTGACGTGTGGATTTTAAATCTTAAAGCCAAAAAGACATGAATACATTTGTAGAGTCAGGACTGTGACAATGGTCAGACTAATTTCCATGATTGTAAAGTAAATCTGTGATACATCTGTTTCTCATTTGGAAGAAATTATTTTTTGAGATGATGCAGTTTAAAATTTAGGAAGAGTAGAGCAAGTAATTCTGACATGATAAAGCAGCATAAAGCTGCTCTCTTTGTAATCTGTATTTTAGAAGTATTATGAACGTGCAAAAATATTTTTTTTTAATTCAGAATTTAGAGCAAAGAAAACAATATTTTTACTAAGAAGTAGTAGTTCCAGTTCATCTGTCATAATCCTGAAAAATCTTATGGCTACTTAACCATTGTGTTTGCTGTACAAACGTGAGAGAGAGAGAAAATGAGAATAATAGTTTAAAAATAACTTTTCCAGATTCTTCTGTCAAAAAAATGGAGTTTTAAAGTTTTTTTCCCTTGCTTCCTATTCCTATGTGTGTGCTAAACATATAAAGGAAAAAAAAACCAACAAAAAACAACATCATAATCATCTTGTGGAATAGAAGTACAACTAAACATTTGTTGGTAATAACTGAACGATTTCCGGCATGTTTGCTAGAAAATGTCCAGCTCTTGGAAGCATTTTCCCACAGCTTCCTACTTTACAGTATGTGCACACAGACACACACAGAATTACAATTAATGTTTTCCACTAGGACAAGCCAAGCATATATTTGTGACACAAGCAGAGGAAAAACACAGTGGTCTGTGAAGTACTTGTCTGACAAAAGGTTAGTCATTTCAATGGAGCAGGTGACAGTCCTTCAAACACATCCTGTCATGGTTGCAGAAGCCACATCAGAGGATCTAAACATCAACATAACAGGAGTAATGATGTGAGACTTTATCTTGTTGACATGGAAAAGCATATGTCTTTATTGGAGCAATTCACCTAATTTTAAAATATAATTTAATTGTAGCATATTCTCTCCTCTAGTTTTTTTTTTGGGTTTTTTTTTTTTTTTAACATTTCAGGTTATGCTGTGAACTAAGTTAAGATGTTGAGTATATAAATTGAAACCCATAAGATTGTTATGGTTTTCTTTAGTACCTCTTCAAATGTGATTCAGAGAGTTATTTTTATCTTGCTTCCTCAAATTAGTGGTGGCAGGTTTATTAGGGTTCCTTAGTCAAGGACCAGTAGAGGAAGAAGATTCCCGAAAGTCACAAAGCCCCAAGGTCCACTAATAGGATGTTCAAGATACTTCATTCCTGGCTTCATTAGTATGAAATGTTCATTTAAATTAATTAAATATTCATTTTCATAGTCCCAGGTAACATGAGCTGTTTAAATACTTTAGCCATTTAATACAAATAGTCCATTGGAAATTGAATGCAACTGGATTCTGAACATGTTGCCAAGTGTAAATGCAGATTATAGTTCCTAAATTAAAGGTCTAAGCAAGACTATTAGGCATCTACTGGGAGAAATATACTTTTTCTTTAAAAGGTTTGATTTCTATTCGGGTTTTTTGGGGGGTTTTTTGATTGGTTGTTTTTTGGGTTTGTTTTTTTTTTTTGGTTCTTTGTTGATTCTGAAAACTGAAGAACATTTCTACAAAGTACCAAAATACTGAAGGTGGTTTGCTGATAATTTAGCATTGTACTAAAGGGGTTTTATGGCATACAATTGTTTATAATTCTTGTAGTATCACAGAATGGGTCAAGTTGGATTGGACCACAGTGGTCATTTGGTCCAACCTCTCTACTCAAGCAGGGTCATCCTAGAGCACATGGTACAGGATTGTGTCCAGATGGTTCTTCAATATTCACCATTGATTCAGATTCCACAGCCCTTCTGGACAATCTTCCTGTGCTTGGTTACCTGCACAGTGAAGAATTTCTTCCTCAGATTCAGGCTGGACTTCTGTGCATCTGTTTCTGCCCACTGCCTCTTGTTCTTTGGGCTGGCACCACTGAGAAGACCCTCTTGGCACTGCTCCTTCAGATACTTATAGACACTATGATGAGGCCCCTCTCTGTCATCTCCCCTCGGGGCTGAACCGGCCCTGTTGTCTCCATTTCTCCTTGTAAGAGAGATGCTTCTGTGGCCTCATTATCTTTGTTGCCCTCCACTGGACTCATTACTGGGGCTTCCTGTCTCTCTTGTGCTGAGGACCCCAGAACTGGACACAGCATTCCAGGTGTGGCCTCACCAGAGCTGAGCAGAGGGGCAGGATCACCTCCCTTGAGCTGTTGTCCACACTCTTCCCAATGTCCCCCATGACACTGTTGGCCTTCTGGGCCACAAGGGTACAGTGTAGGCTCAAGGAAAGCTTGTGTCCATCAAGGACCCCAAGTCCTTTTCTGCAGCGTGTTTTCCACCAGGTCAAAGTTATATTTATTTTAACTGGGTAGACAGATAGACAGAAATACGTATACAGGCATAAACCTTTTCTTTGTTAGTGATTTTTTGTTTCAGTTTTGGTTTTAGTATTTCTCTCAGTTTAGAGAGAAATACTAAATAATAGTAAAGTTAATTAATATTAACAGACTTGCATTTTTTAGGACACTGTGGAGATAAATATATAGTATAAGAAAGGAAAGAATGTGTGCAGATACTGGTGTATTTTATTTTTAAAATATTAACTTCATACTAAGCTCAAAGAGTATTTTAGCTAGCAATTTCATGAGCATGAGTCTAAAGCTATTTATCCTTTTGTCTCATGCACAGCTCAGTACATGATTGTGTGCTGCTCTGTTGCTTATAACTTTCTTAATGTTTGCTTTGAATAAACTTTCTCAGAGTAGCTCTGGTCACTTTGATATGCTACCATTTACTGCTCCTCTGGCAGCTTATCAAACCTAAAGCCTTGCAGTTCTGTGTACATGTCATCTATGATTCAGAGGAACACTGACACATTCCAGGGTGAAGGAAAGTTCTTTGTCATCCAGTTAAATTTTGGTGCTTCCCTATATTTCAAGATATTGCGCACATATTGACTTAGTGGTACTCATTTTCAGTTGTACTCTTAGCCTGCTTTTACTGAGAAAGTAAAGCTATATAGATGTCATTTTCTCAGCTTATCTACATTTCATAATACTTCTTCAACTATGGGAAAGCAAAAGAAGGCAGAAGTGCTTGTATTTTACCTTTAGACACCTCCCTCTGATATATTTCAAGCTGTCTGTGGTGACCTACCTCAAGATTTTTGTTTTCCTGGAGACTGCTGTGAGCAGGTCTGTATTTGTAGCTTTGAGACAGAGATTCTAAGTTTCTCCATTTATAAGAAATGTGGGGACATCCAAAAATTACAAATTTAAATGATACCTTTATCAGCTTTCTTTGAGGTACCTAAAAAAAAAAGCAAACCAAAAACCCTAACAAAGCATACACAGAAACAAAACTTGCTGAGTCTATCTTGTTTATTCAATTTGCAGATCCACAGTAAAAATCTGATTTCATGTTTCAAACATTTCTTTAAAAGTAGTTGTCATGCCTTATGACATGAGACATCATCTCAGTATTCTGAGTATTCTAACTCAAACACATATCTTTCACTACCAGCCTTGATTACAGCCAGCTACTTATGGCTTTGCTTGAACAAAAATGGGATATACTGCATATATGAGTAAGAGTAGACCTGAGCAGGACTTCAAAGGGTGGCTTGTGGGAGGTAAAAAAGGTAAAATGACATCAAGGTACAATTGTATGAATGATGGCTCACAGCAATTCCTAGTGAGGCTGTTGCAGTCCCCAGTTGCTTGTTGCTGTTGGAAGTTAGGTTTTCAATGATATAAATGAGGAACTGCTTTGTTTTTCTTTCTTCTGACTGTCTTGGACCATTGTGAAGCCAGTTAATACAGAGTTCTGAAACAACTTGCACAAAAATGTCTTTGAGTAATGGATTTTTGCATATTGTGCATCTTCTAAGAGAACTAACAAAGCTTAACCCATCAGGTAGTACAGAAAACACTGTCATACAAACACTGAAAAGTTGATCAGTGCTCTGTTCCAGCAGGGATAACAAGACAGTCCTCTTCTGAAAGAGTTTACAATGGACATTATCAAGCTGTCTCTGAGAAGACTGAACCACTGAGGTACTTTACACAAAATCTTAGTTGCTTTAAAAAAACCTCACCTCCTTTGTTCTGCACCTGTTATAACAGTATGTATTAAAATCTTGTTTGATAACGTTATTGAAAGTTAAGTTGTATAGTACTGCATCCCCATTTTCATGCAAAGCAATATCTTGAACAATTTATTAAAAGAAAACAAAGAGGCGGAAGGGAGAGACATCTTTAATACTCAAGGTTTTTAACTTGTTTATCCAGTTGAAGTCTGGTGAGAGTTATTCTGTCCAGCAGCCTCTTTGTAAGTTAAATTACTTTACATTAATATGTCAATTAGTTGGGTTAATCTTTCCAACTAGTATAGATACAACCATGGAAGACATTGTTTATTGATCTTTTTAGGAATGTGTCTGAGTGAAAACATTCAGTTTCTCAGAGTCATGTAATAAATTGTGCAAGGTTACTCTGGTAAATGGCCAATTTATCTGTAGAATTGTACAATAAATGTCTGCTGTTCTTAATATTTGATTTTCTGGGGTTTTTTTTAAAGAAGAAGGCTGCTACAGAGATCTCTATTCTTCCCTTCCTTTTGTACAGCACCTGATGCAGAGATTTTTGAAGGATGTTGCTGTATGTCTCTGTTCATGAAATCTCTTTGGCAACAACATGAACAATTCAGCTGCAAATAAAGTCAACAGAAACTTTGTCAAGGAAATATCTACTTTGATAACAGTAAATTATTATTCTGGTAGTAGAAAGCATACTAGTCTCAGTTTGGGGAACCAAAATGGACTATATTTGCTTTATCTGTCCCAATGTCACAATTTAATGTTTGGTTGGAAGGTTTTTTTTTTGTTGTCTTTGGGTTTTTGTGGGTTTTTTGGTGGTTTTTTGGGGTTTTTTTTTTTTTGGTTTTTTTTTTTTTTTTTTGGTTTGGGTTTTTTTGTGGGTTTTTTTTTTTTGTTTGGTTTGGGTTTTTTTTGTGGTATTTAATAATTTACTGGATGGAAATACTGATAAATCAAGCCATTTGTTAAACTGGAATTCACAGATATTATGCAAAGCTATATATCCTACAATAAACAATAGAAAATTAAATACTGAAATGAAATGAGTGCTGACACTTCTAAGACTAGCTATGTGTAAGTACAGTGGGAAACAACATTGTAACCGATGGGGGTTGGAAAGCATGCCAAGTTAACTTAATCTTAATTCTGATACTTACTAGCTGATGAATAAATCTAGAGAAAGCAATCTGAGCATGCATCTAATCAGAAAAATCTATATAATTTGCTTGTACTGGTGCACTTTGTTCTTCACAATTTTATGCTCTATATCATTTTAGGTTAAATTAGTTTCTCTATTTATTGTTTATCCATTCTAAAATAAAAGACCAGTATCCAGGACTTCAAATGTTTATATAGTTTCCCATATAGTGCATGTCTTTAACTCCCCATATAAGGCACTTGTACACATACTGACATAAATTTCTGCGTTGTTTGAAAAATTCATTATTGCTCTGAATACTTCTGGATGTGGATACATTTTTCAGATGCATGTTTCTTCTCATTTCCTGAAAATTTTTGCAATTTCATTCTAAATAATTGCTTTTGTAAGTATAGCAGACTGTATTTTGTTATAAACATGCTTATTATAGCTATATTAAAATTACAAGGTTAACATAAAATTGTAATTAATTTTCCTCTTTGACCTGATAATGCTGTGTTTTGATAAATGCTAAACTCTCTTGGTAGGTTAGTAGAGCTACAAACAAAAGAAGGAATGGAATTACTGGCCAATTAAATAGAGAGCATAAAAAGACAAAGTAGAATAATTCAGGACTTTTTCATAAATGAGTAATTTAAAATTGCAATATCTCATTTTCTTGACAAATATTCTAATGTGAAGAGAAAATGGCTAAATATTAATCCTTTCTTGTGACAGATAGTAAGAAATGGGGAAAGGATATTAAATTAATCTTCTTATTATAGGCTTAATATAAGTCTTTCCATTCTTCTTACCTTGTATTCTCAGCCCTCTAAATTTACAGAGACTTTGTTCACATCCATTCAGCTTGTATGAAGAAGGGACTTAGTATTTTTAGTGTGTCCATACTTCTATTTTTCCTCTTGGTAAGGCCCTTTACTGGGAGTTAAAATAAAGCTATCCTTCAGATATAAAACTACTGTACAATACTTAATCCCCAGTGTTCATGAGTCTCTTTTCCCTTACATTTAGAATGTAATAGATTGCAGCAGGAACGGATTCTCAGCAAAATTCACATCTGTCCTTCCAGATTATTTCCCAGGAAGGTAGAACCACTCTTCACGAACTGGTGGGTGTCACAATTGTCAAAGTACAAACAACTTGTATCTGCTTCTATGGATTTTTGGCTTATTTAGTGGCACCAAATGTAGCCACAGATGTATGAGTTTCTTGGATGAAATAAATATATTATTCTTTGAACCATACTGGTACTTCCAAGAATTTGACCGATTCAACAGAAGAAAAATAATCTAGAAAAGGACAGCCAGTCACTGATGCACAGGTGTCACATATTCTGATCCTATCATAATAAATGATAGGATAACCATTATACTAACCATAAATATTAAAATATGTGTAATAGGTTATTACCAAGAGCACCTTTCTGTATTGAATAGTTAAATTATTTTCTGTACAACATCGAATAGCTTTAAGTCTCTCCTGAACTCCCTAGAGAAACAAGTCTCTTCATGTGTCTCTTTAACTGTCAAAACTCTTGGGCCATTTCAAAAAGAAATTGCCAAATCAAAAAGAAAAATAGCAGTCTCTAAATGTTTAACTTACATAAAAATTGAAGTTTCACTGACAGTTGCAGCCAGGGAGGTAGGAGAAATAATTTATTACAAGTAAAACTGTTGCATGGTCAAATTTAAGCATGTTTCTATAGAAAAAAAGTCATTGGTAATCCCAGAGCTCACAGAATTACAGTTTCTGTACATCCAGGAAGAGGATGCTAAGATTATATGATGACTTGGTCAGACTATCTCAAACAGATCACTGCCATAACTTCAAAGCTGCTATTTTAAAGAATTGTTTTGATGAGGACTTCTCCTCTAATGGTGTTAGTTGGGAATACTCCCTCACTTTTTTCTCTCAAAAGAGATGAAGTTGCTGTGTCTTGAAAATTATCTCCCATTCATGAATCTTGTCACTCATAAAGCAGGATTAACAGCTCTTAAATCCTCTATCTGCTTATGTCCTTTGGAAAAAAAAAAAATATATATATAT
>VZRH01001934.1:299737-345857 GCA_013397555.1 Urocynchramus pylzowi | reverse complement strand
TATATATATTCTCATATCACTAAGGCTGTTTTTAATATGCTTATATAAAAACTTTCTCCTTTATATTAGGGGAGGATAACACAGTTGATGAAGCCAGATCCATGCATGTTGTTCTGAAGGGCTCTTGGGAGCACTTCTCTGTCATCCTGGAGCTATGACATTGGTACCACTAAAGTTTCCAAATTTGTCCTTCATTTAATGACAAATATCTGCATTTCTCCACCCTTTGATGAGCAGTCATTTCTTGTAGCTCTCTGCTGAGTGTAAGAATGGCTGCCTTGGGAACTATCAAGCATTAAGTATAACCTGTTTATTTCTAGAAACTGCATAATATGCTCCATCAATCTATCTGTGCTTGTTTCCCCTACAAGTAGTTTGCAACTTGTTCAAACAGGATAGCCAGAAATAACCTCTCTCAATGGATTTTTCAAGAGCTTGAAGTTACACCTATGCTCCTTTTAAAATTTCCAGATTCACCTGATTAGGAGTAATAAAATGTTTTTTATTTAGATTAACTGTAAAGGATGGAGGTGGGATCTGTTCCATATTGTCTCACTTGACTACCTAGGGATTTATTTAGCTGCCTTCTATTTCTTACCTAGTCTTTTAGTAGGGTCATTTTCAGTGGATGTATACATTTGCATGCAACTAATGTAAAAAAATTCTGCATGGAAGGCCTCAGTAAGTAACTTTGACATCTCTGTCCAAATAATTTCTAGCTCTCATGCTCTTTTTTATCAAATTTTTGGGGTTTTTGGTGGTGTTGTGTGGGGTTTTTTTTTTTTTTGTTTTTTGTTGTTCTTGGTTGGTTGTGGGTTTGGCTTTTTTTGGGGGGCAGGAGTGGTTTGTTGGGTTTTTTTTGTTTTGTTTTGGTTTGTTTTTTGTTGATGCTGATGTGTGTTTTACTGAAGAGCAATAGATCTAATCCATAAGTGACCTTCTTCTCTGCATGACGGAGAAATACCTTGTAGATATGTTTGCTCTCATTTTTAAAAAGTTGGCGCCTCCAAAAATATTTGCTAAAAAAATGAAAGAATCAATTAAAATTGAGTAACAGAGCAGTAAGTTTCCTGGTGGGATGGGGGGATTGCTTTCAACCCTTCCAAATAAGGGGGCCTGGGAGGTAATTATAGTGAAGTCCTTTATGCATGTGTACTTATTGCAATAATACAAAGACTACAATATTCCAGTCCCTTGTGATTCATTTTGTAATTGTGGCATGCCAAATAATAAATCTTGAAAATATTAGTTTTCTTCCAGAAATTTGGTTACCCATAATTCTCGGTATAGGAACAGATAGGCTGAAATACAAGTTTTAATTAATGACTCAATTTTTTTTTTTTTGGGACCTGGCATTCAGGATCAGCTCCACTTACCTGATTGCTGCCAGCAGGCCTACCCAGAAATACAAGAGAATACTGAAAAAATGAGGTCAAATACTCCATAGATTCTTAATTTAAAATAATTTACATAGCAAATTAGTATTTTTTTCTTCCAAATGTATGTTTTCTTCGCAATGATATGGACTATTTGGTCATGTAGATGATAATTGAGTGCATATGTTTGAGACAGTACACAGAACTACAAGATTTTTTTTTTTTTTAATTTTCTGAATTAATTGACAATATTAATTCATAGAAAACACATCTTGACATTCTAGAGGTCAGTATTAGATTTCAGCCTGAGTAAGATATTTCAAATTTTTGGCACTGGAAACCTGTCTGGAAACAAAAATGGGGGCCGTAAGAATGACAAAATTGGGGCCATAGTATGGCTAAATTATTCTCTGTATAGCAAAGCTATAGAAAATCCTGAACACCAATGGAAGGATGCAGAGAATTAAACTAAGGCAGACTAAGGAAAATGGGAAAGTGTTATGGCTAAAAAAATTCTACTAAAAATAGATAAAGACTAATTTCTATTGGCATTTGTTTGATTCAAACTTTCTTAAAAGAAAGTAAAGTGGAAGTACCACTGGATGTCAAATGCTGAAGTGACTCAGAACTAAAACTTTTTTCCTAGGGGGTTCAGATTTTAAGGCAATCAGATAGACTATACTGAAATAAATTTTGAGCAATAAAATCTGTCTTATACATTGAAGTACAGTCCCTGGGGATGCCACATCTGTGGTTCTGCCACTTGATTTACACTGTATTAGCTGGGCATTGCTAATGCTGTATGCTGGTTACACAAAAGCAATTTTGTTATTGAAAAGTTTTAATGTTGGAGGGACTTATGTAATCTGCTCATGACTAGAGTTAGGTTTTGCTAGAGCTGAATTGATCCACCTCTTCTGAGAGAATCAAAAAGATCTTCCTGAAAAGAATGAGGGTGAAAAATTACTATGAGTAGCTAAAAAACCAAAATTAACAAACCAAACAAAAAAAAAAACCAAATGAACAACAAAAAAACCCCACCACTAAGAGATTAAGTGGTTACAAGTGTAAGGAAGAATGCCAGCAGAAAACAGAGTGAAACACTCTTGGCAGCATGTGTTGCTGCTTACAAGTAGCCAAGGAAGGGTGAAATGCAAGAAATGTTTTTTTTCCAAAGATGTGACAAGCCAAGTGACTGTAAATAATCTTCCTCCCCCATCATCTTCTTCCCACAGTGCTCCAGTCAGTTGGACTGGACGGGATCAGGATGAAACTGGCAAGGGAATTCTGTGACTTTGGTAGCACACTGAGAGAGGAGTAAAATGAGGGGTATGTGCATACACATACACACAATACAGACAATGTGTTTTTTTCCCATATCACAGAAGTTCCCTTCACCAGGAAAATGAATACCAGCTTTCCAGGAGCTGGACTCAGGC
Source organism: Urocynchramus pylzowi (assembly GCA_013397555.1). NCBI lineage: Eukaryota > Metazoa > Chordata > Aves > Passeriformes > Fringillidae > Urocynchramus > Urocynchramus pylzowi. The sequence goes on along the minus strand of VZRH01001934.1, from coordinate 343,042 downwards.
AGTGACAATGTCCAGTTTTGCAGACTGCTAGCACCAGCTGTGTGACTAAGTGAAAGGCTTCCCAGAGCTCTTGGGTGGCATTGCACCACTCAGCTGACTTTGTCTCATCATCCACCAGCCTTTCTGTGAGGGAGCAGCAATGGGCTAAGGCCAGCCTATAGTGATAGTGTGGAGAGAATCTTGTGAAGAAGGGAAATTCTGGGCCTGCACATTACATCTGCCACTTTAGAAAAGGCCTGACTCGAATTGTACATGTTATTGCCAGAGTTCAAGTTTGGAAGTGAGATTAATCACTCACCAGTGATGCTGAGACCTCTGTTTCTTTTCATGGAAAACCAGCATCAAAAGAAAATGCACTGCCTATTCCCACTTAAATAATCACTTGTTAAAGTAATGGTTTGTATAAAACTAAAAAATAAATGCAATTTTAAGAAATATCTCAAGACCCATTTTTTCAACATGGAAAAACATGATCGTAGTTTTGTGGAATGTCTCCAGCAAAACACTATGTAGGAGTGAGTGAAGCCTTTGCACTCCTTTGAGGAAAAGATGGTAGGCAAGAGTAACTGAGAGAAAATGAGATGGAGTGTGGATGGCCAGAGTTTGTCGCTGATCTGTACTCCTCGATGTCTCACAGAGACACAGGATGAGCAAAAACTTGCTTTCCTAAGATCCCCTACTGCATTGGTGCTAGACAGCAACCTTGGCTCACTGGCCATGGCTTGGATCTGTTCCATTTATTTTACCATTTTCCCATTTTACATCATCCCTTCCCTACCAAAACATTGTGGATGATGCAAGAACATTAAGGGATTTTAGAGGACACCTATTTTTCTCTTCCCTTTAGTATCTGATCCTAGAGCCATTGTTTACAAATTCTTTTTGAAGTTGCTGGTAACATCTGCCTCCACAGCTTCCTGCAGCAATACTTTCCAGAATTTCACTACTTACTGTGTAAAGAAACACTTTCTTATACCTTTTAGATTCCTTCATAGCTTTCTAAAAGTATACTGGCCTTTAAAAACAAATATATTATAATGAGTTTTAAACTCATCTAACTTTTGGAAAACTTGAAAAAGACAAAGATTAAGCAGTTTACTGTGTTATAAATCGAATTATTAGTTACAGTTGTTATAGTTTAAATGAATATTATTTGGTACATAAATCAGCATTCTGATTTTCTGTGAGGATCCTACAAAAATAACCTACCATTTCCACTAGGTTCCTACTTAAAGGAAATGTAATAGAATATAACAAAGTAATTTTTGAGTGATAAGTTAATATAAACTGGCATATATGTTAGGATGCTGTCCATGGCTACTTTACCCTGGCACAGTAATGCCACAGCCTTTCTTCCACTGAAATGTTTCACTAACACGTTTTATATGTGAGATAATTAGTTTAAAATTACTGTGAGGTAAGTAGTTTAAAATTACTGTAATGCCAGCAGAAAATACATAAAATGTTCATGCTGCAAATTGGGCTTCAATATATAGATAGAATTCCAAGTGCCTAGGTGCAAAAATACAGTACAAGGGTTTAGATTTTTAAATATCTGAAAGATGAACTTTGGTTTTACCTTTTAAGCCAGGGCAAGCATGCAGCCAATATCGGCATATAAGGGCCAGATAAATTACTTCCAACTCAGTTTCATGTAATATAGTACTATATAATTAAAAAAAAAAAAATCTTGATAAATATCACTCATCAGTTTGACCCCTCACACACTCTACTTACTTAATAACCAAGAAAAAAATCCTTATCAGTGCAATGGACGAAATATTAATTTACATTATTGTATTTGTCTTCGGGTGACTATATGGTGCTTGTATCCCCAACCATCTGTCCTGTTTATGCTGGATATTAAATTCTTCACCCTTAAGCCTGGTTCTGAGAGAAGGAGGGAAAAAGAAGTACACAGTTTGTTTGCAGAATCTGCACTCACTCCTCCACATTTCTGCTCCTGGACTGTGTTGTCTGCAGCACTGACATCTGGGAGAGAGCTGTCCTTTGCTTTTAGTTAGTTTTTAGCTAGCTGAGGCAGAGAAGTTCCCTGGACTGTGGTTTTGCTTTTCCTTGGAGCTGTTCAAACCTGCTCTGGACTGAAAACCCAGAAAAACACCGGCAGCTCGCACCTGTGGCCCACTGGGACATGGGAAGTGGCATTTTCCAGTGCGGGAGGGACTGGTAACAGACTGAGTGAGCTGAACTACACTCCATGAGAAGGACTTTGTGAATTTGCCACCTCTTCAGAACAGCGAGAGGTTTTGTTTTTTTGATATAATTTGTATTTTATGCTTGTTAAATAAACAGGTTTTTTCCACTTTTCTGTAAGGGAATCTTTTCCAGAACTAGCTGGGGGAGGGACTGACGTTGTGTCCCGATCGCGGGAGAGATGACCGGCACACGCGCCAGGAGTGGCCGCTCCCCACCGCTGCCGTCAGAAGGTGGGGTCGCGGTACGGCCGCTGGCTGGGGTCCCAGTCTGCCAGGAATGGCTGAGAAACGCAGACCAACACTGAAGGATTTGGGTTAAAGGAAAAGGAAGGACTCTTTGCTTGCTTCTCCGAGCTACTTTATTTCTTCCCTGTGCAGGAGTGTGCGCAGCTGAGGCTGCAAACTGCCGCGCCATGTAGGTGCTGGTGGAGCGTGGGAACCGGCGGCTCAAAGAGGTTTCATGTTTTTCTCATGAAACTGAGAAAAACAGCGCCTTTATGGAGCGGGAGGGGGCATCCCTGGGTGGAGATCATCTAACAAATCAATGGCCAGATAGGAGGGGTCTGGGGGAACAACTGTAAACATAACATAAAACGGGAAAGTCACATGCCAATGGCAGCAAGGGAAATATCATAACTGACAGCGAACTTTCTGGATAAAGGGGTGTAACAAACTATGACAGACAAGTGGAAAGGGCAGGATTTCTGAGGATAGACAGGGAAAAATCTGGAATGATCATAACTGCCATGGGAAGACAGGTGGTAAACAACTTTAGACAGAGACTAAACACATTATCTTCAAATCCCCACTGCTACAGGCAGGGAGACTAAACATCTTCAAAAACCCCCACAGCTACAAGGGTGTGCTTGAATTTGCTTTTCTAGAGGGACCCCATTTGGAGGTTTCCTCGCAAATTTTGCCCTAAACCAGGACAGTATTTTAGGATGTTCTGGTTCATTTGGTCCTATAATTGTATATTGAAGGAGTTATACTGACTCACAGAAGAACGGTAGTAATCACTACAGAGAAGTTCTGTTGCCTCATTTTGGAAACAACAGATTATTTTTTCCCTCTCTGTGACCAAAGAGCCACAGTTTCAAAGAAATAGCAAACTATCCTTCTTAAATTTTTTTCTGCAAACTTCAGCAATATGAGGTTGTGTAGTTTGCCAAGTCAGGCTCTTAAGCAATTTGGGTTATTGGTGTTTTTTGGACTTTTTTTTAAATTTGGTTTGAGGGGGTTTGTTCCCAAAATACCCCAATATGGCTGAATATATATCCAGTGTTTTGATGCATTTTAAGAACCAGGTGGAAAAGAGCAAGTAGCAGTGGAAAAAAAAAAAAAAAAGGAAAAAAAGGAAACAATTCCCTTTACAGAAACCATGGGAACCAATTTTTAAATCCAACAGAGGTTATACTAACCTCTTCCTGTAACAAATGCCTGCTAAAGAAATATGAACATTAACTATCCACAGACAAGCAGAAGCAGACCATTAAAGAACTCCACAGAGCAAATAATGGAAGGGAAATTCTGAATCACTGCTGGTGAACTATTGATACTCCTGTTATGGAGTGAAAATATTGATCGACAGAAGTTCTAAGACTTAAATCAAATTACACTTTCCTGAATTTAGGAGCTTTTTAACATAGAATAAGTAATCTGTTGTCTGTCAGACTTGGTCATGTCATATACACAAATGAAATAAAACAATCTAATTATTTTCTACAGTGTTTCAAAATTTTCTGTAAAAGTACCCATGAGCAATTAATGTCAGAGACCATTTAACTGCCTTAGAAATAAAACATTTACCCTCACACTGGCTGATGATGCTGGAATACTTGAACAGAAATCAATTGCTTGCAGCAAGCACTAAGTGCAAATAATTCATTTAGGTATCACACATCCTTACAGTCACCTGCTAAGGCAAGCATGAGGCATTACTTTTTTGCAGTCTTTTACAGCCAATGACTTTTTTATTTTTACCCTTTAAAGTGTTGGGATTGAAAGATTACAACAAGTTAAACTATACCTGAAGAAAAAGAAACATATATAGAGAAAAAAGACAAGATACCAATGTTAAATGTTGATACAGTTGTGATTCGACATTTTAAGAAATCAGTTTTTCTGTTCTGTAGCAGTTCCCTGAAATGTTACATAAACCTGAATAGTTATAAGAACCAGCTCTACTGTTATTATATGAACAGCCCCCTTTTAAAAACCATAGATGAGCATGGTTTCCTGACCTGCTGAATTCAGATCTAGTTGGCTTTTGGTTCAGTAAAAGGATGTTAACAAGGAATTGTGATGTCCAAATATCTTTTTAAAATATTTTGTCAAGACTATATGCTATGCCTGTTCTGCTGTTCATGTGGATTTAGCCAAGCTTTTGTTAAAAAAAAGATTGAGAACTTGCTATGCCTTTAGGAGTTCCCAAACAAAACCAAAATAAAGCAAAGTAGGGCTACTAGGTTGTGATAATCTCAAAGTTGCCACAGTTATACCTACCTTCATTCCTAGAAAAGTTCTTTAGCTGAAAACATGTTTAAGAGGGAAAGAAGACATAAACAACCCAACAAGAAGAGGGTGAAAAATGGATTTGAAGTTTCCTGCTCATCTGCCATTTTGTAGCCCATGGCAGTATGAGATCCATTACCATCCCCTGAGGAACTCCAGTTACCAGTTTGACTTTGAGCCTTTAACCACCACCCCCTGAGCCTGACAATTTACCAGACACCCACCCTTCTCTGGTCCATTTGTCCAGATCTTACAAGCTTATCTGTGAGAAGGCTGTCATGGGAGACTGTGCCAAAAGCCTTGCTAAAATCAAGGAAATTGACAACCTCTGTTCCTAGAAAATAATTTTTATAAACAGCAACCAGATTGGTCAAATGGAACTTACCCTTGACAAATTGATGCTGGCTTTGTCCACTGACTTTCTTGTCCTTCACATTCTTCCACAAGTACCTGTTCTTGTTCTTTGTTTTATAGTTCAGGGAGTAAATTGCTTTACCAGATGTTGAGCTCTAAGGGCTATGTATTATTATTATTATTATTATGGTATTTTTGGGCACATATGAAAGGGATTTATAAGATTATTGCTGAATTCTCTATCATCCCAAAATAAATTTATAGTTAAAAATTAATAGAACATGTTAATGATTTTAACTATAGTAAAATATATTAACTCTTTTATTAGAAATTTATTTGGTAAATTAATATTTTACATCCTTATCGCTGAATTTGAAGATAAGTTTTGACTATTGTTCTTTTTAAAACATGAAAAATATATTAAAAAAACCCTTATTAAGAGAATACATTTACTATAACATACTTCCAGATACTTACAGCAAGTTAAGTTTCAAAGACATACTGAGAGCAGTTTGAAATAATTATGTCTTTCTAGTTCTTAATCAGTATTGGAAATTTTCCTTTATCCTTTGTTGTCTTCTTGAGGTGTGGCTTTAAGTAGTTTGACTATTTTGATGGTTCCTTAAAGTTTTTCTACTTGCTTGGGAGCAGGGAAAGCTGAATGTCACTGCTCTGTCAAATGTAGGTGAGCGATGTCGCATTACGGTCAGTGGCTGTTTTGAGCCAGCGGGAGCAATAGACTGCTGAGATATATGTATTTCCAAGGCATAGAAGCAGGAAAATAAAATAAAGAATGAAATTGCTATTAAAATTATGGAAGCATCATTCCCCTTCACTGCAAGTCAGAATGCTGACATTAACAATTTATTTCATGTCCTCCTACCCCAGGGCCCTTTACTATCCCTTTTATAGCTCTAGAAACTATTACAAACCTTTACAGAACCAGGTTTTGAAGTTTGTGCATGTGAGTTTCGAATCTTAAACGTGTGGCTTGACAGGAGTGAGCTTATAAAGTTCTACATTTGGGCTTTCAGGCAGTTTTAGAGAGTGATAAGGTGACCCCTGAGCTTCCTTTTCTCCAGGCTAAACAGGTCCAGCTCCCTCAGCTGCTCCTCCTAAGACTTGTGCTTCAGACCCTTTATCAGGTTTATTGCTCTTCTAATGAGTAGCACTATATTTAAGTTTTCACTATTTAGTTAAAATTATGAAAGAATTTCTCTCAGTATCATTCCTTTCTTAAAATTCTTAAACACTGACTTAAAATTCTACTTAAAATTCTCCAATACTGACATGTAAAAAGGTACAGGTTTTTTTTTTTTAATAGGTCAAATTAATTGAAGCAAAACTGAATTAATATCTTTCATTTTGAAAAATGAAATTGACATTGGCTGATTAAACAAAGTATTTAATTCAGTGAATTTGCCCCATTAGCATTTTCTAAACTGACCTAAAATTGAAAAAAATGCTACGATAATGACATTTTCTGAAGAGTCAGATGTAAAAAATTGAAAGTTGATCAGGAAATACTTGACTTTAGAGTACCTGATTTTAGCGACAGGAAATTCCTAATGATTGATAAAAAATTACAAATGCATTTTTGTTCAGAACTCTGATGGTCCTTCTCAAAGGCCATCTTGAATATTTGCATCCTGGTGCTCAGCTGTGGTTTAATGTGAAGTGCTGCTTTGTTGTGAATGATTCCTGGAAACAGCAGGCACAATTCTGTCAGGAGGTGACAAGGCTTTTCATTGTGAAGTTTTCTGTTTAAATGTTAATTCTTCTAGGTATTCTTCTCTATGTGGAAAGTCTCATGTTGATTTCCATTAATCCATAGCTTGTAGAAGCTTAAAAATTTGAAAGGTATTTTCTCTTAGTGTATAAGTCTTTTAGTGTATAAGGTACTTTGTCTAATAGCTTCTTGAGTACTGTCTGAGTGAAAAATCTATCAACCCTTCAGCACACCCTTTAGCTTCATGTTTGAGATTGTGTATTTGATGGATATATGATTTTGTAGCATGTTTTTGTGGTGAGAATAGGCACATACCTGCCTGACTAAATAAAACCAACATAGGAAAAGAAGTTTGTTTTCAGTGAGTGACTTATCTCGGATGTGGCATGAAACAACTGTGTTCTGGGAAATAAAGCAATGCACATGGAAGAGCTAAAGGACAAAGAGATTATCTGTTAGACTGACCCAAGAGCTACAAGCAAGGAAACTGCCAGCTAAACAGAAGTCCATGAATATACATCACAGCCATGCTGAGCTGAACCATGTCCCCAGTCCTTCTGCCCACATACTCAAACAAGCCAAGCAAGCAGGAGACCAGGAAGCAGCAGAGCAATTTTTACTTTGCTGTGCCTCTGAATGCCTCTGAATGCTTTATTAGACAGAATCGTCTCTTTACTCTTAAAGGGATCTAAAATAATTTGAGACATTAGGCCGACTTCCTAGGATGGAACATTAAAAGACAGAACAGAAAAGGAGCACCTGCTGTGAGCGACTAGAGAGTCCTAGTTCAAAGTTTGTCTCTACATTACTGACATTTTTGCTCCACCTACTGGTAGGAAGGCTTGGAGCCTTCTGAATTGCCATCAGGCACTTGCACCTCCTTCTGCAATTAGTCCTCCTGCTAGAAGAATCTATTTCAGTGCACAGAAAAAAAATAAATAAGAAAATCTTGATACCTTTTCCTAAAAATTTGGGAGTGGGAGAGAAAATTTAATTTTAAGGGAGAAATAAGCATCATGGCTCAAAATGTACAAACAGAGAAGTGTTCCCTGTGGTGAAGATGGCTGGTGCTCATAATTTTGGAGGGTAAAACAATGAACAAAACAACCCATCAAAAATAAACAAATTCCCCCTCCAAAACATTCTAAAACTTTATACCTTAATATTGTAGGTGTTAATTGGTTTATTGTCTAAAATCTGTCTTGCTATGACAAAGCACAAAACTGTCCTTGTATCGTCTTCCTTTCTCGCCTTATTGGCATGAGGGAGCTGACAGTCATTCTGAAATGCTGACTTGATAGCAGTGAGCATGTCTCAGTTCCGATTGCTCATTTTGCCACATTTCTTGATTACTGTGTGATGTTAAGAAAAATAGGACTTCTGAGTTTATTTGCACAGCTGTTCTGATTAGTTATGTTTGGTTTTATGCCAGGAGGTTCTCAAAGGTTTACACTGTTGTTTCTGAAGCTGTCAGCTTACTGCCTCTGTCTTTTTAGAATGATATCCAAACACATTTGTTGGATGTATTGTTCCAGTCTTACTCACTGGACTGAAGTCATGAATAAGCTTCTTTGAGAATTACTGGTTCAACAGCTGTAGGCTTCTAATTGCCAGCTGAGGTCTTCATGAGGACACTGTGCTGTAATATAATGGCAATTCTTTAACAAGGCTTACGTGGTGAAGTTGATAACACTATACAAATCAGATTGCAGTTTTTCAAATGGGGAAAAAAATCTCACTAGTAGCCAAGGTTTCATTGACATTTGGTAGATACTTCTAGTTGCAGTGGGTACAATGCCTGCTCTGTTTGGACCAGTGTATCTGAATTCACATTAAATCAGGCCCTGCTAATCACATACAAAATCACAGAACAGGTAAGGTTGGTAGGGATGCTTGGAGATTATGTAGACCAATATCCTTACTGAAGCAGGATTAGCTAGATCAGGTTGTGCTCAAGGATGTGTCCAATTGGGTTTTGAATATCACCAAAGGTAGAGACTTCACAGCCTCTCTGAGACATTTGCAATGTTTCATCCCTCTTACCATAAAGAAGCTTTTTAGACAAACAAATTAAAGCCCACAAAATTATGTTAGTACTTCATCACATGGATATCATAATGAGGTATAAAGTGAAGTACTTGTTTTTCCTCTGCAGGACTGGGTCATTGTGACTAAAATAATAAGAAAAATTGGGCTACCTAGCATAGGACTGGAGATGGAAGTCATATCCATGAGTCTGCGAACAGAATCAAAAAACACCATTATGCTTTTGTCTCACTCTTATTCAGTGAAGAAACTTTCCCAACACTCACACCCCTAGCTGCAGCTGCCAGTGTCTTTGATTCTGTAAGCTCCCTTAGCTGTTTCTGATCTGTCCATGGTTCCACAAGTGTAACAGCAGAGTTTCTGAACTATTCAGAGGCTAAACAAAGAATCAGCCAGACTATTATTCTCTAGATATAATGCAGAAGAAAATGATCAGTACTTTTCAGCAATTTTAACAGGAATACCTGCTCTTGCAGTCATCAATGCCCCCAAATGATTTCCTGCAAACTGAAAACGTGTAAATTCCAGAAAACATATGAAATTCTTATGCTGCTGAAAAAAATTCTTGTCAGCTATTTATAGTCATTAAACTTTCAGGTATTAAATTCCTATCAACTACTTTTAGAGATTGGAGGAGAATATATCGAGAGTAGCCCAGGGGGAAAACTTGGATGTGTTTGCAGATGAAAAGCTCAACGTGACTTGGTAATGTGCACTCACGGCCCAGAAAGCCAATTGTATCCTGGGCTGCATCCAAAGCAGCATGGGCAGCAGTGTGGGAGAGGGAATTCTGCCCCTCTGCTCTGCTCTGCTCTGGTGAGACCCCACCTGCAGTCCTGCATCCCCCTCTGGGGGTGCAGCACAAGAAGGACATGGACCTACTGGAGTGGATCCAGAGGAGGGACACAAAGTTGATCAGAGGGCTGGAGCACCTCTCCTGTGAAGACAGACTGAGAGAGTGGGGGCTGTTCAGTCTGGAGAAGGCTCCAGGGAGACCTTAGAGCACCTTCCAGTCGGCAAATGGGGATTACAAGAAGGGTGGAGAGGGTGATGTGGCCTTAAGAGGGCAAGAGCAGGTTTAGATTAGATGTGAGGGAGAATGTTTTTGCTGTGAGGGTGATGAAGCACTGAGAGGTCGCCCAGAGAGGTTGTGGACTCCCCCTTGCTGGAGGTGTTCAAGGCCAGACAAGATGGGCAACCTGAGCAACCTGGTCTAGTGGAAGGTGTTCCTGCCCGTGGCAGGGCATTTGGAAATGGATGATCTTTAAGGTCCTTTCCAATCCACACCATTCATGATTCTATGATTCTCTGAGTTTAATATTTTATAAATTGACTAAAATCTGATTAGTTCTGTCTGGTTTTGACTTCTTATTTACAGTCTCCTTTAAGATATTAACTGCATATATATATATGAAAACAGATGCTGTGTTCTTTCAGTAAAGATGGGCTCGAATGAATTTCATGGCAAATCTAAGGCAGCTGGTGAATATTTAGGGGTATTCATCAGAGAAAATGTCTTTTTATATGTAAGCTGACCATTCCAACAAATAGCTGTGTTGCATCTGAATTTACTTGGATTTGGTGCTGTGGTATTAGACACTTTGTGGGGCTGTGATAGAGTAGGAAATACATATGTACAGACATGTACACACATGATCTTTTGTATCTTCTCAATGGTAGGCTCTAATTCCTTTAAGCTGATGGGGATCTCAAAGGCTAAGGACTAGTTACATCTGATTTTGTTGTACACTTTCTGTTCTGGTGTTTGGCTTAATGCCAGAATTTCTGCCATACATACCTAGCACAACAAAGAAAAAAAAGAAAAATATTTCAACAAGCAATAAAAAGACTTGCTGGGGTTAGGCATAATTTTCCTTGGGTCCCTAATTATGTATTTTGTATTTTCATTCTATAAACATGTTTATACATGCTAGATACATGAGTTTTATTCTTGTTGCGGAAAAACTGATCATCCCAGCTCTGAAGATTGCATTCAACAAAAAGTAATACTGATTTTTTTTGTTGATGTTTGCAACCTTGGGGATCTCTGTTATCACCCCTTTCTATCTTCTTGTGTTTGTTTCTCAGAGGCCACAGTTAACTAACAAGAGTGACTATTCTGTGTGATTACTCTGTCAGCCACTAGTTAGAGAAGAAAGGGCTTGTATGAACCAGGCTGATGCCTAATTTCTTTTTTTTTTTTTTTTTGAAAAGGCATCTGTTATAATGTATGGCTTTTATACACACACATATGCTCATAAAACTATCAGCCTTTTCAGAACATCAGAATCTTACCACTGCAATTAAGACAATTGAGATCTGACGAGACCATCAGCAGCATTAGCAGAGCTCAGGAGATTCAACAAAACTAATTAGAGTTGCAATAATATATTTCTTCTCTTTTGACTATTATGATACCACTGAAATTAATTTGAACATGTATCTTGATGCTATTATATCTATTCTGTTATGGTGAAGAAGTTTCCTTGGCAGAGCAATCCAACATGCCCCAGTGAATTACCTCAGTGAAAAATACCTCAGTGAAAACTTGGCTGGTTTTAAGGCTATAGGTTTTTTGCACTTTTGGATGAAAAATGGATGATTTGGATACCTAAAAATCATATGTTTGAAAATGAGGCATAAGCATATAACATAGTTAAAGGCTTATTTAATTTCGACTAATTGGGGATATTTGAGGTCACATGAGAGATTTCAGGAATATAGATGTTTTTTCTGCCAAGAATTTTTCACAAATAACATCAAAAGTACAAACTATGAATATCTTGGGCTGGCATTAGATAGAAGGGCAGTACTGATGCAGTAATGTACATAGTTAACATTTTGGTTTTCTGAAGACTGATCAAGGTAAGAAGATATTTTTAAAATCTAAGAACAGAAGTAGTTAAAGAACTTGAAAAAAATAGGGCTCTGGAATATAAAAGAAAATAGCAAAGCAGTGACCCAGACAGAACCTTAGAAAAGGGTTTAAAACTAGTAATACAGGAGTAGAATAGAATTTGAATATGGGCATGCAGAATTTTTAAAGTTTTTCTATGGCTAGATGTATGGATAAAGCAGGCCGTAGATTTAGAGAGTGTGTATATGAGTTTGGATCCAGAAATGGAATGAAGGACACCAGTGATCCTACAAGGTAAATGGTGCTCACATTAACAGTCTTCATATGAAATTATTTAACCTTATTTTCCATGTTTCAATACAGTGCAATCCAGCATAAGAAAGCATGTTTTGTAAAACCTATATTTAATGACATTAATTTTACCATGGCTTATGTAAAAAATGTACAATCTTATAAGAATTGTAAATTTAATGGTTAAGAGTATTTTAATTGCCTAGAATTCCTTCTATCAGTTCCCAAGGCCTGTAATAGTTTTGAAAACTTATTGAAAAGTGCCTATTCATAATAACTGCTCTTTATTCTTAAAGAGTAAGGCTACTAGTCAGTCTGTGTTTTATTCTGCCCTTAAGAAAAAAGCCTTACTCTTGTTTTTTTCTTCATATTAGCAGAAACTACAAATACAGCTTTTACATAGTTTTTTATATTCTCTTTCAAATTATAATCAATTAATTTTCCATTTCCCCATTTTCTTGTACAACTGAAGTATTTTTCTAGAGGTTTACCAAAACAAGGAATCTTTATCTAATAAATTGCTGTAGAGTAGTCTTAACTGCCTTACCCTCATGTAAAATTCTACTGAAGTTAAAGGAACTGTTCTGACAGAAAGAAGTTAAGAATCTTATTCACACTGTATACTCTTGGCCAAGAATTTTATCTCTTCAAGTGACTCTCAGGGAGGAGGAAGGCAGGTTCAAACCTTGTGAAGTGGCATGTGTTAATCTTCTTCAGCTAAAAACTGTATTACATTTTGATTGGCATGTACCTCAGAGCTTACAACTTCTTTTTTCTGCACATGCTCTATTAAAAACCAATTAACTTTCAGTGTAATCAGGTATTTAACTTATCAGTTATGCAGTGAAAAATGTTGAGGGTGATAGCAATGACAAACAGGCTTACCAACTAATCAGCTGTCTAATTAATTTGAAAATCTTTCATGTTCGATAAAAATTATGCATAATATGAACTGTTTAAATCCTGGGGATAAATATACCTGTGTGAAGATTTGTCTTGGGATATATTCAGAAGGCAGCTAAAAGATGCAAAGATGTTGTGGTACAAAACATTTTGGTTTTTTCTTTCATATTTTATCTTCCTCAGATGTTAACAGAAAAATCTAGAAAGCAAAAATGATTTAACTAAGGTTAATTAATAAACAACCTTTTCAATGATGTCAAAACTGATGTTCCAGGGCAGACCTGCATCTGTAATCAGGGAATATTTAATTTCCTGAAAATTTCAGGGCAGATTATTATTTCTTTCCAGTTATTTATAAACATGATGGCCTGTTCATCCCAAACAGGCAATTATTGACAGGGTTTGGGTATTGAGCACTGCAGAATGCCATGTGTGGGAAGAGGTCAGGAACTACCCTCTGACAGTCAAGCCAGATCCAACTGACTTGGCAACACATAGAAGCAATCCACAGCACACCAGAATTGCAGGATGAAGAGCATGTGGCAAACATCATTAAGAAATACTAGTAGCTGTGGGGAGTAGGAGAAATGAAAAGAAAGTTGAGGCAGGAGGATGAGGAGGAGGCAGAGGAGACGAAAAATGGAAATACACAGGGAGATGTGAAGAGCACATTTTGCAGAAACCAGAGAAGAAAATGCAGGAGACACGGGGAAAAAGACATTGCTGGCAATACTGCTAGCAAAAAAGCTCTTGAAAGGGGATGATCCTTGCCAGAGAAGGTCTGAGGACTGCAAGAGCCCTGAAGGACTGCACAGCATGGAGACCCCTGAGGTATTGCTATGATGGAGCCAGCTGCTGAAAACTGTGGGAATGGTGATTAAAAAAGGCAAGGAGAGGTGTTGAACTGAAGTTAAGCCTATGAGGCCAGGAGCAAAGCTGTTACCCTATGTATCTGTATAATTGCTTGAATTTTGTTCTGCAATACCTGAACCAAGAATCAAAAATTGTGTTTATTATCAATAATTCAAATGAAGTTAAAAATCCTGTAGTCAAGATTGTTTTGCCTATGAAGGTAGTGGAAATAGAAATGTTACCTAACTTCAAATATTTTTTAAATTAAGTTTAACTTTTTTCTCTTTGTATACTAGCTAAAATAAATTCAATTAGCAACATTTTGTCAGACACACACATTTATTGTGGCAGTATTGTCTAAGCATTTGAACTGATTATGGCTTCTGATGGTTTATTTTTTAATTATTTTTTCTCTGTTTTGATGGTGCACGAATTTTGTGAGGATACCTGTGTATTAATAATTATATCTACAGGAAGATTTGAACATACATTGCTCAACTTTAACGTTTCTTGCATACCCTGGGGACAAGAACTATAGCCTGGGTGACCTGACTGTCTAAAAAGTGCATTAAGAATCTGATACTTTGAGAGAACAAATGCAAGTCAGACAACAGAAGCAGGCAATACCATCCTGATCTATCAATCCAGCCTTTCTTTAGGTTGCCTCTTTCAGAGGTTTACTAGATAACTAAACTGCATAATATTCCCTACTTTCAATTTTGCTTTACTTTCATGGCTATTAAAAGGATCTGTAGGGCATTTTTATAATACCTTAGCAGAGATGGGGAATAGTGGTAATTTAGCTACAGGCTCAGTTTACCAGCAGTTGTGGATATGGCTCATAAGTTGCTGCTGAAATTACAGAAGGTTCATGGAGAAGGAAGCATGGTTTAAAGATTAGCTGGGAGTACAGCAGCTTTCTTCATGTCCTAAACTTACCTGTGAGTCATTCTTTATTTCAGAAAAGGATCTGAACCCAACACTACACTACAGAGGTGTGCCTACAGCTAGCCATTGGGAAATGTAATTATGGATCACTGAAAATTTTCCAGCTGCTCTAGTCATAAAGAATGGTTTCAGATAGCTACAGTAAAATAAAAGTGCTGCTGTCAGACTATTGAGATAAATTAAATGACATGGGTATCTCTGTTCTGAAGGATTTTAACATGCAGCTTTTGTTTTCAAACACCTGTTTTTCAAGGGACTCTTTCTCAGTTTGTACTTTATAAAAAATTCAAAACTCACTAATAGGGACTGGAGCATAACGTTTGAGATACTCAGATGGGAAAGAGGTTTTCACTTTTCTTTTTGTTCCTAGGAATTTATACACTTCTATATAACATTAGGCAAATAAAAGGAAAAAGGTTTCTCTCTGAATATCCCTGCAGCCTGCAGAGGTATATTCAGAATTTAAAAAACACCCTGCAAAGATTGCTTACATTACAAATACAACCATTCTTTGGACCATGATGCACATGATTTTATGCCTAAACATATCTACACACAAGCACACACATCTCCTCTCCAGGGACAGTTTTCTCTTGTACTGCTGGTGATGATTTGATTCAGCAGGCTCCTCATGGAGCTGTGCTCTCTGTGCCCTAGGGAGGTCTGGCAATCCTGACACTCTCAGTGCAGCTTTTGATCTTCTCTGCACCACAGCTTTGCTTTATTCCTGGGCCTTTCCAAAAACAAATATGAGCCATTTGGGTTATAGGCATGTTTCTAGGTGGACACTTCCTGCAGTTTTTGGCTGTTTCTTGGTCATGTCTCCCCATCTTAGTTTAAACAGTCCATTCTCCATCATTCAATCTCACTGGTCTGTTTAACATCTCATTTCCATGTGAGAACATGAGAACTTCCCCACTTCTATCATCAGGAAAGTTCTGTCTTTGATTTTGCACCCATCTGGACACTGCAACCCACAGGAAGCATACAATAAAGAGCAAGCATCCAAGTGTTTCCAGGTTTATGCACCACTTGGCAAGGGATTTTCAGGAAACACTTTTGAATCTGAGGACCTCCCTTAATTCTAAGTCTTGCACTGGCTGTCTATCTGTAGGTCATCTAGTTCTTAACATTTTTATAAACTGGTGACTTGTGAATTTCTTACCAGGCCCCATTTGCTGTACCTTAGAGATACATAATAAAATAGTTCAGAGTATTTTAGTCTGAATAAACATGACAGATTAAGTGTAACAACTTGTTAGAAACCTCTAATGAATTGCCAAAGGTATAGAATTATGTCTTCTAATGTACTCCCATGCTGCTGGAGGAAGTTGCTTCTGCTCATTTCAGTGAATAAAAAAACATCTTTTAAGTTTATTTTAATATTCATGACAGTCTACTTAATATTCATTGGAGATTTTAGGGAGCTAGCAAAAATGTGACATAATCATTTTTTTGCTAGACACAATGAGTCTATTTGGATGGATGTGGAGAGCAAGTTTTTATACCTGAATTTGACTGGAAATTGTGCTTCCAACCAAAATCTCACTTGATGGAGAAATATAAACCTAGCAGGTTTTGAAAAGCACAGAACTAACAGGAGGATTTTTGGTTTCAACCCAGGGAAAGCAGGTCATATATACAGGAAAAAGTTGCATAAGAGTTCTGACAGAATCTCTATTTACATTGTATGAGGACATTTTAAAAGCTTCAGGAGAAGATAATCAAGCAACACCAAATTAGTTGTCTTGTTTAAAAAGCATTGAATTTAACAAGAGAAAAGTACAATAATAATTTAATGTTTCTCAAACTGTTTCAGTTTTAGGTCATGTGCTACACCAATGCCTCTCCAAGTCTGACATTGAGAAGTTGAAATAAGCATATTTTACTGCAAGAAATTTTGAAATGCTTCTGGCAATTCTTCATTAGTCATTAGCTTAAGTACTTAAAGAAAATCTTATTAACAGTATAATCTTTATTTTTATTCAAGAGAAAAATTTAAATTTGTATTTGGTTACCATAACAGGAATAAACCCAGTGACTATAATTGTCCTTTTCTACTAAAATTTGTCTTTATAGCTATATTAGGAATGACAAACAAAATCCAGTTGCAATGTAATTTTCAGATATACTTATTTTCTTTACTTTTCTTCTTTAGACTTTTTGTCACAAACAAAAAAGCATTTGTTGAGTACAATTTTTACTCTTTTCTCTTACTGAAAAAATGGGCTGACATGAATCTTTCAGCTATGCCAAAAAAAGGTGCTGTTTTTTTCCTTGGCTGACCTAACTGATCTCTTTTCTGAGAAGTTACTTCCAGTTCACCAGACCTGCATTAGAGGTCAAAAACTTCACTTCTTAATGACATTGATGCCCTGAGAGGCTACCTAGAACAGAGTTAAAGGAATAAAGCAGGTATTTATTAAAAAGGCCTTCAAAGAATACACCTTGGGCAGTACAAGAGCCTGGCCGAGGCTACATCCAAAATGGATGGCATGCCATGAGTTTTCACACTTCTATAAGTTTTGGTCCATTTCCATATTGGGGTTAGTATTGTCCAATTACAGCTTCAGATTATGAAGTCCCATCCTCCCAGTTTGCTCTCCTCAATTTGCTGTTGTTTATGCTTTTTGGACCTGAGGCTATAATGGCTGTCCTTGGTTCTCAGGCAGGAAAAGGATTTGTCTAATGAAACTGTGAAGAGTACTTGCTAACACTTTGTATGAAGTTCAGAGTTATATACTAATGTAGTACAGAATCTGGGAAATATGAAAGCTAAAACTTAAGGCATCACAAACAGTGTGACTGAGTGTAAACTCAGCAAGCTTGCAGATTACACCAAGTTGAAAACAGAACTGATATGCTAGAGGGGTGGGATACAATCCAGAGGGACCCTGACAGATTTGAGGAGTGAGTACTTGGGAGCCTCATGCAGTTCAATAACGTGGTCAGGGCATCAGTATGAACATATGTTCATCAGTATGAACAGAGTCTGTGGAAGGAAGGGATTGAGAGCAGCCCGGCAGGAGACTTGGGGATGAAAAATTGAACATGAGCCAGCAATGTGCCCTAGCAGCCTAGAAAGCCAGCTGTATCCTGAGCTGCATAAAAGGAAGCATCAACAGCAGTTTTGGGAGGTGGTTCTCCCACCTCTATTCTGCCCTTGTGATACTTCACCTGGAGTACTGCATTCACTTCTGCAGTCAAGTTCTGGATAAAGAAAGACATGGACCTGCTAGAGGATCATGAAATCAGATGCTGGAGCACCTCTCCTACAAAGACAGGCTGATATACTCAATGGAAGGCCATTGGGAGAGTTTGTTGTGGCCCCTTATATATAAAACAGGGCTTGTAAGAAAGTCAGAATGACATTTTATTGAGGCCTGTAGAGACAGGATAAGGGACACTTATTTTAAACTCAAAGGGCAGATTTAGATTTGCTATAAGCAACAAATTCTTTACTGTGAGGATGTGAGAAACTGGAACAGATGTCCCAAGAAGCTATGGGCAACCCATCCCTAGAAGTGTTCAAGGCAAGGCTGGAAAGGGCTTTAAGAAACTGCCCAATGCTGTTGAGGTCTAGTGGAAGTTTTTTCTGCCTATGGCAGTGAGGTTGGGATTAGATGATGTGTAAAGATCTCTCCAACTCAAAACATTCTATGATTCCATGATTTTATAATTCATTCTAGGATTTTTAGTTCAGCTTTTAAAAATTTAAATAGTTGCACATTTAAGTTCTTAATTTCTAATAGATCAAGAGAGCAGTTGTTATAGTAACTAAACTGAAGTTGCTGCTGCAGACTAACTTTATTCTAATTTTGTTCTGTACTGTATTACAATGTGCCAAAGTAGGTGTAGGGAAATAGAGAAATTGAAATAATTGTGCGATGTCAAGCATGTTTTACACATAAATCTTCTATAATGAAATTCAGACATATTTCTGTCATTAGTTTGTACATAATACTAATGGAACTGAGCAATGCTTATACTAATCTTATGTTACTCAGGTTTCTAACCTAGAAACATCTTGAAATTTCATGCAAAAAAAAATTATATTTGTTCTGCTTATTTAAGCATATGCTAAAGTATTAAGAGGAAAACTATCTTCTCCCTTCACTGTACTCAATAAACTTGTGACTTTCAGCTTTATGCTCAGATCAGTAATTAGTCCCCAGATCCTTTGATTTGACTGAAGTCAACAGAGAGATGGAGAAGCAGTGACTATAATCAATAATGTATCTCTCTACAGATTCTTTAATAGAATCAACATACTCAAGTATGCTCAATCCCATTGAATGAAACACAAACTATATTTCAACTCTACAAGCTGGGAGCCCTAAACCAATATAGATGCTTAGATCCAAAGAGTCAAGGATAGCACTATCTGTATCTGGGATTAAGAAATAAAATAATTTTAAATTATCCTTCACTTTGTCAATATGCTTAGGCTGTGCTTCTTTGAAGTAAAGTTCTCTACTTAGGCTTTGTATATATTTTATGAAAATTTGCACCAAATAATAGTGTACTATAGCAGCAGAATGAGATTTCTTTTCCTAAGATACTAGTAAGAAAGATGCAGTCAGAGCAAATGCTGCTCAATATGAGTATGTTTTCAAAATTCCTGTCACCACTAATTGGCAATTCCACTGCTTGCTCAGGAAAAACTGTATGAGCAATTCAACCTGTTGATTAAGGAATCTTCTGGGTGTCTTGATTTAGATGGGTAGGGGAATTAATGTGGAGGGGAATGCAGTGAGTGGTCTGCTAAACAGCCTGCCAAATTAAACTGAGTTCCGATTATCATCAAGAATAAAAATACACATATTTTATCTAATACTTATTTAAAATACATGCTCTCTTTTAGGTGCAGATTTTGCTGCCTAGCACCTTTTTGCACTTCTAAGTACCAAACATGATAAAATTATCCTAAAATGATCATTAAAAAAACCACAAATATCTGGAAAATTTAGAATATTTAACTTAAATTTATCAATCAGAACAGGTTTGAAAGTTGTTCCAACTGGTGTTCCTGAAAATTAAGTGTTTGGTTAATTTTCATAGGTTCATGGATTTTCCAGTTATCAGTATCTTCAGGTTCTACAGAAGTGGCACAGGTGAATGCAAACTGTTATTGCTGTATGTGATGGAAAAAAACCATTTGCTATGCTGCAACATCTTTAAGCAGTATGTGGAAGAGAGAGTAATGGAATTGTTCACTTTAAAACAATGCTTCCTTCACAGTTCAGTGGAAGATGCATTTCTCCCATTGAGTGTTGGTAGCTCTTGCCATGCCTTTAGCATGAGAACAAGAATGGGGATGAAGCAATTGTAGACTTTGTACATTTGGGCCACTGGAAAATTCATTTTGCTGAGAGGTGGCAGGTTCTCAGATCAACAGTGACACTGGCTTCAAAGACTATAATTTATTACCTTCAGGAAGGTCCAGAGAGGGTGAGGAGGAAAGAAAGCTTACTTGTATTGATTTATAGAGCAGTGACCTCTGGCATCAAGTCCTTTCAGACTTTTGTTCTAGGCTGCCTCATTTCTGAGCCAAAATATAAGAAATTGTTCAATTTATTATGAAAAATAACTTGAAAGAAAACAAATTCATGTCAAATTCATGTCAAAGGGTTTCTTAAAAAGTGTTTATGAATCAGAAAATTCCCTGTAGCATGTGTCATTCTTTTTTCTATGAGATTTGGCTGCAGCCTGAAGAAAATCAGACTGGGATAAGTTCAGGTATTGGAAGAGGAAAGGAAAAAAAGCACTGCACAAAGAAGTGAAAAAACAATAGAATTACAGAATGATTAAGGTTGGAAAGGACATCTTGAGGTCATCTGGACCAGCTTCCCTGCTCAAGTAGGGGCAACTTGATAAGATTGTTCAATTCTGTGTTCAGTTGGGTTTTGAGTATTTCCCAGTATCCCTACCACTTCTCTGGGAAGCTCATGCTTGTCTCTCACCACTCTCAAAGCACAACTGTTGTCTTATGTCTAGATGTAATTTCCAGTATTTCAGTTTGTGTCCATTGACTCTTGTCCTGCTACTGCACACCACCAAAAAGAGTCTGTCTCTTGTCTTCACTCCCACAAAAGAAGGTGTTTGTACGCATGATAGGACCCCCTTGAGCCTGCTCTTTTCCAGGCTGAAGTGTGACAGCTCTTAGCTCTTCTTCATATGACAAATGCTCCACTCTTTCATCTTTGTCTGTCTTTGTCAGGTTCCCTCCTGAAAGTTCTTATCTTTCTTGTGTAAGAAAACTAGATACTGCCAAAAATAAATCACTAAATGGCTGAGGGAGAAAGATATTTTAAATTGACTGCAGGTTATATTGGTGAAATTTTGTACATAAACACCTTTAGAATGTGGCATGACCATAGAATGCAATTTTCCAGGATTCTATGTAAATTTTATGTAGAATTTATAGATGCTTTTGAAAGTCGGAATTTCAAGGTCACAACTATTTTTTGTTCTGTAAAAAAAAAAAAAAAAAGGAAAGTTATCTAGTCTTAAAGACTTAATTCCTGTTGATTCCAAGAGCTTTTGCATATTATGTGAAAGTGTATAATACCTTTAGGCTTTTTCTCACAAGAGATAGTGAATGATGTGTTTCTCTCCTAAACAGATAAGCTTAAATGAAATTCCAGCACAGCCTTAAACCATGCGTATGTTCTGGCATATGTATGGAGCTTCCACTAGCAGAAGGGGTTTTTGCTGTTATGTTTTTGAGGATTTTTTTGTGTGTGTTTGTAGTCTAGGGAAAGAAACAACTTTCATCAGCAAAGGTTGGGATCAAAACCACAAAGTGAGAAAGTTCTATAAAATTGTTTTATTAGCTGCACAGCATGCTTCAGAAAATTTGTCTGGTTTTGGAGTAATAACTTTAAGAAATAGTGAGATAGCATAGATGGAGTTGTTTTTTTAAGGTCAGGACTTTTCTCTATTTTTACCATCTACATAAGTATGTAAGTGACCTTTGTTCTGTGACCTTTGTTACCTACTGATCACACCACACTCATGGTTTCTGATTACTAGTGTATCCTGAGGAGGACTGAAATATCAACTGGAAGTTCCAATGTATTAGAAGATCAAACAAATTTATTTAAACTGATTAATTTCATAACGAGAACTAATATAACATCTTGGGTGAATAGATTAATAAGTGACTGGTGATCTGATTTAATTGAGCCTTCAGAATGAACCCCACATGGACAGAAACTAAGGTAAAAAGAAAAAATTTCACTACTGAGTTACCTTTTTAAATATTCAGATTGTAGCTATTCAGACATAAAATATGCAATGGCAAGACTTTCATATCTGCACTGAACCTGGCTTGGATGGAGTCACTTCATATAGGGATGAGTTTTATATCTGTGGCTGAAACAATGCTGATAACACACCAATGTTTTCAATTCAAGCATACTAGTAGGAGAGGGAATTACTTGACTAGAGCAAGAATCATTAAAAAAATATTATTCATAAGAACACTTATAAGGGAATGAAGCAGTTGTAGTGTACACACCAAGCTTCAGATCCCTTGAAGTTTGCTGTTGTGTTTATTCTCTCAAACGTAGAACTTCAGTGGGACCTAAACTTGTCCTGTGTTTCCATAACTTCTTTCTTCAAAGAAGTGGAAGATAGGTGCAGATATTTTTCCAAATCTCATAGAAAAGTGGCAGAAAGCTTCTAGGTATTTAAAGCATATGCATTCAGATACATACAGAGACTTAGACATAAATATGCATATGTCTAATATAAAATAAATATGTCTATTTATGCATATAGACATAAATATATACATAAATATGCATATATTTAATAAATATATACTGATATATGTATATTGATGGATGGAAATATATACAATATAATAATGGATATGTGTATAGCTATAAATATCTATGAGATAGAAATATATGCATAATAAATATATAATTTCAGACAGTATAGCTGCTGGTTTAAACAACCTTTCTTTTCCCATTTAGCAGAGTAGATGACTAGAAGGTATGCCATATTTTGCCAGTAATATTTTCTAATTCTGTTCAAAAGTGTTTCTCAAAGGGGCATTTTTCAATAAAGACCTTTCTTCTCCCATGTGTGTAAGCTCCATTAATAAAAGGAAAGAAAAATTAAAATCCTATAAATTTTCTTTTATCTATTCCTAATCAGTGAATTATGTGATGAGAATAAGTCAAAATTTGGAATACACTCTCCTAAGCCACTTATTTTTTTCCTGATTTTTCTTTTTGTCTTTTTCTTTTTGTTCATAACACTGTGTCTTCTGTATGGGAAAAGCTATGAAAGGTAATATTTTGAGCATTAGAAGCAGAGGAAAAAAGTTGAACTTAGTTCCAGCATAGCTGCCAGTAAGTGTGGCCCACAGTAATGTCTAAAATCTTAAAATTTAGAGTTATTTGAAATTCAGAGTAAAACTCACCTATCTTATATACTGAACCCTGTTTTCTAGGTCTACTCTTAGACCATGTATTTTGACCAAGTCAGCTTTGGACACTTTTTTGCCTCCAGACATTTTCTTTGCCATTTGAATTACACAAGGATTGGTATTTTTTCCTTCTCTCAAATTGCTGAATAAATAGCTGTTTCAGAGACACAAAGTAAGGATTACTACAGATATATAGGTTATAGACAGTCTTAAATTTTTAATAGAAAAATATATTTTTTAATAGCTTGAAGATTAAAATTACATTCAGCATATTCTGTATTGCTTGAAGTCTGTTAGAAAATGCTGAGTATTAGTTGTTTTCAGTAACTTTCTTAGAATGTTTTTTGTTTCCCTTTGGAAATAAAAACTTGGGTCATTGATTGAAAATCTAAGGGCAGAAGTAGCTACTTCTTACAGGATTATTTAATGTCAATGGCTGATAATGGTAATAGCCTAGGGAGCATTTGCCAGCCTGCTCCATTTAATGTGGTCAGAAAATACCATCTTAGAAATCCTAAAACTTTTCAAAACTTAATAATACATTTTCAGAGCACTTTTTCCATTCCATATCCCATTTTAATGACAGGTTCAATATAGTGAAATATCATGATATAAAATAAAAGAGAAGTGGATTCCAAATGAAAAGACTCCATAAAATCATGGAATTTAGAAAAAACACTTTTTTTTTCAATGATCTTTTTTATCAATGTGTGTTTTAGTGTTGCAAGATGTAGGCAAAAGTTCTTCTTTTCTTTCCTTTTTCTGTTTTATTACAATTAGATTCCAAATACCATTGTATTTGGTATTGAAATACCAAGGTTCATATTGAAAAACATATGGTTACATTTAGAACATCTTGGGTACTCTGACTACAGGTAAAAGTTGTGATCTTAAGATGACTTCAGGTTCAGTTTAGAATAAGTTAATTTCCACTTTGTACGGTTCAGTTTAACAGAAGTTTGTTTTTCCTTGCACAATCAATGTTCTTTTCATGCCAGGCTATGAGGTAAAAGGGCATTGGCATCCTAGTAAAAGGAGAAAAATTGATCACAGTCAATTTCTATGATGGCTAGGAAAAAGCAGGTGCCTTTCTTATGTCCTTGGTGCTAAGTTTTCAAAGCTGAATGATTACAGCCAATTTTGTCAGTCTTAAAGCAGAAGCCATTTCCTATACTTGATACATCCCACAGGCTTTTTTCTAATTTCTGCTAGTTCTACTGCACCCTTTCTGTGATGTCAGCCTGAACCAGGAAAAAACACTGGCATTGCATGGGCTGATGCAATAAGAGAATGAAGTTTCCCTTTCGTCCTTATGTCTTTCCCCTTAATTACTGTGTTATTTCCTGGGTGTGTTAGGACCTTTGGACAAAAAATGAACAACAGACCACATAACTTCAAGATCTATTTGAGTAGCTATGGTCAGATCACTGTTTCTCTGTGGCACATAAAATAATTTTGCTGCTTTTTTGCTGCCTGGCTACTGAATAAAATTGACATATCCCACCAGCTGAGCAAGTACTCATTCATCTTTATCAGTATTTGCAAAAAGCCTATAGGTTTCAATTTTCATGACCTAAGCAAAGGATTCATATTCTTTTTGCAGTATTGGCTTAGCTCTTACCTTATTGGAAGAGTATAATATTACTGTAAGTCATTATAGATTTATAAGTCTACTTATTATCTACTATATATTTATTGCACCCAATGTAATATCTTCTTGCTCCATTTCCTATCATTTCTCTGAGTTGAGAGAAATAGCCATGCAGAAATTTTTTGGTAGATCCTTATTTAAATGTTTGTATGAAACATATTTAGAATAGCTAAATTACAAATTAAGGCTGCAAAGGATAATTCATCAAGCAGAAAAAGAAAAAAAAAATACTAAGTTTTGAATGTCATAAAAACTGCAAAACAAAAGCTTCTGAGGGATAGAAAGGTTCTTGAAAGAAAAACAATTCTTGTTTTGGTTCAATGAACTTTTTTTTTATGCTACTCAAAATGAAACATTCCTTTTTTGGACATCTATAATGCAGTCTGAGGAAAAGAAGAGCTTAAGCTACAAAATTGTTAATAAAGGTGCTAAAATGCCAACTTGGTAAGATACACTTCCAGCAGAATAGGACTCCATAGTTCAAATCCCCCATCTTTTTATTTAGAGAGATCGTGCTTCAGTCACATTATAGGTACTGAGCACCTTTTCTCACAGAAATCTTCAGGCTGGCATGAACTTTTTCTAGAATTGATTATTTGTGTTGGAAAAAACCCTTACTTTTAGTCTATGACTGTTTATTACTGGGAACCTTAAGCTATTTGGAAACATATTACAATTTTTATTTTGAATATTGATGTCTTAATTCAAAGAACTAACTCTAGATATAGAGAGATATAACAGAAATTATATTCTAGCAAACTGTATTCTTTGAGAAATATTTCATGCTCCTGAAAAAACATTGTATTTGTTTAGGTCTGCAGTTCTGGCTTTTTTTTTTTGTTGAAGTTCCCAATACTTCCAGGTTTCAAACATTATAGTGTACACTGTCATTGTCCTTGAAATTCAGTCTGGAATCCAATTTACTGGGATCATTTTATTTCCCACCCAGAAAAAACCCCGGACTGTACTTTCCTATTAGGGCTTTTTTGAGTAGTATATCCAGGGTTTTTGAAAACATTCTCACTGCAGCCACAATTTTCCTCAACACAGAACATCAAAATAACATATAAAAGTCTTCTATGTATACCCAAATCTAGACAAATTAGTCTGAACAAAATTATTCACCATTTGTCTCATTAATATTTTATCCCTTTGCCATTGTTATAATTCCCACAATTATACCCCAAACATCAGAAAGAAGCATTTATCTGCTTTAATCTAGAAAAGGAAAATGAAGTGATGATTGCAGCATCAGTGTTGCAGCCACTGTTATATATGCATAACTTTATAACCTAGCATGTAAGCAGTTTAACACTAAGGACATAGAAATACTTACATGGTGTACCTAATGAACATTTGTATTCTAAAACTACATTTTCAAAGCAAAGAGAGTTTCTATAGAGAACAATCTCAATTATTATTCCAAAAGACCCCCAAAGTTAACAATTTGCAGTAAGAATCTCAAATCTTCTTCCTACTTTTAAGCATATAACTTTAATGAAACAAAATATTTCTGAGAATTATTTGCTTTATGAGCATAGTAGGATGAAATTATATACAGAGGGAACAGAAGAATATGCAAAGGAAGGGATCAAGGTGCTTTGGACAGTAAAATATTTGGGAAAATAGTGGGATAAGGAGACCAAAAGGAATAGTCATGTAAAAAAACCACAAATTTTAGAAAATTAGCCCTACCTCAAATAAGTATGGTTTAAGACTAAAAGGTTGCATCTGTTATCTGTGCTTGCAGAGCAAAGAAAGAAGGCAAAATAATTTAAAAATCTAGAAAAGAAAAAAAGAATAAAACCTCAATTATCTGCCTTGTTTTTAAATTTGCTAAGAGAGCAATATTTATTAATTGAAAATACATTTTTCTCTTTTAAGCGATACCTTTTCTTGCCAAATTTTGGATTTTCAGTCTCATTATAAACAACTTTTTTTGTTTATTATAGAAATATAATATGAAAAGGTATAGATGCCACAGAAGGAGTTTTCAAATGTTCCATAAATTATGACACCTATTTGAAAATTTGATTTTCCCATTTCTATTTTGCATTTCACTATGTAAAAGGAAAGTGTATTCTTGGCACATAACATGCTTTGTTCTCATAGTTGTGTTTAATTTTTTTTTTAATTAAGGTTTTATTTCATCCCAATAGGATTTATTTTATTTGTATGAAAAATAAAAATCTTTGGAGAGTTATCTCCTGAAGGTCTGATGAGCACTTTTTAAAACAAAACAATGTTTTTTTTTTTCTGTGAATAAAGGGCTTGGAGATATACTTTCTCAGTTTCCCAGATAAATTTATGTATTATATTTTTTTTTATTTAATATGTATTATTTAATCATTACTAACAAAAATTATGAATGGCACTCTTACCAGTCACCTTCTATACCCCATTATATGTTTTCCAGACCATAGGTCTCTTTTCTCAGTTCTCAGCTTTTTCCAAGAACTTAAAAATATAAACAAAATAGCTTATTTGTCAAGAAATGTCTGAAGTCTGATTGAGTATCAAGTTTCTCAGACTATCTTATACTGACAAAGATTTTTTTTTTCAAATGCAGCTATGCCTTCCTTAACTAATGCAATCTGTTAGAGCTAAATTTTCTTGATTCCAATTTCCACAGTATTGTGGTGATTTTGTCTTGTATATGCTTTTGAGGTATTATAAAATTCATGTCTTGCACCACAACAATACATAATTTTCTGTGATACCATCACTTCAGAATTGAAGATTTTCTCGGAATAAATGGTTAGGTTTTTATTTCAGGATACATCAAAGGTATTTTTAAAATAAAAAACTAAACCAAAAAGTGTCAGTTCCTGAAGGTAGCTCTCTGAATAGACAAATTAGTTTTTAAAGTTTTCAATTTCAAATAAAAAATTCTCATTAAATACTCTGTCACAGACTTGACAACTAAATGGAAAACAGACTAACAAAGAAGCACATATGTGAACTACTAGAAAATAAAATAGCTGCATATTTAAGTGACTCTTTCAAACAACAAAAAGGGTCTTTAGTACAATCAAGTACTGCATCTTGCTTTGTATTTCCCAAATGAATATTTCTATTTGGCCTTTGACTTAAATTGATCACTCTTCAGAAAGACTTGAAGTGCAAATTTTTGTTGGCTTTTCATTTCGTGGAGTATCAGAGAGCCATGAGAGATTACAATAATACATTTTTGTATTTTTTACTTAAAAATTGTGTTTTCTTTGTCCAACACCATCACTTGTACATTATAATAATTTAGTAAAGCAGACCTGAATTAATCTAGTTCTAGTATTATTTTATTCCTTCTCTGCCAACTAAAGAATCCTGTAGCTAATACTTTGTCTTAAACCTGAGGAAATAAGAATATATTTTATTTACTCCTTTCCTTCTTCTAAAGAAAATTTCATTTTCTACCCAATGCTTCAAACCTAATTATTTCCTCTACTACTATCTCATAACAATAGTTTAGTTATTTTACACTACTAAAATAACTAGAACTACTTAAAACTGTACTGGAGTCAGTAGAGCCCGCCAGTGTAACCGTAATACAGTGACAAGTCATGGTATCTGCTGCCACATCTCAACAAGTAGTCAGTGTTACTGAAAACCTGGATGTGATGCTCAGTGCTCTTGATAATTTTTTTAGATGTTTTCATCCATCTTCATTCTAAAACATTTGGAAAAATAGTGAGAAGACTTTGTTGTCCATCTTTCACCTTCCACTTCAGGAGTATTGACCAAACCTGTTTTATTTTATGGTAAACAGGAATGGAACTTGATGTAAAGAGACATCTCAGTGCTTCAAAATGAATGATAGTGTAGGGAGGGGCTGGTTTGGGTATGGTTTTTTTGCAGAAGGTTTATGTAAATATATTCATAACCTTGAGAGGGAATGGGAATGAAAAGAATGGTATCTAACCTTGATGGTAACAGTAGAATCAGAGTTAATATCCTCTTCCAAAACCACTGTATATTTAGTTCAAAAAGAGGAGACCTCTAGATTTTTCATGTGGCATTGTTTTTTGATTACATCATAACAACAGATATATCAGTCTAATATATATTTTTTTACTGAAATTCCTTGGAACAAGAAGTTGCTACCTCAGAAGACTTGAAATTCATCCAGTGAGCTGAAATCCATTTTAAATACTTAAAAAAGTGTATTAGTCAATTAGAACATTATAAGAAGTCAAAAAAATTCCAAATCATGTATTCTTACTGAATCGGTTTTGGTTTAAGAGGCCTAAATTATCTAGAAGGACATATATGTTAATTTGGTTTAGTCTCTTTTTTTCAGTTCATGTAATGAATTGACTTGATTCATATAATCAATACTACAAAACTCTGCTGTCTATTAATATATGCTGTGTAGTGCCACATATTTTGAAGGGGAATTAGAGATATCTAATAGAAATATCTAATCCATAGGTGATAAACTTATTTTAAACATTTGTGTATTTAAAATAGTAAAAAAATATTAAGATTCCATATTGCCTTGGTCTTTCATAACATAAAATTTCAGATCTGATATATTAACTTGTGGATAGCCTTAACTTCACATGCAAACTATTTAGAGTGGTAGTCTTGCAGGCAGTCATCACATATTTCCCTGTCTACATTATGATTTAAAAAGAAAAATCTCTTCTGATAATTATCAGTTAAATTACACAGAATTTCTCCATAAATAAATACATTTTTTTTTAACCAAATTTAGCTCCAGGGCCAAGCGAAATATTAATTTCCCTATATTGAGAGAAATAGACTGTTCTTTTGTGTCATTTAAACTGGAATGTGAACTTAAACAAGCCCTGAATCTGGCACAGTAAACAATATGAAAAGAAATCTACTTCTGCAACATTTTTAAATACTGTGTTAAACCACTTAGCACAGACCAAACCAATGCAGATCACAATGAGCTGCACACTGTAATGAATGGCTTTTCTATTCCTGGCTCTTTCCTTATTGAGTGGTTTTACTCAGGAGTCAAATCCATTAGGAACTGAAATAAAAATATTTTCTCCTGATACTGTCATGATGTCGCTATGGAGACAGCGAGCATTAGTTTTGTCTTCTTCATACATTTGAAAGACCAAGAGAGAAAAGAAAATGTAATTAGACAACATGCATAAACATGGATTTTTTATGCCTTTAATCATATCATACCATATCATAAAACAAAACACCTTTTGCTTTTAAATCAAATGCTAAAAATGTAGCATAGCTAATTAACTGAAGAGAGACATCCGATCAGAAAAATATCTCTGCTACGTAGTTTTAGACTTTCACCTGGAAAGACTGAACAATAATAATTAATAGAAAAAATCAAATTTTTCCTTGTATGATAGACATGATTGGAAAAAAATTTAAGCTCAGTGTTAATTTAATGACACTGTGGACACTGTTTCTAATAGTAACATGTGATTAGCATATATGAGAAAGTTTGGAGAAAAAAAATTAAATTGAAGGACCATAATTTTTTTTTTCTTGAAGGGCAGGAGGCTTTTTTCATATAAA
Organism: Urocynchramus pylzowi; assembly: GCA_013397555.1. Lineage (NCBI taxonomy): Eukaryota > Metazoa > Chordata > Aves > Passeriformes > Fringillidae > Urocynchramus > Urocynchramus pylzowi. Next base: position 312,724 of record VZRH01001934.1, on the reverse strand, counting down.
TAAATAAATGTGGAAATATAAATCTTGATGGTTGATGTCAAATATTTTTATTGTAAGTTCATTCCTATCACTACCATGTGTTCTGATGTTAAGCATAAATTAATGTCATGAACTAAGTGCTCATATTTTCTTTTAAGTGCAACAAACTTTCATTCATAGCTTTTGTTTATAGAAGATAAAAACATGGAAGAAATTCTGTTAAATTCCAACCTGTCATTTTATTGAAAGTTTTTACTGGCAATTGCTAAATTTTTAACACTCAGACTTCCCATAGATGGATTAATTTCTATAATTTCTTCTCATAAAGAAATTTTCTCAGCTTTTTCTCCTTAATGTCTTATCCTTTTACTCCTTAAGCATTAGACTGTTGGATTTTACAAGGTGGAACAATCTCTTTTTATTGTATCAAATGTATTTTTTCCCAAAAAACTTCAAGCATTTTTTAAGTTTCCTCTAAGAGTCATATGGGAAAAATACTGTGAGAGAAAATACTTCTCTTTGTTGAGTACTCAAAGCAAAAATAACAGACTGTTCAATAACATGTTGCAGAACTTGATTGGACACAATAAGTTCAAATTGAACGCAATAAGTCCAATTTAATACTAGGTATTTACTGACTGTCAGACAGAAAAGATCAACCTGGAAAAACAATCAGCTAAATGAAAAGTAACAAACAATGGTACCTATCAGCTGATTTATATCTTGAAACTCATCCTTTAACTCACATAAAATTTCCAACTTTTATGTTACACGGCCTTTCAGATGGGTAGACCAAAACTCTCTTCACACTTTAGAAAAAATGAAACTAAAACCTGAAAATGTTATGAGGACATAAGAGCTCTTTAACAAAGGTTCATCTTGGAAGTTGATCAAACAACTTTAGGAGCACAGAGGTTACCTTGCCATTCCACTTTCAAATCTATTAAAGTAATTGAAAATTGTCAAGATGTAACACTTGTCTTTTTGCCCTTATTGTCAGGTTAGAGTGATAACAGACCTCCTGATTAAGTGCTTTTTCAGCTTACAAATTCACTGTAGAAAAATGGTTGAAACTAAACCCATTAGTGTGAAACACACAATGTGCACAAACTTTGTACAGTGAGTTACACAGAGAACAGAAAAGAAAATTGCCTAAATCTAGTGAAAAAAAATCAGTTCTATTTTCTTTATAATAAAGAAAAATAGAGTGTTAGTTAAGGCTGTGTCATGAAACTGAGACTTCATATGTGTTCATGTATAGACCTATGTATGAATATATATTGTATGTTCAGACGAAAAGTCTTACTTAAATTTGGCTCTTTGAAGACATATTCTCAGTGTTTAAGATAATTTATTTGTAAAAAAAAATAGGTAACAGAATAGAAGCATGGGGAAACAATATACTCAGGTGTGCATAAGAAAGGACAGACTGAGTGCATTGTCTGGGATCCATTAAGATATGACTGCATGACTGTCTTTTTAGTTCAGATTTTGTTCCCCTTATACAGTAATGTTCCTTGATATGACAGTGACTTCTGTTGATGCATAGGTTACACTTTTATTCCTTCCACAAGGAAGGAAAAGGTAGAGTTGTAGAAGGAAAAAAAAAAAAAATACTTATTCATGTTCCTGGTCCCATAAAGGTCTTTTTGGTTCTCGAGGCCATTTGGGTGCATCAGCCCTGTCACACATTCAGTGAGGCAACTTGTCATTTATAGAACAGATTCTATCTGCCATCTTGCTATGAAAACACTGTCTTGTTAAAAAGTTTACTTGACAGAGAACACAGTTCCAGAAAATGTATACAGGTAATATGACAATCCACAGCTGCTAAACGATGTGTTTCAGTCAGCTCTTCTCCACCAACAGCTACCTTTTGGCAGCTCTTTCATATCTTAGACCCTTTCATGGCCACTTTAAATACTATTATGTAGGGGAAATTTTCTGACTGTTTGCTGTCAAGATAATATTAAAGAAGCTTATAGAAGAAATATGCAGAATATGGTTCAAGATCAGGAGGAAGATGAAGAAATGTGAGGAAGGTTTCCTCACTATGAAAACTGAGTTATTAGTCCACCTCTACTTCCTATAAAAAAAGCCAATTCCCATGCTGCAGTGTTAGCAATCTGAGCTGGGTATTATATCCCACTCATTCTAGTATGCTTGAAAGCTTCTATAGCTGAAGTAACACTTATCTTTGTGATGAAAGTCCCAAAGGTGTTACATAAAAACAGCTTAGTACTGATGAGAAAGATCATGGATGAACATGAATTACCCTTCAAACATTTTGTCAACTATTTCAGATAATAAAGCACAACAGAAGTCAATGTATTAATACCTATTAATAAAAAAGGATGAGATTAACAAGAGAGAATTGAATCTGTTTATGAGGAGAATACTGTAAGCTTAAACACTAGCTGTTTCAAGGCATGGATGCAATTATGACTCTGGAAAGAGTCACTACTGAACATGGAACTAGACAGAATGATTGAGTAGAAAGAAGGTGAAACAATGCCTGCCAAAAAACAACCCCAGAATATACTGCCCAGAGTAACAGTTTTAGCTACTATAAACTGAGTTACATTCTATTGAGGAAAAAGCCCTGCATAAATGACAAGAGAACCAAAAAAGAATAAAACATAGCAGCCCCATTTTCTGCATTTGTTAAAAGAAAAAGAAGGAAAGCCTCAATAAAACTGGTTTTTGTACTTATGGTGCTTCAGTTGGTCATCGCTAAATGTAGCAAACTATAAAGGGATCAGTGAGAGCCACAGGGAAAATTGCACAAGTAAGACCAAGTTTGCCATTGCCTTATACAATATCTGGTACCTGAGTAAATATCTGGGCTGGTATGATTGAGAGCCTTTCATGTGAGCAGGGACTAAAGAAATCATTGCATGAGTCAAACATTTCACACATACACAAAGGAAAGTCTTGTAAGTTTGAACCTGCTACTCAGAGCAGATGGCTGTTTTGTTACCATAACTGTGAAAGTTTCTTTGCTGTAGAAATAGCTGTCATACCAGAATATTTAGTCCTGTGTTTACATGAGAGCTGTACTGGTCTTTCATCCTAATTTATTTTTTAGATTCTTTAATATTTGTCTAATATATTTGTTTTAGGTAAATTTTAAACTCATCAAATATATCAATTTGTAAGGCATCCATAAGAATCATTGAGTCCACCTTCCTGCTCCTTGTAAAATGACCTAAAACTAAAAAAAAAACTTAAACCATGGGAATAAAATTATCTGTATATTCTGGAACTCTGGCAGGCTTGGCACAATGACCCCTTCACTGCAGACCCTGTTCCAGTGATTGATCACCCTTTCGGTGAAGAACTGTTGTATAATACCAAGCCTCAACTTCTTGTGATACAGCTTCACTTCATTTCTTTGTGACCTATCACTTGTAATCAAAGGCTGGAGATCAGAACATTCCCCTATGCTGGTCCCTTGAGGAAGTTGTAGACTGTGACAAGGCTGCCCTCAGCCTTCTCCAAGCTGAACGAACAAAGTTATCCCAGCTTCTCCACAACAGTTTCATCCTTGAGAGCTTTCACCATCTTTGTTGTCCTCCTTTGGATGCATTCTAAAAGCTTCATATCCTTTACTTATTATTGCGCCCAAAACTGCACACAGGACTTGATATGAGGCTGCAGAGCAGCAGAGTGGGACAATCACCTCCTTCAATAAGTCATTTAGCATCTCTGCTTTGTCTTTGTCCTTATTTTAAGGTGGATTAACCTCATCAAGTACTAGATCATTGTTACTTCTAATCTTTCTTTTGCTATTAAAATATGTCAGAAAACCATTTTTTTTGGCCTTCACAGGTTGAACTCTACTAAAGATATGGCCTCATGAACTTTCTTCCTACAGTGGCAAACAACATCTCTGTAGTCCTCCTGTGTCACCTGTCCTGGCTTTCAATGTCCATAGACTTTCCTTTTTGACCCAAGTTTTAGTCTGGTTTAAGAAAGTTTACAGCAGCCTGAACCTTTTTAAAGCAAGTAGAAGGTAGTGTGCTATTTAAAGACTGGAGTGAATATCTAAGCTTGCAAGGGGAAGGAATGCAAGCAGAGGAAAATCTTTAAGTACTGGATTAAAGTACATGGACTTCACCATGAAGTCATATTCTGCCACATTCCCTCATGATATTTTTTCTTTGTTTCATGAATGGTCTCATTAACATAATTTAATCTTCATGCATAGCAACTCACTGACTGCTACGGTTAAACATAATGAAATCTAATTCTCACAGAATGAGTGGCACAAACTGGCACTGTCGATAGAATGTTAAAACCATCTAGGATAACAGAAAATGAGTCATGTCAGTGTAATATTCACATAAGAAAGACATTTGTTATTTTAATAAGACAATAAAATTAATAAAACTAGACTTGTTCCTCAAATTTAACTGTAAGCATATTTTCTTATTTAACAATTCACTGTTCTCTTTGGACTGTGTTTTCTTCCTCTTCTCTTTATCCTGGCCACAAATATGGAACATCTCAGATAGTTATCCAAGCCCATGTGGGGCTTTCCAACCCATCTAAAAGCAGTCAAGCCAGCAGAAAATGCTTATGATATATGCAGTGATACTGTCTCCTGTCTCAATTTTCCTTGGGGATTAAAATTGTAAGATTGATAGTCTAACCTCATAATATATAAGAAAAAATGACAGTACCCAAGGAAGTTCCAAATGGCAATATTCCATTTTCCCAGGCCATAAAATATTAGAATGGAATTTTTCAAGTATTCCTTCAGAACTAAGAGAAGAGAGATGCTTGATCTTATTCCAATGTGACTATATGTTCTTTTCAAGGACAATATCCATGGTGTAAGTAGTGCTTTTCATGAATTTCAGATAGGTTGGGGAGAAGCTTTGTCCAGAAAAAGTTGCCATAGAAAAATATTCAATAAGCACAACTTTTTTTCTTTTCTCAGATATGGTCATCAATTTACCACTTTTATTCCCCCACCTCCTCCCAGCTATGGCACACTTTCTGTGACCTTCAGAATTCAAGCATGCAGCCCAGAGCACATGTCAGAATGTGAGGGAAACTCATCCTCTTTTGGTAAACTCTCTGGCCTATAGAGCTCAAACAAGGGCCCATTGTGTCTCTCTTTTGATACAGTAGTTAATGTGTTAGGTATCCAAAACACACGGTGTATTTAGTGCTTCTGTTGTTTGATTGGCTATGTCATAGACTTTGATTTAACAGTTGCCTCATTTTGCCTCAAGACAGGGTGAAGTAAAATGTAATGAAATATTTGTTTATAACATCCTAAGTAGTCTTTGCATCTACTGGTATTTACAACAGACATTGCTAAAGGCAAAAAGTATTGCTTTACTTTTTAAAAGATATTTATGTATCTTTTCTAGAGTAAGGATCATCCCTGAATATGAACAGCTGGTAGACATCTGGTCTCACTGAAGTTAAAGCTCCCTTATTCTTTGTAACTCAATAGGATGTTACAGATCAAAACATGTTCTTACATTCTACAACCAGTGTATCACAAATACACAGAATACCCTGAAGAAGACAAGTACACATAACTGTTTTCTGGTACTTGACTGTCACCAGAGACAATACTCATTAGTTGATTTCAGATACTGATCCACAACTTCTTTCTCATTCATGCCCTAATATAAATAAATTTCCTTTCTACTCCAGATACTTGATTTGATTAAGCTAGTTTTACTATTGAATTTAATAAAAATTTATTTTTTTAATTATAAAATATATTTATTATTGAAAACAAATTCTTAATCATAACTGTAATTTAACATTGGATTTGATAATCTTAAAGGTCCTTTCTAACTTAAACAATCCCATGATTCTATGATTCCAGTTGAAAATATAAAACCCTAGTGGTTAGAGTAAAATTCTTCAATAACTTTTGAAAATATGCAACTTTTCGGCTTTGGCTTATATGGACGACAGTTCCCAGAGAAAAAAAATTGTCCATATTTTAGAGCACATTTTTAGTATGTCTGTTGATGAGCAATTTCCAGGCTTGCTGTTGCTGCTCAACTTTTTTCATTTTCTGTGGTGTCTCCCAGTATGACAACTTACTGAAACTCTCAGTGAGATTGATCCTGAGAAAGAGAGAGATGGTTGGCTTCCAGTTGCTGAAGTTATTTTCTTCTTCTACCTTTCCCAGCCAACTGTTCTGTTAGCAGAATTCTCTCTCAGCAGGCAGCTGTCAGTGCTGTTGCTTAAGTGTTTTTGCTGGTGTGTGCTCTCATTGAGCCATTGCCAATAAATTTCATGATGCTTCCTGTTTGGATATTTTGGCCTTTCCTATGCCACTGCACAGCAAAATAGCTAAAAGCCAATCTTTCTTTTTTACAGAGATGGTAGTATTTTTTTACAGAGAGACTGCAGTATCCCAGACTTGTGTACAGACTGGCAGAAACTCTAGATGAGTTTCCTGTTGTTCACTCCTTTTTTACTCCAAACAGTTTGTAGTCTCTGTTAATTCTGGATTTAATGTAGCACTTCTTTCTGCCACTTCATCACTAAGCATACAGACTTGCGTATTTCCCATGTCTCTTTTAAAGAAACAGCCCATCCTTCCTCTAAAGTCTTAAATTTGGAAATTAATGGAAGAAGTAGTACAGTTTTCAGCAGAAAGAAAACTCGAATGAGTGGTGGGACTGTGGGCTTGTGTGTGTATATCTATACACACACACACACACACACACACACATATATATATATATATATATAAAATGATGATGACTCCTATGATGAAGAGCTTTTAAATGGTATTCTAGTCCTGTGCTGAGCTCCCCCTATTTCTCCAATTTACACAAAGTAAAATCTCAGTCCTTTTTCAAGTTCTTGGTATACTGTCTTTCTCAGTTGCATTTACTTTTCCCTAATAAAGATAGTTTTCTGTGGTTTTTTCTGCAAAATGGAAAGAATTTTCAATGCATGTCTGCTGTCATATTTTTTGTAAATATGGATTGCCATTTTCAAGTAGTTATAATCATAAAACCTGCTCTTTAACTGGAAGGGAAAAACCCCAAAAAACTATCTGAATGAAAAAATCCAATAAAAGTTTAGATAATTTTTTTTGTTTTTTCATTTGAGAAGCTTGCACTGTCTAAATTTTGAAAAGTAGAAATTCACACTTTTGGTCCTTCTCAAGGATACAATATCTATTGAGATTTGAAATGTTAAGACCTTTTGAAAAGTCTGAGTTGGATCTAGATTCTTTACCTTATAAAGTCAAAAGTGTTTTTTTTCCCTGAAACTCAGTTGTATTTTATAGAATCTACTGTAAGCCAAGTTATGTGGTTATAATATGAATACAGCTGGTTATCCATTGTACTTTTTGTGTCTCGTATTTAGAAATATGAAAGGATTACAGTTTTTTCAGAAGATTTGTCTGTTTTTCTTATAAATGAGAATATTGACTCAATGATTCAAGTTGGCTCATGCAGATGTAAATGTGTTTTATTTACAACTCCAACTAGAGTCACTCAAATGTTGATGAAATGTTGGTGGAAATAATTCTAAAGTATTTTTTTTTATGTTATTATGACTTTTTTGTTACAGGACACTGATATATTTGCATAATTTAAAATAATTCCTAGTCATTCATCTAGACATTTCCTAAACCATCCCTTTCTCCTAATCACTAAGGCATTAGATTCAATGTTACTCATTTCTTAGTCTGGGCTCCAGGATTTATAATATATTTCATTTTTAGCAAATCACAGTCCCTCTTTTAGGAACTCTGACCAAATATTCTATAGCAACTTCACAGTCTTTCTGGAACAAAATCAAAGTGAATTAAAAGACCTTCAAGGATTGCTCTAAAATCTTGTGTCTATCTTAGCTAAATTCCCCACTCTAATGCTTGCCTGCACAAATCAAACATTTTCAGATATTCCAGAAAAGCATTTTGGCAATTATTTTGTTGAATAATTCTGAAAAATTTGCTTTGCCAGGGTAAGAGTGAGGGTCACCTGTCATTCCCTTGAGAGTTCCTGCATTCCTAAGCATATGGGACTGTCAAACTCACTTCTGTTAGCTTCAGAGGATGCCAAAACTGATATTATGGTGTCAGTCTCAGTGCCATTTCCTTGAGTACTTGCTACTGTGCAGCTCATCACAGGTTTTTCTGCAATCACCTCATGAAACCCACCAAAGACATTCAAAGGAACAGTGTTTAACCAGAGTGAACATGCCTTAATTAGCAGCTTGATATAAAGAGTTCTATAAATTTCATGTATTCATTTAAATGTATTTCTTTTATGTATCTTGTCTGTATCAATTTTGATAAATGTCATCATACGGCAGACAGGGTCCCTGACAGCAGTCAGTTTTTGTTTTTCAGCGTTAGAACTTCAGCCTCAGCATTCTGACATTTGATATGGAGATGAGATGTAAAGGGCTAATGGGCAATTATGACTGCTCAGAGTTCCATAGCAGTGGTACAGAAACTTAGACATTTTTACAACTATTATTCAGTGTCAAGTGTTGCAATTTATTTTTCCCCTGTGCACTATCAATGGAATATGCCAAATTATTTGTGATGGAATACATATGAAATGTTGTAAGATATATGTATAATACACCTTACTGATAGGCAAATGTGAATTTGTTTTAAAAGAGGAGGGGCTGGGAATAGAAAGGATTTTATTCTTAGTTTTACAAAATGTACACTAATTGCAAATATTTCTCCTACCTTCTCTTTTCTTTTTCTGATGGAAGAAGAATTGGTTTTGACTAGCAGCAGTGCAGATTACTGTTGTGGTGTCACAAGGAGGATATATCTCAAAAAACAATCCAAGTGTGGTTAAAATATTTTTTCCCCAATATTGACTAAATAAAGATATTTTAAAAGGGTTATCTAGTTTACTACTAACTTTTAGATACTTAAGAATTTACAGGACAATACATAAATCATAATTCTCTATTTCATTTCATCTTCTCTGGATACATAATTTTTTAAAGAAATGGTAAGTTTCCTCACTGAAGAGTGTTAGAAAAATTGACATTATTTTTCCTAACAAGAAGACAACATTAGACTTCAAGTAATATCCTGGCAAGAAGCTGCCATGTCAATCTGTGCTGTGTGTGAGAGGTGAAGATAGGACTCAATAGGGAAAATTTAGTAATCAATGACAAGTCAAATTCCAAACAAAAAGAATCTAATTCCTCATGACACAAATTTATTTCCTGCCAGCTCACATCTGGATTCATCCTGGATCAACTTCACTCATCTCTAACAGAGCTATCACAATTCAGAAATAAAATAAAAATTGCATAAATGATGTGTCTAGTGAAATATGGAAGCTACAGGATTAGTCATTTAGTGACAGCTTTGAAATACGTATTTCGTTGTATACCATATGTTTTTAATGCTTTTAGTCAAACTACGTTTATGAAGTTTTTCTGGTAAAATCACTTAAGTGTGTGCAAAATATTCATGGAAATAAAAACTTTGGGATTAATTTTAATAATCAGGTATTCATTGTGAGAAGGATTCACTGTAGGAAACCAGTCATTTCCCATACACTCACATAAACAACAATCACTATGAACAGAACAGTTACATGACAAGGCTACTTTTGTAGTTACCAGGACAACAAAGCTAAAGTTACAGATTCAAACAATGAAGTTAGTTTAATTCACAATAGTAAAATTTTTGTTCTTTATAATTGAGGTCACAAGGGTAGATGCAACTTTTTATAAACCGTGACACGATATTCTGAAGAGGGATCCATGATCAGTTCTTGCTCAGCTCTTGTTGTATTTTTCTGAAGCTGTTCAAATACCAAAAGTTACATTAATTGACAAAAATAAAGATAATTTTTATTGGTTATAATTAGTTCAAACCATGAAATATAATTTATAAAAATCCCTATTTTGAAATTAGATTGAAACTCTCATGCCTATTCATGGTAGGAAATATTTTTTTAAAGTTTAAATTCTGTTACAGACCATGTGCTTTAATTTCAATTTAAGTTGCTTTCAGTTCAGTCTATCATCTTCCATAAACTGCATCCTGATGTTGTACACATTTGTTTGTGACTGTTCAGTTTCCAAACATTCACTTTACAAGCTACCTATATTTAATCCAAAGAAACAGTAATGTAAATTTAACCCAAACTAATTCATAAAAAAAAAATACTTCAATTTTAAATCAGTTTGATAAGAGACTATCCAAAGTACTGAGTCTCAGTGATATGTTTGGTACTGACATTATATGCATATAATTATCTAAACCTCTATCAGCAAAGGATATACCTATTTTTCAGAGAAAATGTTATGACTTTTGTTGTGATCTTGCTGATGGAAGATCTTTGCTGACCCAAAATACTGATGTGACAAGTGCCCTTTCATATTTTTTTGCTTTGATAATTAAGAGAAGATATTGTTCACTGCAAAATAGTGTAAATATTATTTTCATGTGAATGAAAGGATATGAGTGTCTGTATGACCCAAGAAAAAAATGTCCATCCTTCTTCCAATTAATTCTTAAACTTCATGTGAATTTAAGGCCTTTTTAAATATTATTTCAAAGATTGATCACAATTTTACTATGAAAACATTCAAGTAGAAAACTGGAGTATTTTGGTGGGGGATTTTTTTAGTTCCATACACATTTTCTCCTAATTTTTTCAGTATAACTAACACTGAACCATGGTTCACAAAATCTTATACTGGTACTGGTTTTTCCAACAAAAGTTTGCCAAGCCCTGACATTTTCTTCCTTTCTCCATTATTTTTCATTTCTTTCCCAGTTTGCATGATCCATATGAAATAAGCTAACATCAAAGAAAATCATGAAAATGAAGAGCTCTTTTGACTGCCAGTGGTAGCTGCTGGGAAAAAAAAAAATTGTCTACATATTTTCCCATGTTTAAGACCATAGGAACTGCTGGAAATATTGTCTATTGCCACCCCACTTCCTATTCAGCTCTCTACTCTCTTTCTGCAAGTGGAACTGGTACCATAGCACTGCATAGATATATATTTTAAGGAATTTTAATGATGGTCCATCCCTGCTCTCTATAGCTTTCCTCCTCTTTCTTCCAACAATATGAAGCATCAGATTGCTCAGACTGAAGGTGCTTTTTACATATAAAGTGCTCATACAGTACCCAAATATGAAAATTAACATGTGTAGTCGTAGCTTTCTACTGTAGCAATATAAGGCATATCCAATACCAGAAACTATTTTTTTTCTTTTTTCTTTTTTTTTTTTATTTTTTTATTTCAAGACAACGGAACATGGTTATGGACTGATTCATAATGATTTCTTATGAAGATGTGATATCTGTGGTTCCTTGGTTCTTGCTGTCTTTAAAGTCATTGACTGGACAAAAAAAATTTGACACATACACAAAAACAAAAGTGTCCCTTCTTTCAGATTTTCCATTACTATATTTGCCTTTATTCTTAATTTTCCAGTTTCATACTTAGCTTTTTTTTTCTTAATGTATTTTGGAATAGAAGGAGTTGGAATGAGAATGTGATATTAGATAGAAAAAACATTTTTCTATTTTTCTTAAGTCAGCAAACCTGAGTGTGACAGTGGTCAAGCTTAACAAGAATAAACTTGGATAAAATTGAGCTCTTTAAAAGTAATCCTTTTTTTTTTTTTTTTTTTTTTTCTTATGTGATAAGCTCTAACTCAGAATTCTAAGCAGAAGGCAGTGAGGAAATAGGAAGTGGACAGATAAAGATGCCCTTCTATCTCAGCAGAAACTTGCTGATGAGGCATGTCTTGTATCTTCTAGATACTGAATTTTTATGTATATTTATACTTGTGCATCATCTAATTTCTACAGCATACTGTCAACTTTGTCACATGAAATGAAAAGGAGGTTAGCATACACATTGTTCAGTCCCATACAAAATAGTCTGTCATAGTTACCCTCATGCTGAAGAGTTCTGAGAAAATGGAGGAAATAGAGGAAATATATTTTGATTGTTAAATTGTTAAAGATAGAAACTATCTTTCAAAGTATGTAGATACTATATACTGGAAGCCTCAGAGTAGATGTAGAACAAGTAGGAAAAAAACCCCAAATGACCCACACTAGGAACATGTGGACCTTTATGCTAGATATGCACATATATACAAATATTTATATTAATTTATTACTTGCTTGTGGCATTGTGACTTGCTTCAAGACTGTAAACTCTTCAGAGTTGGGATTATATTTCATATAGCTTGTATATTATAACGTCTATAATCCTGGTAAATAGTGAAAAGTGATGTAACTAGTAGAAAGTTTTTTGGCGCTTTAGGAGCTTTTAGGAGATTTAGGAAATCTCATGTACTCCACTCCAGAAATGTTTACAATTATGTTGATCTCTTAAAAATAGCTTTAATTTAATGTGTTTGTTTGGTTCCAAGTAATCATTTTCAAACTGTATCTGTTTTAAAGCACTGAAATTTATATACACTTGAAAACACCACATCTTTGACTCTTCACTGCTTGAAAAACAAAAGTACCATTGTCCTGGGTTTAGTTGGGAAAGTTAATTTTCTTCCTAGCAGCTGGTGTGATTCTGTGGTTTTGGTTTAGGGTAATAATAATGGTGATAACACACTGATGTTTTAGTTTTTGCTGAGCAATGCTTGCCCTAGGGACTTTTCAGTTTCCCTTGCTCGGACAGTGAGCAGGTGCAAAAAAATGTTGGAAGACAGCATGGCCAGGGCAGCCGACCCAAACTGGCCAAAAGGATATTCCACACCACAGAACATTATGTCCAACATATAAAGTGAGGGAAGCTGGCCAGGAGAGGCCATTCACTTCTCAGGGACAGGCTAGGCATCAGTCAGCAGGTGGTGAGCAATGGTATTGTGCACCACTCCTCTCTTTTAGTTATCTCCCATTTAATCATAATCATTATTGCTATTATTGATATGGTTGTTATTATTATTATTATTATTATTATTATTATTATTATTGTTGTTGTTGTTGTTGTTGTTGTTGTTGTTGTTATATTCCTCCTTATTTAAACTGTTAAACT